>BSBK01005474.1:0-600000 GCA_027943335.1 Chamaecyparis obtusa
GAAGTCCTTTAAAACTAGCAAGTTTCTAAGAAAGAGAGTGGGTGATCAACCTAGGAAGACTCCTCAAACTCTCTCTAATAGGCTCCCTAACTCAACCTTTTAACTCCTATCATAAATGCAAAGGTAACTTCTCCATTACTCCTCCAAATATCTTCCTCTCCTCATAAATGAGATTTGAAGAGTAAATAGAGTTGAGAAGATGGTTGTCCAAATATTCCAAACTCTTAAACTCGGATGAAGACTTAGGAGGTACTTTGGGGGGTTCATTTATGAGCCTAGGGCCTTCTATTGAC
Organism: Chamaecyparis obtusa; assembly: GCA_027943335.1. Classification (NCBI taxonomy): domain Eukaryota; kingdom Viridiplantae; phylum Streptophyta; class Pinopsida; order Cupressales; family Cupressaceae; genus Chamaecyparis; species Chamaecyparis obtusa. The sequence continues at coordinate 294 of BSBK01005474.1, forward strand.
CAAAAATTAACCCCTAACCCCAAGTATACCAAATAGGGTAGTTAATTTTGACCCCAACTACCCCCTAGAAGCTTCCTAAACCCTCCAAAACTTCACTTTAAGTTTACATACGGGTTTAGTCTTTCTTGACTTATCTAGAAGTTTCCTACACCATAGGTGAGCATGAGAACTCTACAAGGTTAACCCTGTAGTTGGTGTGATACTTATCCTAGAAAAGGAATTAGTCATGCCAACACCTCATGCACCCATGTTTCTAGTGACACAACATAAATTCCAACCCATTCACACATAGCATGACTAATATAAAACTAACATAAAACAATTAAACAACATTTAATAATTACTTTCACAAATAAAATCACAAGACAAACAAGGTTCAAGTCTCTTCACTAGACTGAACCTGAACCTTGGCTTTACATTTAATAACATTGTTTCACTCTTTGTTCCCCGTATTTAATACCATGGTTAATTTTTTATGCACACTCATTGCAAACATCAGTAGGTCCAATAACATAACAAGAGAATAACATAAACTGCATATATCATCTAACACTCATAATTGCATAATTCTTTCTCATAATTAACAAATCTGTATTTGATCCCAATGTTCATAATATGCAACATAACATCTTATTTTGCACCATACATATCTAATGTATTTAAATAAACTGCATCATAAAATCAATAACCTAACCTAGGTAAATTAGGATCAACTATAAGCATCAAATAAGTGTTCAAATCAACATAATCCAAATGCAGAATGTACATAACATAGGATTCTCTGATCCCTTATATAATAACATATGTCCAAGTATATCATAATCTAAAATATCAACTGAAAAGTGTAACTAAGATCAATGATAACCATGACAGTTGGGGTAAACCTCACATCCACCCCCTCTAGGCATGAACTTCCTCCTAGAGTTCATCGAAGAGGTAGGGATATTGAGATCTCATATGTATTGCATCCTCCTAAGAGGATGTTACCTCATCATAGCAATCCCACTGGACCCTAACCTGGTCCAGCTCTCTACCTCGAAGGGCCAGGGTTCATCAGGCCAAGATACAAATGGGCTCCAGTGCCAACTATCCATTTGACTCCACCTACAATGCATCAAAATCTATAACGTGAGACTCATCATAACTATACTTCCTCAAAATTGAAACATGGAACATATCGTGGATGCATGATAGGCTAGATGGAAAAGCTATTTGGTAGCCTACTTGTCATATCCTCTCTAAGATCTCAAAAGGTCAAACGATTTGAGGTGCAAGCTTAGAGCCCTTTCCAAAATGGATTGGACCCTTATGTGGTCGCACCCTAAAAAAGACTCTATCTCGAACCAAGTATGCTTGATCAATCCTCTTCTCATCTGCATACTTCTTCTCTCTATCATGTGCCTCTCTAAGGTGTTGTCTAATCAAGGCCACTTGCTGCTCCATCTCCTTGACTAACTCTGGACCAATGAAACTCTATCCTTGATCCTATCCCAACTCAAAGGTGTTCTGCAAGGCCTACCATAAAGGGTCTGATAGGGAGGCATACCCAATGACATATGATGCCCATTGTTGTAGGAAAACTCAACTAGGTGTAGGCACTCCTCCCATCAAGTCTGATGATCCATAACATACATGCAAAGCATGTCTTATAATACCTGGTTGACCCTTTGAGTCTATCCATCTATCTCTGGATGATAGGTTGTACTATAGGGTAATCTTTAAGAAACCCCCCCTTCAAAAAGGTGTTAAAAATTGGCAAAATTTAGAAAGAAAAACAAAATCTATTAGTGAAAAAAATTTATTTTCAAAGAAAAAAAATAATCTCAATTGGTGAATAATTCATGCTCCCTGAAACTATGTGGAAAATCTTGGTGAATTGTGTTTTTGTTTCAGAAACACAAAAATATATATTGGCAAATAAAAAATAGTATTTATAGTATAAAAAATATATATTGGTGAATATTCAAAACATAGTGATAGAACTACATGTCAAGTTGGGTGCTACGTGTCATTTATTGATGACCAGTTTGTGAGGATAGTTTGTGTAGCTTTGGCAAGCTAAAAGGAGGGTCAATGGCTAACGGTTATGAAGATACACAATGGTTATGTTGATGGTGTGCATGACTTCATTTTTTATATTGGCGATTTAGATTTGTAGGCCACGAAGATACGCAAAGGTCAAGTAAGTTTGTGGTTGATAGTTTGGAATTTGCATAGCTTCAGCACAGTTTGTGTTGACTGGTGAGTTGGTGACAGTGTGCATAGCTTCGACAGGCTAAAAGGAGGGTTGATGATGACAATTACGAAGATACGTAATGGTCAAGTTGATGACATGTGTGACTTCAGTGGTTATGTTGGAAGTTTGGAGTTGAACTAGATGTAATGTATTTCAGTTGAATCCTACTCAGAAGACATGTTTGATTACTAGGATTGATGACAGTTGGTTATGGCACAAAAATTTTTGTCACATAAATTTTGATAACATTGTGAAAGTAAGTACTACATTTGCAGTAAGATATTTTCCTAAGATTATGAAACCTGCTAACATGATATGCAAAGAATGTGTTATGGATAAGCAGAAAAAAAGTTCTTTTCCCACTAAGATTTCACTACAATAGTAAAATTGGAAATTTTTCATACAGATTTGAGCGGTCCCACAAGGACTAGAGGATTCTATGGTGAAAGTTTTTTTATGATTTTTGTTGATGATATTATCTGTGGAGGAGAAGATGAAGCTAGTGATAAATTCAATAATGAAATGAAGACATAATTTGAAATGGGCATGATTGGTGAGATGAAATATTTTTTTGGATTAAAAATAGCACAAAACAATGAAGGTATTTTCTTATGTCAAACAAAATATCTGAAAGACTTGTTGCAGAGATTTGGAATGGAAAATTGTAATCCTGTTGGTATACCTATGGTAACTGGTCATAAGTTATCTAGCATAGATGAAACTCCTGCAGTTGAAAAAAATAAGTACAGATCAATGATTAGAGGATTGTAGTCTTTAACTCATACAAAACTAGATATATCACATGTAATTAGAATTGTTGCAATATTTCAAGCTGATCCTAAAGAGTCACATTATGCAACAATAAAAATAATATTTTGGTATTTGAAAGGCATAATTAACCATGGCTTATGGTATGATAAATCATATGACTTTACCCTATGTGCATATTGATGAAGGGTGGCCCCCTTAATACCACAAATACATAACAAAAATAGAGAAACAACAACAATTTGCAAGAATAGAAAATGTGATTCTTATTATCTCCACAAATGTGGAATTACAAATTTTAGAATTACAAAATGCAAAGCCACATGGGCATTTTCCCTTACAATATTCTGTAGGAAAAAACCTTGAATTATTACCCAGAACTACTCTGAACTACTTTGAACTGCTCCGAACTGCCCTAGACAACAGTACAGGCCTTCCTTATATAGGCAATTTCCACCACCTAGGAAGGTTCCAGAAATTTAGCCTCTAAGGCCGACCAAACTTAGAATTATTTTATTTTTCATTTTATTACATCATAGTCGGCTCAAAACAACTTTTGAAACCCAAACAAAAATTTGAAGGAAATTTATTTTTTGCCATTTCAGGTGGCCCAACTTCTAGAGACCATAAGTCATCACCTGTTGACCCGATTGACTATTATAACCCCATTTTGGAAAGGGTCTGAAGTGCTCTACAATGTCTTCATTTAGCTAAAGTTTCAACCTCATCCTAGGCCTCTAAAGCCTTCAAAATTGAGTTCAAAGTTTCTATACCCTACTGCCAATACCAAAAATTTTCAATATCTTCAAAACTAGACTTGATCTGGCAATGAAACTTTACTGGCAGGCTGATATGACCAAAATGAACCTCCAGGGAAGAAAATAGACCATTTTGAGCTCTAATGGAAAACTTACTAAAAATAGTAACTTTCTAAAAATAGCAGCTCTACACAAGATAGCCCTTATTGAAAAGAAACCAGAAATATTTTTGGGTGATGGAAGATTGCTCTTACACGCAAGATGCTCCTGCATCAGACACCTGGGGTAATTTGAGAAGTGACCCTGTCACGAATCAGGTGCAAAGAGGAAAACCAAGATGGTTAACCTCCTTCTTTGTGAGCCATGATGAATCTTCAACAAGTCATCCTTTCCATTTGACCAGATATTCTTCATATGTCTTGTTCTTGGTACTTCTACCAACACGACTATCTAGTATGTCCTCAATCTCCTTGGTATCTAAATTAGTTGCTGGAATACTCCACTATGCTTCTATGATCTCATTTTCAACACCCCCTTCATGATACTCTATTAAATCTAAAATGTTAAATACTGGTGAAATGTATAGCTCAGTAGGAAATTCTACCTCATAGGCATTTCCTGAATCATGCTTCTTCAGTATCTTGCATGGCCCAAATTTCTTCATTTTCAACTTGTTATATGTACCAATTGGAAATCTCTCCTTCCGCAAATGAACCATGACTTCATCTCCAACCTAAAATTCCTTATGCCTCCTTTTCTCATCTACCTTAGCCTTATACTGCGCATTCATCTTGGTAATGTGCTTCCTCACCTCCTCATGGATGTTCTTCAAATGTTCTGCAAAATCCTCAACTTCAACACTACTTATTTCTCCTTTATCTATCTTCCTCAACTTAGATGCATTTCTAGTACTACTTCCATATACAATCTGGATGGTGATTTACTAGTGCTCCTCTTGACAAATTATTGTATGCAAATTTTGCCTGTGGTAAAATCAAATCCCATCTTGTTGGCTTATCTCCAACCAAACATCTCAGCAAATTCCCCAAACTCCTATTCACTACCTTTGTCTGTCCATCAATCTATGGATGATGTGATGAACTGAACTTCAAATCTGTCTTCAACTTCTTCCACAATATATGCCATAAATATCCAACAAACTTAGTGTCCTGATCTAAAACTATACTCTTTGGCAAACCATGTAGTCTCACCACTTCTCTGAAAAACAATTCTGCTACATTAACAACATCATTAGTCTTCTTGTAGGGAATGAAATGTGCCATCTTTGAAAATCTATCAACCACCAAAAAAATTGAATCATGTCCCCGTTGAGTCCTTGGTAAACCAAGAACAAAGTCCATACTGATATCCTCCCAAGGTTTCTCTGGTATAGGTAATTGCTAATACAACCCTTTATTCTACTTTACTTCCTTCACCATTTGACATACTGTGCAACTTTGTACAAACTTATTGACATATTGCTACAACTATGGCCAATAATAATTCTCACTAACCAAATCTAGGGTTTTATCATGACCAAAATGTCCAGCCAATCCTTCGCTATGCTTCTCCTTGATGAGATTATCCCTCATAGAACTTCATGGAATGCACAACTAACTCCCTTTGAATAGCATATAATCTTGAATGATGAAATCCAACCACTTCATTCTATCTAGAGTAACAGGTTCCTTACAAGCTTTCCAAGATTCTCCAAAATCAGGATCATCTGGATACAAATTCTGAGTTCCTTGAACCCAACCACCTCAATCTGCATCTCTGTTAGCAATAGTTTCCTTCTGCTAGGTGCATTCCCTGTTAGACTTTCCACTCTTATGTTTTAAAACAAATGTATAACTCTACAAAAACTCAACCCATTTCAAATGCCTTTGATTCAACTTTCCTTGACTATTCAAATATTGCAAAGCTTGATGATCAGTATACAAAACAAACTCCTTAGGAAGAAGATAATGTCTCCACTTCTTCAATGCCTAAACTATAGCATAAAATTCTTGATCATAAATAGAATATTTTCTCTTGGCATCATTTAACTTCTCACTAAAATAAGAAATAGGTTTACCTTTTTGGCTCATAACAGCTCCTATTACAGTACCACTAGCATCACAGTCTACTTGAAACACCTTATTAAAATCTTGAAGTGCTAAAATAGGTTGTTCTATAACTTTCTATTTCAATAGTTTAAAACTCTTATCTTCCCCATTAGTCCACTTGAACTCTTCTATCCCCTCTCATTGTTTTAGTCAAGGGTCCACAAATACTACTAAATTTTTTCATAAACTTTCTATAAAAGCTAGCCCAAACCATGAAAAGATCTTACCTCTGTAGAACTCCTTGGAGTAGGTCATTCAAGGATAGCCTGCACTTTCTCTGGGTCCATTTTTAGACCTTCTCCTAAAACTACAAATCCCAGATACACTAACTCCTTCACAAAACTGCACTTCTTCAAATTAATCAACAATTTCTCTTCCCTCAACTTCTGAAACACCATATGAATATGCATCATATGTTCTTCCAATGTCTTACTGAAGATCAAAATATCATCTAGGTAAACAATGACAAACTTACCCATAAATTCTTTCAGAACCTCATTCATGAGCCTCATGAAAGTGCTTGGTGCATTGGTTAGCCCAAAAGGCATGACTAACCACTCATACAGTCCTTCCTTTGTCTTGAAAGAAGTCTTCCATTTATCTCCTTCTCTAATCCAAATCTGGTGATATCCACTCTTTGAATCTATCTTTGAAAAATACACAGCTCCACTCAAATAGTTCATAATATCATCCATCTGTGGTAATAGAAACCTATACTTGATTGTGATCTTGTTTATAGCCCTAGAATTTGTACACATCCTCCATTCTCAATTATTCTTTGGTACTAGTACTGCTAGTATAGCACATGGACTTAGGCTCTCCCAAATCAACCCTTTCTATAACAATTCATGTACTTGTCTATTCAACTCTTCTTTTTCTACTGGTGTCATTCGATGTGCCACCTTATTTGGAAAAATGGCTCCTAAAATTAAATCCATCTGATGACTGATATTCCTTACCGGTGGTAATCTATTAGGTACATTATCAGATACAATATCTTGAAACTCATTCAACAAATCTGCCACTTCTACAGGTACATCTTCTACTTCCTCTTTTCTAGCTTTTGGAATTAAAGCAAAACACACATGCTCATGCCTCATACCATCTAGGAATTTTCTCCCATCAACAAAATTTATTCTAGCATTACCACATACCTTTTCTTATGTTTCCTTCAATGGCTTTAGCTTATGTCACACTCCATCCTTTGTCAGGTAATAGGTATTCACATGACCATGATGTACAACATGCCTATCAAACTGCCATGGTCTACCCAAAAATATATGACATGCATCCATAGGTATGATATCACATAGTACCTCATCATGGTATCCATCAATCTTGAATTTCAGTAGGCATTGTTCATTGACCATGAACTTGTGGTCATCCTGCACCCAAGTGATCTGGAATGTGTGTGGGCATTTCTATCTCTTGAGCTTCAACTTTGTGACCATCTCTTTTGACACCAAATTTATAGTGCTTCCACTATCAATAATCACATCACAATACTTACCCTCACACTTGCATCTGGTGAGAAACAAGCTCCTCCTTTGCTCAGGTTCATTCTCACCACTCAGTAGGACTCTTCTGTTAATCAACATTTCTCCTCTTTCTGCATCTTTAGAATGTGATGATCTAGCATCTTCATCTACACGTGCAACTCTAGCTTGGCCTTTAGTTCTCCTATCTATCCTTCCTTGGCATTGAGGATATTCATATGCCCTATGAACTTCTTCATAGTGAAAACATGTTCCATGGAAGCCTCCCCTTCCGGATCCTCGTCCTCTTCCTCTTCCTCTTTGATCTCTATTATTTTGATCATGGAAATGATTGGAATTTTTTCCTCTCTAATTTTTACTACTACTAGCCTCATCCTTCTTTTTCAAATCTTCATTTCGGCCTCCATATGATTGTCCACCAGATCGTCCACCACGACCTCTTCCATTTTGTCTACTCTTGAACTTCTTGTTAAGCTTTTCCTCTACTTTTAGGGAAAACTGGTGTACACACTAAATAGTGCACTTCTCTAAATCATTTCTTCCAAGAGAATCCATGGATTGGAAACCTTGAGAAATTGATTTAGAGCTCCCTAGGCATGGAGTGCAAGGGTGTTAAGAATGCTCTCAGCTAGAGCTATTAAGCCAATAACCTTGCTAGTAAACCATGCAATGGGAGATTCAAATGAAGACAAGGGCAAGAATGCCAATATCTCCAAGAATCAAATAGAAATGCAAATGCAATGCAACTATGCTAGAAATGGAAATGCAAGCTAAGCTATGGAAATGAAAGATAGAAGTATTACAAATCCTTACTAATTAATCTATGTGAGTTAATCTAGAGCATGAAAATGAAACTAATCTAGGAAAGCATAAATATGAAGCTAAGATGCAATAAATGAAAGATGGATGCAAGAATGTCTTCAAAAAGCTCCAAAGTATCCAAGCAATCCTGTAGCATAAGGTTAGTATTCAAAAGATGGATCCTAAAATGAGAAAAGAGCTCCCCTTTTATAAGAAATGAGAAAGAATGGACCATGGAGATTAAGAGGCAAAAGATTTAATCAATGGTGGAGCATCAAAGAGGAGAAATCCATGTGCACAAGTATCCTCCAATGAGAAAATAAGAGTTGACTTTTGTGTCCATATGAGACAAAAAGTGTTTTTCTTCTTTTTATAAAATAAGAATAATGCTTTATTTGAGCAACTTAGGATAAGAGGAAAAGTGGGGGCTTTTTATTTAATAAAAGGGGAGGGAATATTCCTTTTAATTAAATAAAGACTTAGAATAAGATGGTTAGCCCATAAAAAATAATTGAATAAATGATAGAACCAGAATTTGATCAAGAATAAGCAATTGATGATTTTAGCAAAAGGGGCTAATAGTCTAGGTGACCATTTTTAGGTGATTACATTTGCCACTCTTTGACTAATGTGTGATTGATCTGGGAACACATTACATCAAAGAATAGATCAGCCAAGAAGGCAAATAGATAGAGATTTGACTCCAAAGAATGAAGTACAGAAAGATAGCAAATCTTGCATGGTCAGCCTGGTAGTGACAGTTCTTAACACTTAGGAAAGAGATGGATAGTACCAGAACTTGAGATGAGAAATAACATGTCAAGCGCAAAGATAGATCGATTAGAGCAAATGGAATGGTCAAGCATATGCTCTGGAGAATAGCCAATAGGATATGATGTGTCTGCCCCCTCAGGATCAAAAGTGAAATTAGGTAGAGGGAATGTAGAAGCAAGACCAACATGATCAAATCACTAAAAATCATAATTGAAGAGATAAAGAATGCTAGAATAACCATCAAGCAGGTATGCCCCAATGAAGACCTCAAAGAGATGAAATGAAATGTGAATGAAAGACTAGAAGGATGAGAGAGATGGAAATAAAGAAGGAAAGAATGCCCCAATGAAGATCGAAGGATCAAGCCTCAAAAAGGTCAGCCAACTACGTGAAAGAAGGAGAAAATGCAATTTTAGCGATCAAGGTGAACTCAAATTTCAGTTTCAACCCCAAAATGAATAGAAAATGATGTGATATGAAAGACAAGAAGTGAAAGACGTGATCAGGAAGAAGCGAAAGGTGAGCACAGTTGACCAACAGGTCCATGAAAGATGAAAGGAGAGCTCTCTCCATATGCAAGATGCAAAAATAACTAACATGAACCTAAAAATGCAAGCTATTATGAAAAGTGGTTTACTTGCAAGGTCACAAAGCTATTAGACTCTAATTTTCATCATCGAGCATTATTGGTAGCGTCACAAGATCATACAATGCACACTAGTATAACTATGGGTATATGAATATGATCTATATCAGATGAAATGTGGAAATCCCACCTAGGCACCAAAGACATATAAGTCAAGATGACTAGTGTAGTGAGATTCCCTAAGTTTGATGTAGAAAGATTATACTCGCATCGAGACATAAGGAAAGTCAAGATGACTATAGGTATGCACTTGCAAAAATAGTCAAGGATAATACCTTGTAGACCCAATGTCAAGTGGAACAAGCATAAATGCTAATGACAGTTAGGATCAACAAGATATACCCACAAGTAGAAAAAGAAATAAAACATGTTCTCATGCCCTCAGTCTTCTAGCTATGCATCATCAAAAACTTCTTAGGGATAGAACACTCATCAAAGAAATCATCATAGACAGCACACAAAGAACAAAATTTCAACAAGTCTCAGCAAGTCAAGTGGTTTAAGTGTGTGTGTGTAGGTCATAGAGTCAATCTTTGAGTATCACCTTTGCCGATAGAAATATCGCATCATTCTGGACTGCGGGTAGGATATCTGATAAGTGTGGAGAAACACTCAACACTGGGGTAATGTTGAAAAACACAATTGGGGTGGTGTTGAAAAACACCATTTGCACGGTGCCTAATTAAGAAACCCAGATGCACAAAGAGACCCAAGATAAGCTAGAACAATGTATGCCCCCTAGACTAAGACAAGAGTCAATTCTAGGCTAGGAGAGGCAAAGCAAAAAGTGGAGCGAAGGAGCACCATGCAAGACTGATAGACATAGGTGAAAGGGTCTCAAGCAACGCTTGTTTCTAGGTTTTCACCACTTGATAGATTTTTTCAGGACTTTTTTCAATTTTTTTGTATTTTTGCTACCAAGGCACCTGTTTCCAAGTTTTCACCAAGGCACTTTTTCTATTTTTTTGAATTTTTTGAATTTTTTGATTTTTTTGGTGAGACATCAAAAGCGCCTATTGCTAGGTTTTCACTAGGATGCTCATTTTTTCAGTACTTTTTATGCTTTTTAGGAATTTTTCAGCATCATATATGAATTTTTTTGGAATTTTTTTAAGGATCAATAAAATATATACAAAGAGCTCAAGAACCTTAAGCATAGAACTTCTACAATTGTAGATAATTGGTACGCCCAGTAAGCTCTACTTCCTCTAGCGTAGATAACTGATAGACCTCGAACCCAAATGCTACAGTGATAAGATAAGGTCCTAACCAATAATAGCCAGCCCTAAGCAATTTCCAAGCTAACACAAGGTCGTTAAAGTGTGATCCACATATACCTTCATGAACGTCGGCTAGCGCCTTCTCTGACTCCTCTATTTCTAGACACCTAAGGAGAGTTTCATCTCAACCCTTCCTATACAAGTCACCAGAGATGAGGGTGAAGTGTGAGGCATGATGGATGAGATGGCACTCCATATTATGTGTTAGATTTTAAGGAATAACATGATCTTGGAGATAGGAAAATATGATGGCATTGTGAGGACTATGAGCAGCATAGTGCAATTCTTCCACCAAGAACTTAAAGCATGATTTATGCTTTTTCAATTGTAAAATGGATGTCAAAGTAACCATGACATTAGCAACTTTGATCAGAGCTCTAGGAATGTGCTGAAATATGAGAGATGTGAAATAATTCTTGAAAAAGTTCACCATTTTTTTGTAGAGAGTCAGCTTGTCATCTTTTATTTGATAATCATCATTTTTGAGCAAGTCTTTATTTTTACTTTTTTTAGGTTCGGATACTACCACAATGTGGTTTTCACCATCCGACCATTGCTCTTTTCTTTTGATTTGATGATTGAGATACTTGATTTCTAATTCAGTCCTTTTTGTTGTTGGTTCACTGGTGGAAGAAGTAACAGGTTCAATGGTATGTTGATCTTGGGTGGACCAAGCTATGAGATCTAATTTTGTGAGATGAGATGAAGTGATTGGTTCAATAGCATTTATGCAAGGGATGTCATCTCTGGTGACAAGAGAGGTTGAGCCTATAGGGTAAGCTCTGAAAGTGTTAAGATCTAGACTTGTCATAGAAGGACTAGCGTGGTCCACTAAAGCAATACGTGGATTAAACTCATCAGACCCTACGCGAGACTCATCAACTACGTCAGGTTGGTCACCATAAGTATGAAACACATCCACTTCCATATCCATTATGGAAGATCCATCAGAGAGAGTATCTCATTCATATTCATTTGAATCTATTATTATGCTTCTACTGGGATGCTTGCACCAAGAAGGTTTAGGACCTTTAGAAATAGAGGCTTCAACATCATTATTTGTGAGATCTCCTCATTTCATTAACCACAAAATATTCCTATGTTACCAGCTTCTAGGTGTAGTGGCTTTAGCTGTGTCCTTAGTAGGTATGTGTTCTTCTCCCCAAAGGAGTGAAGTAGAAGGAAGATTGTCTCCCATTTGAGCCATAGTGTGCAGCGGTGACTCATCTGTATCTATGTCTAAATCACTAATCATGGGAGCATTTCTAGAACATATAGGGAGGTCATCATTGGCACCATATCCTAGACCTATTGTAATCTTAGAGGGTTAGCCATTAGTGTGACTCAAAGGCTCGACTAGGGCATGTCCATTATCACTTATAGGGCCTTGACCTTGGTAGTCCATTTTCTGCAAAAATTTATAGCCTTTACCATAGTGCTTAGGGAAAATAGGAGTAGAAATTGTCGTACTACCCTCTTCTTCTCTATAGATCCATTCCTTAATGGCTTGTTCTTCTCTTTATGCCTCTAAAGGTATAGATGCTTGAACAAAATTACCAAAAATTGTCATGGCAGAAGTAGAAGGCTTCATCTTATCAGAAGGTCTCCCATATGATCTAGGAGAAGTAGGCATAGTAGCAAGGGAATCCAGTGTGTATTCACCCATACCAAGGCTCATCATCTTAAAAGTTTTCTTAGTGGAAACCAAGGATGTAGTAGGATAATTAGAGGGTTTATTGTGAGGAAAAAATGTTTTAGCAGTAGCAAGAGTATTGATAGCAATAGAATGATCCCCAGGAATCATAATTTTAGCTCCGTTATGTGGGAATTTGACACACTGATGGTATGTAGAAGGAACAACTTACATGTCATGGATCCCAGGATGACCCAAAAGGATGTTATAAGCAAGTGGGATGTCCAATACTTGGAACATAATATATTTCATGATAGGGCCCACTCAGATAGGTAGCGTGACAAGACCTTTGGAAGATCTTTCAACTTCATCGTATGCTTTTATAGTAATTTTCCATTTAGGATCTACAGCAAATTCTGACAAACCCAATTGTTGTATGACATTGAAAGAAACAATATTTAATCTTGCAACATTTTCTATCAAGACTCAGTGGACTCGGGTATGGTAGACCATAACTTCAATGTGTAAGACAAGATTGTGAGGGTGGCTAAGAGATACATCATCTTCTATAGAAAAGGATAGATAATGAGGTGATGAGATGTGGTTTACCATAGCTTGGAACCTATCTGGGTCAATGTCATTAGGGACATTAGCTGTACACAAAGCCTTTTCAAGGATCTCCTTGTACAAAGGGGATAGCTCAAGGAACTCAAAAATAGATATCCGTGCTGGTGTCTATTGCAACTGATGGACAAGATCATAGCTAGACAAAGTTGGAGGAGCTATTGGTTTGGAAGATGAGGCTAGCTTGGGATCAGGCATAGTTTTAAGGACCAGTTTAGCTTGGCCCCTAGTAACAAAATTTAGTGCCTCACTTTGCAAAGATGAACTACCATGTGTTAGCAAGACCAACTTTGGCATACCCTGACTGACTTTATTATCATCTTGAGGTTGCATCATAAGAACACTCTGAACAGGCTCTACCATGTTGATCACAGGCGAATCAGAAGTATATGTGTAGTTGATCTTAGCATCATGATTCTTCTTATTTGGTTGAGAGGACTCCCCCTTGTCATACTTAGGTAGAGGATCTTTGAAAGCCTAGTGATCAAAATTTTTAACTAAGCCATCTATGAGAATTGTGCCTCCATCAATGAGATCTTGTATAATATCTTTAAGCATGAAACAGTTGTCAGTCTTGTGTCCCTTGTTCCTATGATAGTGGTAGTAATAATCCTCTCTCCACCAATCTGGCTTAACTGGTGGATCATAGGGATGAGTTTTCTCAGGAAGCGTAAGATAATTATTGGCAACCAAAGTCTTAAGAATCACATCATATGGTTTAGCTAATGGGGTATAGACCCATCATCGGAATTGCTTCTTTGTCTTATCAGCATATTCAAGCTTAGGAGAATCTTGAGTGTTGGCAGCTTCTTGTTGTTTTTCTACATAGATGGCATTAGAAAGGTTGATAGCAGGCTCTTTAGCTTTAGGGATGTCCACCACACCATCATTAACAACATACTTGTTTCTATTCCAAGGCTTGTTCTTATCCTTGCCATTGCCTCTAGTATCTTTAGTAATAACAATATCCCCCTTTCTTATGGCCACATCTTCAATCCTATATGCATTTTCAACCATGTCATTGAAAGAGGAGAAAAGTTGTTTCCTTAGATCATAATATAGCTCAGGCACTAGAGTGTTGACAAAAATGTCAATCTTTTTTCTCTCAGGAAGTGGATGAGAATATCTAGAATACAATGATCTCCAACATTGTAGATAAGTAGCAAATGGCTCTCCTTGATTTTTCCTTAAAGCGCCAAGGTCTATCATGGTGATAGGTTGTTGGATATTGTATGAATAGTGTTGTGTAAAGCGCATAGCCAATTCATCAAAAGTATTGAAAGGAGGTGTCAACTTGGAAAACCATTCTAAAGCTTGTCCTCTTAAGCTTCGAGGGAACAGTCGCAGAAAAAATGTGTCTTCATGAAGGAATTCCAAGCTAAGAGCGTAAAAGTAATGCACATGGTCATGGGGATCACCATTTCCATCATACTTGTCATATTTAGGAACCTCAATATCCCTAAGAAATGGGACCATGTATAGACTCCTATCAAATGGAAGAGCACAAATAGATTCTACAAAGGAGACCTTTGGAGGCTCTCTTTCTATTGCCATTTGGGTAAGGCATTGATTTGTCTGATGTAGTTCTTCCTTAAGGACTTCCAATTCAGTTGGTACTCTTTGTTGGACAATTTGTCCAACTTCATAGCTAGGAGGAAGCTTGTATCCCCTAGAAGTCATGTATTGAAAGTATTGATCTCCATTTCTCTCTAAAAGTTTGTGCATCAAATGTTGGGAAGACTCATCTTGTTTGAATCTCAAAAGTTCCTCACTCAAAATCTCATCAATAGCCTCTTCCTCTTGATGAGAGGGAGGAGGTCTAGGAGGTGAAAAAGGCATAGCAAAATTTTCTCTTTGAGGAGATTTGGGTGGCGTGTTGTTACCATTGTTTCCACTATTGCCAAAGAAAGGTCTATTTTCATAGCCACTAGTCCCGGGTTGTTCATGAGACATCCCTCTTGAAGACATGTGCCTAGCAGCTTCCATTAAGCTTTTCCTATACTCTCTATCCAAGAGTGCTTGGTTATCTCTTTGCACAAAGTGGTCTTGCATATGATGACATTTCTCTTGTTCGCTCATAGTAAGTGAGACACTGTCTGTATTTTTGGGGGTTTTAAATGCAGAAAAGAGGAAACCTCCTTTATACCATGGGGTGGCCTTAGAATCCTCAGAACTAGAACTAGCATTGCTAACAGGTGCTCATGAGTGTCTAGTAGGAGAAGGTAACTATGTATAATCGAACAAAGGATGACTCTCCTACTCAAATTGAGACTGAGTTGTAACCGGCATGCAAAAGATTGTTGTTCAACCAATAAAATGAGACAAAGTTTCTTAGATGTTGAGATAAGAAAAATCCAATGATGATCACTTGTTGAGATAGAACAATAGAGATGGCTGGTCAAAGTGCTCAAGAACTTACAGAAGTCAATTAACACAAGCCTAGATGTGAGCAAGAAGCTCGATTAGCAAGTAGCTAGATAGGTAACCATATTTTGACAAGTGATCAAAAGTGACATTTGATAGGCTCAAATCCAATAGTTTTAGCTCATTCATTTTAGTCTAGAACAATCCTAAGCATGTAGGTAACAAACCAGCTTCAGATAACAATAGAAAAAGACTCTCTACAGCAGGTTAAGATGCAAGTGTAATAGCTCCGAATTGCAACAGTAGCAGAATAACTCAGGATTCTTGGTTGAAAGTATGCGATGATGTTTTAGTATCATACAACTTTTGACCAGTGAATATGAAAAACTTAGTTTTGAAAGCAATTTGGTCAATGTTGTAAGTGTTAGAAATAGGAAATACTAAGAGGGGGGGTGAATCAGTATTTCACAAACTTTTACTTTTACCCACTTATGGATATAACAGATTACTTTAGTGCATGCAAAGCATAAGAAACTAAATAGCATACATAACAGTAAATGTAAAGAACTCATAACACATGATATGTTCTCAAGGAAACCCTAGCCAAGGGAAAACCCTGGTGGGGATGGTACCCACAAAGATCCACTAATCAAAAGATATCCGGTTAAGGATGTTGACCCTGTTAGGAGCCTGTTACAATCATATAGTGTATTAGTCCTGGTTAAGGGACTATAGGCCTTATTAGAAGCCTCAACCCTGTTAGGAGTTTTAGATACAAAACCTGATTACCAAATGAGCTCATTGCCCAAACAAGTAATACAAATGTTTACTGATTACAATATGGTACTGCTTACAACTTCACATCAACAACTTTCACTGCTATCACAATTTACATATATTACATGTTACATTTCAAGTATGCTCAGTACATCTTTATTTATACAAGATACAAACATAATATCTCTCTCTTGTCAGCTTGCATATCTTTATACAAGAGTAAACATCTAGGATGTCACCTCTTTATAATATTAAGTCATTATTTTGACAAGAAAAATAATCCCTTAATTCATTTACTAGTTTTGTCTTCAAAACTGCACTGTCGGCTATACTTTGTCATCGGTAAAATAGTCATAACTTTGTCCATACTGTCCATACTCTTTTGTGCATTGAGATGGGGTATCCTTGGACACCATAGAGTCTATGTTCAACTGTGCAAACTTTGATCATGCTCCAGTGAACATCGCCAAAATAAACTGTATCGGGTGCTCTGTCAAAATCATTGTTTCATACTTAGACAATTTTAGTCTACGATCTTCCATACTTACTTTCTAGCTTATGCACTCTTCATAGGGAACATATGTTGCCATAATGACAACATTCATGTACATACCTTAGCCAAATTTCCAACAATCTCCCCCTTTGTCATTGGTGGCAACATATGAGAAAATTGGCTAAGTGTACAAGTCAAAAATCTCAAAATTGCATCAAAAATGTGGCCATAGTATAAAATAAGTATACTATCCTTATATCTCCTCAAAATGTATACAATAATCTATAACACTTCATAATACTCCATAGAACTCCCCCTATGAGTATCCTTCCTTATCATATATAGACAATTTTCTAAGCATCTCTCCCTCTTTGACAACAATGACAAAATAAAGGGTGGAAAGGGATATACAAAAATTGTGTCAAAACTTTTACCTTACTGTCTTATTGCAAAGCCGGTAGGCTTGCAACACAATCTGAAAAATCTATCTTCCAAGTCTCAAAATATTTCTCCCATGCCTTCTTTATTGATTCTGCTACATTGAGTAAAGTACTCAATTCGTATGTTGCAATCTGACAAGCTTGGAGGGACTCAAAATTGAATTTCTAAAATGTTGTCTTAGCAGTAAGGCATTCATCTAGCTGCTCTTCGATTATGGTCAACTTGATTGAGACATGCTCTCTCAAGATGTTTATTCTGATATATTTCTTGTTTTTCTCATCATTTAAAAACTTTATTTCATCACATAACTTTCTGATCTTATTCTCAACTGTTCTGATCTTCATGTTTAGGTTGGCCAAAGAGTTTGTTTCTGCTGCAATCTCATCTTGCTTCTCTTTTATCTTCTTTTCTTCTTCAATTAAAATATTTTTAGACTTTGTACACTGAATGTACAAATAGTTTCCAGTCTCAAGATGTTTCCTTAAGTCCTTAATGTGTCTATCACGGCTGTCAATGTCATTCTTGATATTCAGACTTATGTTCTACAACATCTCAGCTTCATAAGTTGCCTGAGCCTTAACCTTAGCAATATCAGTTAAATTAGTGAATTCAACATCAAAAGATTTAATTACCATCTTAGCTCTTTCAAGTGGATCTGAATCAAAGACTTTTGTAGATATGACACTTTGTAACTTCTCAGTCAAGTCTTTCAGACTACCTTCCAAATTCTTAACTTTCTTATTCTTTCCAATAATTTTGTTTAAAGAGGTGATCAACTCTATTTGATCATCGTCATCAACTTCCTTGCTCAAATCTTCAATCAATGTTTCTATTCCTTTCTCCTTTCTAGTCTTAGGAGTAAGACTCATGTCTTCTTGTGTTCCAGTAGGTGTAGGGGCCTCTATTTCCATTTGCACTTCAGTATGTGTAGTCTCTATTTCAATAGTCTTTTCTTGCTCTCCCAAATCCAAATTATCAACAATGTTATCCAAACTGTTGAG
The DNA here is from genome assembly GCA_027943335.1 of Chamaecyparis obtusa. NCBI lineage: Eukaryota > Viridiplantae > Streptophyta > Pinopsida > Cupressales > Cupressaceae > Chamaecyparis > Chamaecyparis obtusa. Next base: position 18,494 of record BSBK01005474.1, read on the forward strand.
TACCACATCAACTAAATCTAAGGTAACTTTAGTTCCTTCAATGTCCATAGATTCTATGCCAATGTTTATGGAAGAAGAGGGAATATCTTCAACTTCAACTACCTCTGCTACTACCTCTACTTGTTCTAAACTCTATTTCTTTGCTAGTTCTGCAACTGATTGATCTTTACTATCTTTTCTTGCTACCAAGTTAGCTAGCACTTGCACAACTACCTATTTAGTTTCAGTTTTTACTTTCTCATATTGTCCTCCCATTATTTGTATAATTCTTCTTTTGGTTCTCAATAGGGTCTCAAGTGGCTTGAGGATCTGTTTAAGATGGTCATCATCTCTTATTTCACAGAACTGTCTAATCACATTCTCTCTCATTTTGGTATCTTCTTCTTGTGCTCTCATCTTTCTTCTCACAAGTCTATTGTACAAATCTTCTGGTATCTTTCCATGAATAGTATCAAATTTCTTGTTAGACAAAATCATATGTGTAACCATTGCATTCTCAAGATTCAATCTGTCAGAGGATCCATATAAATCATAGTATTTATTCATTTTGGTAAAGTCTCAATGCTACATTATATCTTCATTAACTCTTTCTATCCTTGGTTTCCATGATTTCTTCTTTGTTGTCACTTCATCATCTTTTATTTCTGCAACTCTTCTAGGTATTGGTGGAACAATTGTTTTTTGTCTTTTACCTAGTCCTGAAGCACTTGCCTTCATCCTTTTGCTTGATGCTAAAGAAAAGGGTTTCTCTATTTGACTGATTCCTTGTTCCTTCTCATATTCTTCAACCTTTACCTTTACTTGAATAGGTTCTACACTTGATGCCAAAGGTGGGACTGATAATATCTCACTTTTCCTTATTTCTTCTGCAGTCTTCTTTGCAATATCAAATTCTTTCTCACTCATACCTGATTCTTTTAGAATTTTCTTTATTGTAGACTCCACTCTCTTCTTTGATTGTTTCTCTTCCTTAAGTGACTTTGCTGAACCAAAGTTTTCATCATATGTTCCAAATCTATTTCCATGAGCATCAACTTTACTTTTCAACAATCTACTAACATAACCTTCTATTTCAACTTTAGAGATTTCATAGCCAAGGGGGTCTATGAATTCATGTCTAGGTTCCACTGCCTCAATGTAAGTGAAATCAGTATCAACCATAAAACATATATCATCTCTGTATTTCTCAACTAGGGATGGAGGAATTATTGATCTATTTACCATAATGTTCTAAAAAGTTTTCAATACTAACTTTACACTGTCATTAACCTTCTCAATAAGATGTTTCATGTAGACTTTATTGATTCTTGCCATAGTATTCTCACCATCATTCCATTCAATAGTGTAAGGAAATCTTCTTAAAAAGTGGAAGAACATGTAAGTAACCAATGAGGAAAATCTAAAGTGAGTGTATTTAGCTTTCTTTATCTTCTCCAAATTCTCAAATAACTGTATTCTCAGAATTTCACACAAATTCATAGGCTTCTTCTCCACACACATCAAATAAGCAACGTGTACCATACCTGCTGGCATATCATCTTCTCTAGAGCTTCCATAGAACTTTGTTGTCAAAATCTTACACAAGTATTTTACATCATCTTGCTTAATCTTACTAATGACTATACCTCTGCCATTGTATACTGAACCGGTGTTTTCAATCACAATCTTTCTCATGTTTTTCTCATTTAGTGGAATTGCACTAGTTTTTGATAATCCAGTCACATCATGAATTAGGTCTGCAGTTATGTCTATAACTCTATCTTCTAACCAAAATTTTCCATTATGAATCCTAGTCAAAATGATCTTTGTACACTCCTCATTATCAAATTCATATTTCATAGAGTACTCAATGATTTCATTGTTTTCTAGATGTTCATAACCTTGTTTCACTAACATATCTAAGTTGTACAACTTCTTATATTCACCATTAAAATCGTACTCCCTTAGGGTTTCATACTTGCATCTAAGATAACCTTTAACATTCTCTAAATGAAGAACTTCATCTGGTACGGTTGATAAGGCTAAACTAGCATCTCTTTCTGAGGGTTCAACTGGATCTTTCTTATTTCTAGGTTTGTTCTTATCCTTAATGTTGTGAATCAATGACACATCCATGATTATATCTAATTTCTTAAGCTGATTCAAGATCGTAGTCGAATAAATACCTCAAATTCATAAAATTAGGGCTTTTGCTAGATCGGTGCTTCAAACTTCTGCAAATCACTTCCAAACTTCTTTCTTCACTTCTAAATCACTTCTAACCACTTGATAGTCATAATAACTTTGATTTCAATCTTTTAACACTTAGCATTTACTCGATTTGACATCGCATTCAATAATTTTGCCGCCAAAATGCCAAAAAGCTGATTCTGTAAACCTACAACCATAAATCCTTTTTGCGACCTCACAAAACACAACATTTATTTTTGTGCACTTAACCATAGCATCATTATAACATAACAAACCTTCATCTACCTGTGCAAAACTTAACTCATTCAAAATATAACTCTACACTAATTCTAAGTTCCTAAACTACAGAAATTTTCATAATTTAAGTGCTTAAAGAAGGGTTAGGTAAAGAATCATTCTTACCAATAGATACATTACCTTCCCAATTACCTTCAATGCTGAATATACCTCCTTGATCTATGCCTTTAACAAATTTTACTTCATCTTCATTGCTACAACAACCTTTCTCTTTGTTTCCTGCATTTTCATTCCTTCTTGCATAGTTTCTAGGGTTAGGGTTATGATGATAACCTCCATTGTTCATTCTGCAAAATCTTGTTGTGTGTCCAATCTTGTTACATATCTGACAAGTGATTCCATTGGTTCCATATCTAGATATTTGTTGATTGATTTGTGTCCTGCAATTTCTAGCAATATGTCCAATTTTGTTGCATCTGAAACATACTATTCCATTTCCTCTCTTCATGTCTTCAGTTGATATCTGATCTGCATTGTTAGTATTTCTAGGCATTCTTCTATTGTAATTATTCTCAATAACTTTAGATCTTCTACATTCAATAGCTCTATGTCCAAAACCATGACAATTATAGCAATAACCATTTAGTGGTTTGAATTGTTTACCTATACAATCTCTCTTCATGTGACCAATAATATTACAAACAAAACATCTACCTTTGAATTCTCTTTGCATACCTTTGGATGATTCTTCTTGCTTTGGTGGTTCTTCTTGCTTCGGTGCATCTTCTTGCTTCGGTGATTCTTCTAATTTATTCTCATCTAACTTCTTTTCTTCAATGCTTTCACATTCATTCGGATCTGGTTTCTTGATTTCACTAACTATCTTCAATATGTTAAATCCAAGACCAATTTTGTCATATAATGGTTTTCCATAAGATACTTGATTATCAATCTTTTCACTATTTGAATATAGCCTTTCAAGTTGTTGTTTAGATTGAGTCAATTCACCTTTCACAATTTTGTTGTATTTCTCAAGTTCATCATACTGCAGTTTGAATTTATCAAATTCAGATGTTACCTTGCAAAGTTTAGATTTCAGATCTTCATTTTCATTCTTTAAACTTTCATTTTCAGATCTCAATTTGTCATTTCCATCTTTCAAGCTAAGCTTCATATTTGCTATCTTCAATTCATGTTTAAGGATTACATTTTCTTTTTCTAAATCTTCACAATCTTCAACAAGAATTTCAGATTCCTTCTCAGATTTCAGATCTTCTATCTTACCTTTCAATTTGTCAATAAGATTCTTTGCATCATCATACTTCCTTTTCAAGGTGTTTCTTTCATCAGTAAGCATATCAATTTGCTCAAGAGCTTCTTCAAGATTCTTCTGCAATTGATCCATATCCATAGAGATCTTACTCAAGCTGCTAGGCTTTCCTTGAATGTTTCTTCTCTGAGTAACTGTGCTTTGATACCAATTATTAGAAATAGGAAATATTGAGAGGGGGGGTGAATCAATATTTCACAAACTTTTACTTTTTCCCACTTATGGATATAACAGATTACTTTAGTGCATGCAAAGCATAAGAAACTAAATAGCATACATAACAGTAAATGTAAAGAACTCATAACATAGGATATGTTCTCGAGGAAACCCTGGCCAAGGGAAAAGATATCCGGTTAAGGATGTTGACCCTGTTAGGAGCCTATTACAATCATATAGTGTATCAGTCTTGGTTAAGGGACTATAGGCCTTATTAGAAGCCTCAACCCTGTTAGGAGTTGTAGATACAAAACCTGATTACTAGATGAGCTCACTGCCCAAACAAGTAATACAAATGTTTACTGATTACAATATGGTACTGCTTACAACTTCACATCAACAACTTTCACTGCTATCACAATTTACATATATTACATGTTACATTTCAAGTATGCTCGGTACATCTTTATTTATACAAGATACAAACATAATATCTCTCTCTTGTCAGCTTGCATATCTTTATCCAAGAGTAAACATCTAGGATGTCATCTCTTTATAATATTAAGTCATTATTTTGACAAGCAAAATAATCCCTTAATTCATTTACTAGTTCTGTCTTCAAAACTGCACTGTCGACTATACTCTATCATCAGTAAAATAGTCATAACTTTGTCCATACTATCTATACTCTTTTGCACATTGAGATGAGGTATCCTTGGACACCATAGAGTCTATGTTCAACTGCACAAACTCTGATCATGCTCCAGTGAATGTCACCAAAACAAACTGTATCGGGTGCTCTGTCAAAATCATTGTTTCATACTTAGACAATTTTAGTCTACGATCTTCCATACTTACTTTCCAGCTTATGCACTCTTCATAGGGAACATATGTTTCCATAATGACAACATTCATGTACATACCTCAGCCAAATTCCCAACAGTAAGTTGTTAAGTACAATTTCTTGGCTTCAAGCACAGTAATATCAGGAAATAGACAAGTTTGCAAACAGTAGGTGATCAAACATGTCATAAAACACTTGCGCAAGAGAAAAAGCAACCTTTCCAAGACAAGCAATTGAGATATCAAAATGAAAACTTTTATGAGCACTACCGCAATGTTTCTATGTTCAAGAAAGTTTGCTCAGGTATATCAGAACGAGAACACTCCAAGCACTTTCTATCCTAAAAAGACAATGGCTCAATACTTAACAACTTGGCCCACACTTGATGTCCCATTGCCTCACACAAAGTGGTTACCCACAATATATATTGGCTTTGTTATGGAAGTGCCAATGACACAACCAAAGGAACACAGATGGTGAGTAATCTTGGGGTGATCCAGGTTTTTCCACTTGGATCAATCATTGCACCAAGAAGCTAAGTGGAAAAAATTGGGTAGCTTCTATCTATGGTTCTTAGTAAGGGTTTACATTCATAATACTCCTCTTACTCCCCAAAGGGACTCCTTACCTTGCGGCATGTAACGAACCTCACGGCCTCAAGAGTACCTTAAGCATTCTTGCTCAATACTTTCCTCGTGGTCACAATCCCACAAGTACTCACATCAATCAAAGATAAGCACTACATCTACCAAGGTTTTGTGTCCTTGATAGCCTTGAGATTATAGTGGGTTGGAATAGTTCGGTATTAGCTTGTCCCCACTTGGGTTGTTCCTCTTGATTACTCAAGAGCAGGCCCGCTAAAGGATTCTAAAGATCTAAACAAAGAGTGGATCAACTTATGAGGTTCAAGGTTTTTTTTTCACCACAAAGGTGAAGAGCATACTCCCCTATCTCAAATTTTTCTCCCAAACACACCAATAAAATGTTCAATTACCCTCTTACTTTCAAAATTCAAAGATGGGTCAAGATTTTTTGGTTCACCATAAGGGTGAAGAGCATACTTCTCCTACCACCAAAGAATCCCTAAAACAAGATATTATGTTCCTATGAAATGAAACAACTAGTAATTGCCACACTTGAAAATGAAATAAACAACAAGCACTTGATTGGGTTTTTATGCTTTGGGCAGCCCTACAAAAACCGTTAGTAGCCCTTGTGCATTTGAAGCTTTGACATGTGTTCTTTTGAGAAAATAATCAAGCAATGAGAGCACTGACAAGCACAACTTGTTAGTCCCACAATGGTTAGCACATCAAAAATTAGATAATCTGCAAGTAAAATAGTTGATCAAATGGAAAAATTTGAAAATGAAACCAATGGTTGGATTAGGCTTGGAAAGAGCTTTCCAACGATATATCACACTTAAATTTTTGATACCATATGTGAAAATTTCTAAAAAATGGGTGCCAATTTTCTAGAGCTAAAAAACAACCACTTTCAGGTCTGGGTGATAGTACAGTTGCCAAAAATATTGTGTGATACTTTATAGTATAATGAGGTGATAATATATTTCTGGGTGATACTTCGCTTTACTGCAGGTGACAGAATGTCTCAAACAGGGTGATAGAATGTCTCAAATGGGGTGATACTTTAACTGGTAAAGTATCACGTGACCATACATGAACTATCATGTGATACTGGAAAACTATTGCGTGATAATCTGAGACTGAAAAACCAGAGAGCCGAAAATGAAGCGAAAAATTGATGAAAAATTAATGAAAATGCAGCAAATTAAGGACAAAACAATAATGCTCTGCCCCACAGTGGGCGCCAAAAATGTACACACTAAATAGTGCACTTCTCTAAATCATTGCTTCCAAGAGAATCCATGAATGGGAGACCTTGAGAAATTAATTTAGAGCTCCCTAGGCATGGAGTGCAAGGGTGTTAAGAATGCTCTCAGCTAGAGCTATTAAGCCAATAACCTTGCTAGTAAACCATGCAATGGAAGATTCAAATGAAGACAAGGGCAAGAATGCCAATATCCCCAAGAATCAAATGGAAATGAAAATGCAATGCAACTATGCTAGAAATGGAAATGCAAGCTAAGCTATGGAAATGAAAGATAGAAGTATTAAAAATCCTTACTAATTAATCTATGTGAGTTAATCTAGAGCATGAAAATGAAGCTAATCTAGGAAAGCATAAATATGAAGCTAAGATGCAAGAAATGAAAGATGGACACAAGAATGTCTTCAAAAAGCTCCAAAGTCTCCAAGCAATCCTGTAGCATAAGTTTAGTATTCAAAAGATGGATCCTAAAATGAGAAGAGAGCTCCCATTTTATAAGAAATGAGAAAGAACAGACCATGGAGATTAAGAGGCAAAAGATTTAATCAATGGTGGAGCATCAAAGAGGAGCAATCCATGTGCACAAGTATCATCCAATGAGAAAATAAGAGTTGACTTTTATGTCCATATGAGACAAAAAGTGCTTTTCTTCTTTTTATAAAATAAGAATAATGCTTTATTTGTGCAACTTAGGATAAGAGGAAAAGTGGGGGCTTTTTATTTAATAAAAGAGGAGGGAATATTCTTTTTAATTAAATAAAGACTTAGAATAAGATGGTTAGCCCATAGAAAATAATTGAATAAATGATAGAACCAGGATTTAATCAAGAATAAATAATTGATGATTTTAGCAAAAGGGGCTAAGAGTCTAGGTGACCATTTTTAGGTGATTACAACTGGTATGCCTCTTCAATACTATTCATTTGAACCAAATTCAACTCCTCATGAATGCTCGGCCTCAAGCCATTAAGATAATGGGCAACTTTCTCCTTATCAGCTTCTGCATGGTCGGTTCTGATGAGAATTCAATAGAACTCCTCTGTATAATCTTGAACAGATCTTCCTACTTGCTTCAAACTTTTCATTTTCTTCAGTAGGTCAAGCTTGTAATCAATAGGAATGAATTGTCGCTTCAATTTATCCACCATTTGATCCCATCTTGTGATTTTATCATTTCCTCTTCTATTTCACTCCAATTGAATCTCTTGCCACCAGATCTTCACATGACCCTTTAGTCTGGCCTTCGCAAACTTGACCTGATTAGGATCCTCGATGTCTTCATACTCAAAATATTCTTCTAATTTATTGATCTAGTCAATCAATTCCTTTGGGCTAAGATTTCCTAAAAATGTAGGAACCTCAATCATAGGTCTTTTCCCGATCTTGGAAATGGCTCAAATAAGTCTTTCTTCTTCCTAATTCACAATTTCAACTTCTCCTTCAGAATTTCCTTCTTTGGATTCATCCTCGCTTTTGTCTCTAACATTATGATTCATTCCTCTATGAATCTCTTCTTGCAATGGTCGCACTTGTCTCTGGAGTGCTCTAACCCCAGGTGTTACACCACCAGCTCTTCCACCACATTCCCTTCATGGAGACATTTTCATGCTGCTCACTGAAACCCTAACCACGGTCCTGGTGCAAACTGCCTCACAGTCGGCAATCTATTTACACACTCAAGAACTCCCGCTCTAATACCACTTGATGAAGGGTGCTTATTATCTCCATAATGTGGAATTAAAAATTTCAAAATTATAAAATGCAAAGCCACATGGGCATTTTCCCTTACAATATTTTGTAGGACAAAGCCTCAAATTATTACCCAAAACTACTCTAAATTGCCCTAGGCAACACTACAGGCCTTCCTTATATAGGCAATTTCCACCGCCTCAAAAGGTTCCAAAAATTTGGCCTCTAAGGCTAACCAAACTTAGAATTATTTTATTTTTCATTTTATTACATCATAGTTGGCTCAAAACAACTTTTGAAACCCAAATAGAAATTTGAAGGAAATTTATTTTCTGCTATTTCAGGTGGCCCAACTTCGAGAGACCTTAAGTCATCACCCGTTGACCCAATTGACTATTATAACCCCATTTTAGAAAGGGCGCGAAGTGCTCTACAATGCTTAAATGAAAGTCAAAGTTTCAGCCTCATTCGGGGCCTCTAAAGCCTTCAAATTTGAGTTCAAAGTTTTTTTACCTTGTTGCCAATACCAAAAATTTTCAATATCTTCAAAACTAGACTTGATCTAGCAATGAAACTTTACTGGCAAGTTGATATGACCAAAATGAACCTCCAGGGAAGAAAATAGATGATTATGAGTTCTAACAGAAAACTTACTAAAAATAGTAACTTTCCAAAAATAGCAGCTCTGCACAAGATAGCCCTTATTGTAAAGAAACCAGAAATATTTTTGGGTGATGCAAGATTTCTCTTACAACCAGGATGCTCCTGCATCATATATACAGATGTAGATTGGGGAGGTAGTGTTGATGACAAAAAGAGTACAAGTGGTGGAGCATTTTTTATTGGAGGAAGATTGGTTTCTTGGATAAGCAAAAAACAAAATTATATTTCACAGAGCACCGCAGAAGTAGAATATGTAGCAACAACAAATAATTATACTCAGATAATATGGATGAAACAAATGTTGAAGGATATTGGAATCAAGTTCAATGATCCTATTATCATACACTATGATAACCAGGGTAATCTTTAAGAAACCCCCCCTTCAAAAAAGGTGTAAAAACTTGGCAAAATTTAGAAAGAAAAAAAAATTATTGGCAAAAATTTTTTATTTTCAAAGAAAAAAAATAATCTCAATTGGCGAATCATTCATGCTCCCTAAAACTATGTGGAAAATATTGGCGAATCATGGATGCTCCCTGAAACTATGTGGAAAATCTTGGCAAATTGTGTTTTTGTTTTAGAACTACCAAAATATATATTGGCAAATAAAAAATAGTATTTATAGTATAAAAAAATATATTGGTGAATATTCAAAACATAGTGATAGGACTACATGTCAAGTTGGGTGCTACATGTCATTTATTGATGACCATTTTGTGAGGACAGTTTGCCTAGCTTTGATAGGATAAAAGGAGGGTCGATGGCTAACAGTTACAAAGATACATAATGGTCATGTTGATGGTGTGCGTGACTTCGGCTATTATGTTGGTAGTTTAGAGTTTTAGGCCACAAAGATATGCAAAGGTCAAGTAAGTTTGTGGTTGATAGTTTGGCATTTGTGTAGCTTCGACACAGTTTGTGGTGACTAGTGAGTCAGTGACAGTGTGTGTAGTTTCGGTAGGCTAAAAGGAGGTTCGATGCTAACAGTTACAAAGATACATAATGGTGAGGTTGATGGTGTGCGTGACTTCAGTGGTTATGTTGGTAGTTTGGAGTTGAAGGCCACAAAGATACGCAAAGGACAGGTTGACAATGTGCGTGACTTTGGAACTTATGATCACAGGTAGGATATGGGGGTTTTGAGGCCACATTGGTAGTCTACATAACTTAGTCGTGAAGTTACAGTGACCTTGAACACTAAACACTGAAGTGCAGTTAATGAGACTTATCGACGACAAGATTTTGATTAGACATTAAAAATGGATAATTTGTACAAGATATGAGTTGTGATTTGTAAACATTCATTATTTTTATTTTCAAAGCCAATTCATCTTACATGAAACATTCCTTCAAAATTTAATGCGGCTTCCAAGTTGTCAGTTCAAAATTTAAAATTGCAGCTAGGATATGGTGGTTCCGAGGTCACGCTGGCGGTCTGCGTAACTTGAGTAGTACATAATCCAGGCCAAGATTTTGATTAGACATTAAAAAGGATAATTTTGTGAGATATGAGCTGTGATTCATCAACATTCATTATTTTTCTTTTCGACTATGGAGCCAACTTACGCAAGATACAAGTATCTGTAATTTTTCTTTATCAATATTCATTAATTTCCTTTTCTGAGGCAAGCCACCTTACGTTAAATATTCCTTCAAAATTTATTGTGGCTAGCAAGTTGGTGATTAGTTTCTTTATATACTCCTCAATATTAGAATTGTAGAACATAGGATGCTTTCTAAATTTCTAAATTTGGAATCTTGGATGACAGAATGGGTCTTCCAGTAGCTGAGGGATCATCAAATGAGAACCCAAAACCTGTTATCCAACCAAATTTGGATATGGAGGAGGAGATTTAGCAGGATGTCCTTAGTCATCTTATGTCTACAGCATGGGATCATGCTACTAGTTACGTCAAATACCAAAGTGACATGTTTGAACTCGAAGTAGAACATGACAAGGCGGAGATGCGAGCCATTTTTTATGATCATGGCTTCGACCAAGAGGGGTTCCAGGAGGAGATGACCCGGTTATTTTTTGGTCTCCACATTGACTGATCCAGTTATTATATTATACTATAACATATTAAAAAATTAGTATTATTCTATTAGTATTAGGATATATAGGAGTCGACTCTCGGACTGTCAGACTAGGCTTTTATAATTTCCTCTGAAAGTAAAAACTTCAATGGATCTTAGGAAATTTTTTGTTACTTGTAATTTGTAAATATGAAATTCATATGTACTTTTCATTTTGGTTTTGGAAACGGTTTGAAGCTTTTCGCTTCTCCTTCTAGGGAAACCACAACTATTCAGTGAATCATGATTCAGTGATTTAGTTACCAATATTATGTATACCAATTTTTGAATTTAATAGTAATATTGTAGTCTATATACATATGAAAAGACTCTTTTTCAAATAGTCTTACTATTTTTAGTTTTACACGTTATTTTCTAATACTTCAAATTTCAATAGTCAATACAGTAACATGTTACATGAATCATAAAATTGAACAATAGTTTTATTATTTATAAATTAAAAAATATGTAAATTGTAATTATTAATTAACTTGAACTTTGAAGTATCTGTGAGTGTGGACTATGATTTTGTATAAAATTATAAATACCTATTAACTAATTCAAAATGCTAAATTGCAATTCACTTCATTGACTGAATGAGAAGTATGATGCTTCTAAAATCTAAATCCCACATGGCACATGGAAATTTGGAACCCACTCCAAGCTCCAAAGTTATGCCTAGTTGTTTTGTAACTTCTCAATGGTTAATTTATTATGATGGTGATCGGTTCTGAAGTTATGCCTAGTTTCGTAACTTCTCAATGGTTAAGGTTTTATGATGGTTAGGGGTTCTGAAGTCCCGACTAACTTCATGCATAACTTCGTAAGGTGTTGAAAAGTGAGAGACTGAGAGTAAGTTGCATGCCACATGGAAAGTGTCAAAGAATGGAATGATTGCAGAGCTTCGGTAGGGTTTCTTGGCCATTTTTTATGCCAGGCTGTATCATAACATCTCAAGGTTTCATTTTCCTGGTCAGTTTAACAGTCCTGAAGTTTTGAAAAGGTGTTGCGTGACTTCGCAAGTAGAAATTTAGAAAAGTTGAGATAGGAACCCAGGGTTAGATGTATCGTTAGCGTAACTTTGACAACACACTAATTATTTTCTTTTAGATCACAGCCAAATCTATGCTAGAAGTGACAGTTGACAGTGACACTTTTCTGAAAAAGGTATTACTAATTTCATGCATGTGCACTTGATGATATTTTAATTTTTAATAGAGTAGGTGGCCTGGTGACTGGTTGTGAGTTTCTTTTTACTTGTTAGTTATTAAAGATAGTTCACACTTCATAGAACATCCATAATTTCCAGAGTTGAAGAGAAATAGAGAGTTGAAACCTTTGGCTTTAAGTGCAAAAAAGAAGCTTACTACTTAGAGTTTAGTATACATAAAGAATGGTAGAACAAGGATCTCTTGATGTTGTTGTAGTACTAGGAAAGAGTGTGGTTTTTCATTCAAGAACAAAGAGGCCAAACATATATGCTGAAGAATGGATGAAATTGTTTCCTAGATCCTCAAATTTATAGTTAGCTAACACTTATGAATAGAGGGATCCTTATGCATTCTGCAGGGATGCTATCTACCCAAAGACAACTGGGTATGATCTCTTCATGTATTTATATAATAATAGATTGAGAGGCCCTCCTATTTCAAACCCATGGGATAGGAACTTGGAAAATTTGATAGTACTTGAGGTATTTTTGGATGTAAACCTCATGAAAGTGCTAATTCAAGCATACAATCTAGTGACACAAGCTTTCCACAAGCATGACAAGTCTATACTTTGTATGTTAGATAGAGTGACTTTTATTCAATATTTTGACCTTCAGGGACCTATGAGCATGGATATTGACCTAGTAGAAGAGGAGACCCTGTTTAATAAACAAAAAAGTTACTATACTGGAAGGGTTATGAGGAAGCATATTCCTAGAGAAAAGAAAGAGGCAGGGTTGTTACTGAAGAAGGTTGTAGGTTCATTTGATATTGAGATTCTCTTTCCCAATTTCTAGAATACCATCTACAATTTACACAAAGTTATTAAAATAGATGGAAGTTTGACAGTGCATCCCAACATTTATGTCATGGCTACAGATGTTCAGGATCTATACACCAACAAGGAGTTTGATTATGTGGGGCACATAATCAATGTAATGCACACTGAGTTGATGAATGCAAAGGCCAATTTGAAAAGCTTCAAGTTCAATCACTACTCCATGTTGATGCACCTGATCCTTTATTGCAATATTGGCTACATCAATCTAGAGTTCATCGATGAGACCAAGAATGCAAGAGGAACTATTCCACTTCAGCTTTGGACCAGGTTATGGCATAGAACTTACCATTTCTCTAATTCCATTACTTTTTATAGTGATTTTGTGGATCCAGTAATGAAAATTTTAGGTGTTGTGAGGGATAGATTTCCTTTACTTGTTAGAAAATTGCTTAGGACCTTAGCATTTAAAATTGACAATGACATTAAGCACAATTGGGGTGATATGTTTATTTTTGAGAATTTTACTATTATAAGAGTGTATGCTTGCCCTCAACCTCCACACATACTACCAAAATTTGTCCCAGAAATATTGGCAATAGTAGAATTCTTGTGGCAGCTTATCATGATGGATAGAGAGCACTTAGGCCCTAAAAGACATAAGGGAACATTTCTAGAAAGGAGGTTTCAAATAGGGGATTTCTCTATAGGTAAAGATGTTGTGGACCAAATCCATGAATTCCTGAGACAATTCAGATTTCCCTCTGGTAAAGAAAGGATGTATGACCCTAAAGACTTCATTAGAAGAGCATTGAGAGAAATGAGGAATCACAATTTGGCTCTAAATCAGCCTATGGCAGATGAGGATGTTATTAGAAATGTTCTCAGTCAAGATATTTGTGAAGAGAGAAGTTGTAAATGGAAAAATATTGTAAGGGTAGAGGAAGAATTGAAAAAGGTAGACCCTACCTTCCCCAATTTCTTTCCTGATCTCCAATACATGCTGAGAATTGACATGTGTATAGAGAATTATGAAGATATTATGTCTAAATAGTCAGGCATCCATGAGGAGAAGGAGGAGGATAGAATAAACCCTGAGGAAGTTGAACCTGATGTGGTGTTTATGGTAGAAATAGAACAAGCTGAGCCATCCACATCTGAGAAGGGGCCATCAAAGAAACAAAAGTTGATGAATGTACCACAAAAGGCAAGGCAAAAGGCACTACAAATCCTGCTAGGTAATAGCCATTACTTTGCTGACTTAAGACAAAAAAAATTGACATCACAGGCAGATGAGGGAGAAAAGGCCCTAGATAAGTTAGAATCGGTTGCATCTAGATTGGATGACAGGGTCATCCGAGCTAAAGAGTTTATAGATGATGATGAATTCATTAAGTCTGATGAGTTTAAAAATTTTCTCTTTAGAGTCAATCAAAATGAATTAACACTGTCTTTGAAACTAGGGGAATCACATGAAAAGACTGTTGAAATGATTGAAAAATTATAGGCCTATGATCCCAACAGTGAAACATTAACTATGGAGGAGGCAAGAGATCTTGTAAAGAGAACTGGCATGTTACTGATCCTTAGATGGGACTTGGAGTCCTCATTATTAATTGACCGAATCAAGAGGCAAGATAAAGTTGTAGCTTATGAATCTGTTGGCCCTAATGGACTACAGAGGGGTTCTGGAATCAATATGGACACTAAGACACTAGCAGTATGGTGTGTGGACCCAAAATCTAATAAGCCTAGATTGTTTGACATCCAAGACACAACATAGGGTAGCCAATTAATATGGAGGTTGCAAGACACTACAAGATCAGAGATAGAAAATCTCCTACATCATGCATCCTCCATGAATAAAGCAATGGTTGAGGACTTAGAGAACAGGCTAGCTAGGACATTCAGAGATTATGTGGCAACTAGAAAAAAGTTTGAAGAGGAACTGGAGAAGAGATTGTTCTTGGATAAGACTGTGAAGGAGTTAAAATACGAAATAAATAGTCTAAAAAATTAGTCTAGGGCATTTACAGAGGTCTATGATGCTGGGGTCTAAATTGAGTATGAGGGGGTCTTAGCTCCATAACTTGCAATAGAAAAGATAATAATGAAAGTTGATCACCATGCTGATACTAGAATTGCTAAAAAGGAGACTTTGATGAAGGTGCTATTGCACAAAGTAAATATTTTAAAAGGGAATTTTGAAATCCTTCATAGTACTTTTATTTCTTTGCAGGGGACAAAATATCAATGTTCTAATGCCTTGTCTGTACTAACCCCATTATTTAATACTTGGGGCCCATACTTGCAATTCTTTGATAGGTTAGTTTTACTAATGGGAAAAAAAATGGAGTTACCTGACAAAATAATTGATGTTAAGGAAATGGTGTTATTAGTAAAGGATTTGTATGCATTTTTCACTGGCAAGTTAGAAATCGTTTAGGCAAAGCTAAAGTTTTTTGTTGAAGATTATGAAGGATATATTCCTACTATTGTGGACACAGAGGGACACTTGAAGGAATGGCAAGAGTGGGTTGATTCTTTCAACCAAATTTTGGATGCTAGCAAGGTGGCTTCTTATTTTATTGGTGATGCTGAAATTTCAAATTTTTATGAAGTTGTGGATGAATTGTACAAGCAGGAGATTGACATGAATAAGTTTGTTGTTGAATCTCAAGCCGTAACGGATGCCAAGTGGACCAAATGCCTTAAAGACTTGGATACAGTTAGAGCGATAACTTGGCCATCAAAGAGGGAAATTGTGGTGTGGGAAAACATTATAGAGATTCAAGCCTTGGCCTTGCCACATTGACATGGATGATGGAAGTAGTTGAGATAGTTCTAGTATTAGATGAAGAGCCAATAGAGGGAGGTCAGTTAATTCAAATAGGGTATCTTATGTTTGCGGTTCACCTACTGTGGATACACCTTTGGTGCAAATAAAGACTAATTCTAAAGAATCTGGGCTGCCAGCTATCGCTCTAATAACTATTTCCAAACTTGTTTTCCAAATGCCAATGTTAGTTTTTATTTTTTGATCTTTGATCATTGATCATTGATCGTTGATGTATAAATTTTAAGGAAGTTAATACAAATATACAAGGATATTTTGTAATTTTCTGATAGAAGTCTTTCTCCTCTCACCTCTGAGTCTGGTACTATGATCATTGATTCTTGAATTTGAAATTTTGATGTATAAATTTCAAGGAAGTTAAATTTTAATACAAGGATATTTTGTAATTTTCATATTTTCTGTCACTGTGCCTGTCTAATTTTGTAAAGAGCTCATTGGCTCAACTAAAGAATCTCAATTTTGATTCCTGAAGATCACAACTGTAATTTGTTTAAAATTGAATGTATAATTGTATATTATGTATAATGTCAATGGTCATATTACTATATTAATATTTTCTTTTAGAAATTAGGAAATTAGGAACTAAGTAAAATTTAAATGCTTTTGATTCAAGGAATTAAGGAATTAAGTAAATTCTTAGTATTAGGAAATTAGGAATTTGACAAATAATAAATTGATAATTGAAAAATAATAAATTGACTAATGAGTATGACAAATGACAATTTTTAGGAAATTAGGAAGCTTTGACCACCGACAATGTTCCGAAGTAACATCAGGTTGTTTCTTAACTTCTCAATGGTTAAGTGGTTAGGATGGTGATGGGTTCCGAACTTCCAAGGGACTCCAAACTAACAGTGTGTGTAACTTAGGAATTAAAGAGATAATTAGTTAAAACTGATAGTGCCTAATGGTGTTGAAAGTGATAGTTAGTTGCATGCCACGTGGAAAGTGTGAAGGAATGGACTGTGACATGTGTCAATAGATGGATTAATATTTGACACTTTGTCAAGAACAATTCCCAACCAACGATAGTATTGTTCAAGTGGTTTATAGAGCTTCATGAGGATTTGTTGGTTGTTAGTGTTGGTGGTTACGAAGCTGCAATGAAGCATTTGGGGGATAGGTGTAACTTTGGAAAGGTTAATCAGTTACAAGATTAAATAGTTTAGAGGTTACGAAAGGCTTTGTGCAGGACTTCACAAGGTTATATGAGAGCGGAGATGTTAAGAAGACCATTGATCCATCACCGTAACTTTGAAAGGGTTCCAAAGGCCTCTAATTTTCATGTAGCGAAGTTGAGACAGGGTTAGATGAACTGTTTGCGTAACTTTGGAACCAGGCCACTGGTGAGCTTAATTTTTGAATCTTATTCTTGATTCTTGAAGTTGAAACTTGAAATAACATGGTTGCAAGACTACGAGGCATTGAGGGACGAGGCGTTTACACTTTATAGTGAGGAAAAAGGATATCAATAATTATATGATTATACTTCAAATTTCATGAACATTCTACATTACAAAAATCATGAATTCAAATTACAAAAATTAAAATTCAAAATTCAAATTACAAAATTCAAAATTACAAAATTACAAAAATCATGAACAATAATTATTACTTGTAATATGAGTCAAATTGTCAATAATAAATATTCAAGTCCATTATCAATTTATCCAACAAGTACAATAATAAGTACACAGTGTATAAAATTATAAATACCTATTAACTGAATGCTAATTCTAAATCACTTCGGTCTTCACTCAGTGTATGTGAGCAATCTATCGCTTCTATATCCCACATGGAATCCAACTCCTGAAATTGACTACTACTACTAGCAAAAGGTTCTTCTTCATTCAGATTTGGGTATTCAAAATCAAAAAATTCGTCATCTTCATTCTGCGTCTGGGACCAAGATCCATCATTTGTCTCAGAACTAGCAGTAGCACCACCATGTTTTGAAGTGTTCAAAAGCCCTTGTCTTTCACGCAGGGAATTCCAAATTGCCAATGCCCTATCATAAGGAAAGTCTCTAACATTGTACTGAGTTACAAACAACCTCAAGCAAGTTTCCAAATTTTTGTCTAGTTTGTTTCTAATCTTTGATTTAAAAAACCCCAATGCACTGAAAAATCTTTCATCTTCCACTGACCCCAATATCATTATTTGACATAAATCGGCAATTTTGAAATATTCTGATATTCAATCACACAATACTTCACTCTGCTCTATCCTTTTCCAAAGCCTGGTTATTTCTCTAGGTTCAAATGGATTCTCCAAGTTTTCTAACTGCAATTTCATACTTGATGCAAATTATCTACATTATTTTTTAAGATTAGCTGAATCTATAATTCCTTCAATTAGTTGTCCATTGCAATCTGCATGTTTTGAAAACTCTCTGATCAATTAGTCAATGTTTTTATGAAACATATGAGCATCAATTTTTTTATCTCCAACATTTTTCCAAAAATGAGGAAACACACTACCCATGGCTTCAAGAGTTTCTTCTTGAGGGAATCTTTCATGAATCTCACTTGAAAGTTGGTAGGAAATTGACTTCAAATTATCAATAATAGATTTTAAAAACCTGTCAAAATCAGCCCTTTTAACTGGAAGTAGTCTACCTTGCTTGCCCATCTTAGATTGGTCCATTGGTATTTCATATCCTTTCACAAACAAACATAAATCATTTTTTGCATTGAATTGTAAAACATTCTCAACATGATTCAAATCTGTAATTATTTGCCACCTAAAAAAATTTGGGCTTTGAAGTGTTATCATACCTGAGTACAAATTATCTAGGGCAAGGCATGTCATTCTACATAAATCTAAGTACTCATGGATATACACAGTCATGTCTTGGGCTTTCTTAACAAGTTTGTTCATTAAATCCAGCATGGGGAGAAGACTGGCTAAAGTTAACAGAGTCTTTATATCACTTAACTTATGTAACAAATCAGGAGCTTTATCTACTATGAGGCATTGCTCATATACTACTCTGATCAAGGATTGATATTTTGTTAGAACTCTTTCTACTGGTCCATGCAAAGAGATCCATCTGGTCTCAACATCCTTGAGAAGCTTATTTCCTGGTGTTATTCCCTCTGAAAAAATCTTAAATTATACAAAATGTTTAGGACTTCTGTAGAAGTAAGAGTATATGTCATGAACTAGATCTTCAACTTTTGACACTGTAGGAAAATCGCTTACAATTTTATATGGTAAATTCATTGGATGGGCCTTGCAATGTATGCCAAGCATGTAAGGTGCAATACTAGTTTGTAATCTTGCACATAGACCATTACTTTGGCCTTGCATTACTGCAGCTCCATCAGCTCCAAAACACACTAACTTCTTTCCAATTGTCAAATCATCCATACCAACAACTTCATTCAAAGCATTCTTCACTTCAAAATATAAGTTTTCTACCATTGAAGTGCCCCTCATTTTATGAACATAGAGTAGATGAGCTTGGAGGACATGTTCTTTTACTGTATACACATGCATACAGACCTAAGAAGTATTATCTACTGTAGTAACTTCATCTATGGATAATGAAATGAATCTGGACTATTTTACTTTCTCCTATAAATTTTTCTTTTCCACCTCAGAAAGACAATTTTCCATTTCCCATCCAACGTTTGTTGACCAATGTGACATAGGATAGTGAGGAACTTGTTAGGAATGAATGCTAAGTGCTTGGCAGCCATTCTGTAGTAGTTTTTGTTGCATTCATGACTATGATTGTCATTGATGTCAACACAGTGATTTACTGAAGACTTGCAGAGAAGTAGACAGAGTTTGGATTAGCTCACGTGGGTTATTGTAGTTGGAGCTATGTGATATTGAGGTTATAATCTTTGATATGTCATATGTCTATGGTTAAGAGTGCAGACAATAATTCATTGATTCATGGAAGTTATGATCATTTTGGTAGAAGCAGTGTCCAGGCAGTGTCCCTGAGTAGCGGTTTGTGGAAATCGGATGATATCTCCTAATCGGGATGGAATCTAGTTTTGTGCAGTTAAAGGGAAGTTAGAGACACATTGATAGTGATGTGGATGATAGTGTAGACTTTGAGGTCACATGAGTGAAGATTTATTATATTTGGAAGCTGACAGTTTTATGTAATTTTGGTGTAGCGTGTGAAAACTTTTATTTTGTAATTGTATGCCGACTCATTTGTAATTATTTGAGTGTGGTATAAAGGAAGGAATGTATTTCCTTGTTGAAGTGAAAAAATTTGAATGTAGTTGTAGTGATGATGTGTGATGCGGTATGCATGAAGTGAAGAATAGAGCTAAGTATGAGAGCGAAATTGTGAAGGAAGACATATGAAGTACATAGATCTGAAATTGAGATCTGCAGTGAGTGTAGTTTGGCATAGTTAGAGAAGAGGTAACATATTATTCTATTGAGTAATACAAATATTATTTGGACATTTTATTTAGTGATCTTACCTTGAAGCTGTTTGGGCAGTGGGTCCTTCTGTCTTCTATAACTCTTAACAGGGTTAGAATCTTATAACAGGGATTCAAAATCTCCTAATAGGGATTCATATGTATTGAATGTATTTCATAAGACTCCTGACAGGGTCCATCCTCTCACAAGGAATATTCATATTAGTGCATCTTTTATGGGCATCATTCCCACTGCGGTTTACTCTTTGATCAAGAGGTTCCCTAGTCAACATATCTTGTGTCATTGTGTTATTATGTATGAATATATTTCTATGGTTGGTAATTATATTTTTGTTATGGTTTAATGTTGTTGAAGATGATAAAAGTTATAATTATCTGATAATTGATTCACCCCCCCCCCCCCCCCCTCTCAGTTATCTTGGTGGACTTTACTTTCTAACAATTGGTATCAAAGCAGCAGGTCCTTGAAAGAGAAGTTTATTAGCTTAAGGAGATCCATGGTGAATTTTAGGAAGGAAAGCCCTAAGTTTGATGGAGTAAATTTTGATAGCTGGAAAGAAAAGATGAAGACACACCTATTATGTTTAGGACCAAGTTATTGGTTGATTACAAAGAATAATAAGACTATTATTGAAGATGACAATCTTGAAACATGTACTGCGGAAGAGAGATCTATTCATGTGTAACATACTTGCAAGAGAAGCACTTTTGACAGCACTACCAAAGAATGAGTACAATAAGGTAAAATATTTGAAAAAATATCATGAAATTTGGAAAGCTTTACACTCTACTTTTGAAGGTGATGAACATGCAAAAAGAGTTAGATTACATAATTGGATATGTGCATTTGAAGATATAAGAATGTTGGAAGATGAATATGTTAGAAGTTATATTGCTAGAATGTCAGAGATCATTTTAGGTATAAAATCTTTTGGAGGAACAAAGATAGAGAATGAAGTAATATGGAAAATTCTGCAGACATTAACCCCTGTATTTAAGCAGACAACACAGATGATTGAACAAGTGATACCTTGTACAACAAAATTTAAAAGAGAGACTCTTCTTGGAAGATTGGAAGCAGCAAAAATGAACCTAAGATTATCAGGAGACTTACCTATAATGGAGACAACATTCAGTGCTCTTAGTGTTCTCCCTACTTTGTCAAGAAGCATCAGTGTGAGCGGAGATTATGCTGGCAGCAGCAGATCTAGAAATGAAGAAGACAAGAAGATTGAAGAAGGTATTTCCTTGCTTGTGAAAAGAAAACCAGATAGTAAGAAATTTTTTAAATGTTGGACTTGTCAAGAATATGGTCATTTTGCATCTAAATGTCCTAAGAGAGTTAAAAAGTACAGAAGCAATTTCAAACCTAGAAGATCTAAGGAATATTATTACACTAATGATGAAGATCTTGAAGCTAGTATAGAAATAACTTTAAGTGAAAGTGATACTAAGAATAATGATTACATAGGATTTGTAGCAATTAAAGAAGAAAATCCTGAATCTAATGTTAAGGAAGAAAAATCCTTAGTTTCTCAAGTTGAAAAGAAAGCTAATTGGATTATAAATAGTGGTTGTTCACATCATATAACTGGAGACATGAAAAATTTCATAAAGTTGAATGAATATGATGGTGGAGTTGTTAGAGTTGGAAACAATGCACCTTGTTTGATTAAAGGTGTAGGATCTATTACTCTTGATGGAAAGACTAATACCGATGATGTCTATTTTGTTGATGGATTAAAACATAATCTTTTGAGTTTTGGACAGTTAGTTGATAAAGGATATCAAGTTTGGTTTACTGAGAAAACTTGTGTGATAAAGGATAAAGATGGAAATCTAATTGGAATTGGATCTAGAACTAGAGGCAATGTATTTCAGTTGAATCCTATTGAAATGACATGTTTGATTACTAAAATTGATGACAGTTGGTTATGGCATAGAAGGTTTTGTCATATAAACTTTGATAACATTGTGAAAGTAAGCACTACACTTGCAGTGAGAGATTTACCTAATATTATGAAGCCTACTAACATGATTTGCAAAGAATGTGTAATGGCTAAATAGAAGAGAAGTTATTTTCCTAGTAAGAAGTTTACATCTACAGAGAAGTTGGAGATTGTTCATATAGATTTAAGCGGTCCTACCAGGACTAGAGGATTCTATGGAGAAAGGTATTTTATGATTCTTGTTGATGATTTTACAAGAATGATGTGGATTGTATTTCTTAAAGAAAAATCTGAAGCATTTGATAAGTTGAAGATTGTTAAGAATAAAGTTGAGAATGAATCTAGAATGAAGATTAAATGTTTAAGATCTGATAGAGGTGGAGAATTTACTTCTAGAGAGTTTAACAACTTTTGTGAAGAAAATGGCATTAAAAGACAGTATTCAGCCCCTAGAACACCTGAACAAAATGGCATTGTAGAAAGAAGGAACAGATTAGTGATTGAAGTAGCAAAAGTTATGTTGTTTGTGAATGATTTGGCAAAGGTATTCTGGAGAGAAGCGGTGAACACAGCAGTGTATACAATAAATAGAGTACAAATCAGAGCAGACACAGACAAGACGCCTTATGAATTATGGTTTGGACATGCACCCTCATTTAAGTATTTTATAATTTTTGGAAGCAAATGTTATATAAAGAGAGATGATGATATAGGAAAGTTTGATCCTAGAAGTGATGAAGGTATATTTCTTGGATATTCTTTGAAAAGAAAAGCATATAGATGTTTCAATAAAAGAACTAAGACTATTGTTGAGAGCGCAAATGTTAAAGTTGATGAAAAGTTCAAAATTCAGGAAAGAATGCTTGATTATGAATCTGATGAAGAAGCTCATCCTAAGCCTAATACTAGAACTACTGAATTGTTTTATGAAACTGATAGTGATTTGTTGAATGAAAGCCACAATGAATTTATTGAAGAACCTACATCTGAAGAGAGATCTGAGACAATGACACCTAACAAGCATTTGTTAAGGAATCATCCTTTTGAATAGATTATTGGGAGCATCAAAAGAGGAGTTTTGACTCGAAATAAGGCACAAGAAAAGTTATGTTTGATTTCTCAAATTGAACCTAAGACAACTAATGAATCTTGTGAAGATGAAATTTGGACTAATGCTATGAAAGAAGAACTAGATCAGATCGAAAAGAACAAGACATGGGAATTGGTCCCTAGACCTAAAGATAAGAATGTTATTGGAACTAAATGGGTATTCAGAAATAAGATGAATGAACAAGAAGTAGTAAGAAACAAAGCAAGATTGGTATGTAAGGGTTACTCACAACAAGAAGGAATTGACTATAAAGAGACTTTTGCACCTGTTGCAAGAATTGAAGTAGTAAGAATGTTTTTGGCATATGCAGCTTACAAGAAATTCAAAGTGTATCAGATGGATGTGAAGTTAGCATTTCTAAATGGAGAATTGGAAGAAGAAGTCTACATTGAGTAGCCTGAAGGTTTTCCTTTAACTCAAGAAGGAGACATGGTATGTAAATTAAAGAAAGCTTTATATGGACTTAAACAAGCACCTAGAACTTGGTATGCAAGATTGGATAAGTATTTGTTAAAGTTGGGATTTATAAAAGGTATAGCTGATAGCAATCTATACACAAAAGAAATTGAAAATGGTTTGTTAGTTATAGTTATTTTTGTTGATGACATTATCTTTGGAGGAGAAGATGAAGCTAGTGACAAATTTGCTAATGAGATGAAGACTGAATTTGAAATGAGTATGATTGGTGAAATGAAATACTTTTTGGGATTACAGATAACACAAAACAATGATGTTATTTTTGTAAGTCAAACAAAGTACCTGAATGACTTGTTGAAAATATTTGGAATTGAGGATTGTAAACTAGTTGGAACACCTATGGTGACCGGACATAAGTTATCTCACAAAAATGAGACTCATGTAGTAGAATAGAAGAAATATAGATCTATGATTGGAGGATTATAGTACTTGACTCATACAAGACCTGATATAGCACACTCAGTTGGAATTGTAGCAAGATTTCAAGTCAAACCTAGAGAATCACATTTTGTAGCAGCAAAGAGGATACTAAGATATTTAAAAGGCATAATGGACTATGGATTATGGTATGAAAAATATGACAATTTTACCCTATGTGCATATACAAATGTTGATTGGGGAGGCAGTGTTGATGATAAGAAAAGCACCATTGGAGGAGCATTTTTCCTTGGAGGAAGATTAGTTTCTTGGCTAAGCAAGAAGCAGAAGTGTATCTCACAAAGCATACTAGAAGCAGAATATGTAGCAGCAGCAAATAATTGTAACCAGATAATTTGGATGAAGTAGATGCTGAAGGATATTGGAATAAAATTTGTTGAACCTGTTGTCATACATTGTGATAACACCAGTACAGTTAGTATGTCTAAGAATCCTGTATTACATTCTAAGACAAAGCATATAGAGATTAAGTATCATGTTGTAAGAGAGAAAGTTGCTAAAAAAGAAGTCAGACTTGAGTACATAATTACAAAGGAGAAGATAGCAGATATATTCAAAAAGCCTTTGCCTAAGGATACATTTGAGTATCTAAGAGGTATGCTTGGGGTTATTCCCCAGTCTACTTTTGAGAAGTGATGCAGTTGGTTGCATCTGTCCAGTGGTATATGAGCCTTATCTTTCTTCTAGACTGGATGTTGGTACTTCCTCTATGGGGGAGTATGTGTATTTGAGCTGAGTCATGAGGACTCTAGTAAATGTATTTTCTGAAAAGTGTCTTTTGACATTAAGTTGTTGTTGACTTAGTGATGGAATTTCTCTCATTGATGTCAATGGGGGAGAAGTATGCATGAAAAACAATATGAGAGAACTAAATAGGATAACGAAGCAAGATTTGATTGATGAAGATTTGAAGAAGCAGTGTTGCAGTATTGGATTTTTGGAACATTGGATGTTTTTCATCTATGTTTCCATCAATGCCAATGGGGGAGATTGTTAGGAATGAATGCTAAGTTCTTGGTAGCCATTCTTTAGTAGTTGTTATTGCATTCATGACTATGATTTTCATTGATGTCAACACAATGATTTACCAAAGACTTGTAGAGAAGCAGACAGAGTTTGGATTAGCACACGTGGGTTATTGCAGTTGGAGCTATGCAATATTGAGGTTATACTCTTTGATATTTCATATGTCTATGGTTAAGAGAACATATAGTAATTCATTGATTCATGGAAGTTATGATCATTTTGGTAGAAGCAGTGTCCAGGCAGTGTTCCTAAGTAGCGGTTTGTGGAAATTGGATGATATCTCCTAATCAGGGTGGAATCTAGTTTAGCACAGCTAAAAGAAAGTTGGAGACACATTGATAGTGACATCGATGATAGTGTAGACTTTGAGGTCACATGAGTGAAGATTTATTGTATTTGGAAGCCAACAGTTTTATGTAATTTTTGTGTAGCATGTGGAAACTTTTATTTTGCAATTGTATGTCGACTCATTTGTAATTATTTGAGTGTGGTATAAAGGAAGGAATGTATTTCCTTGTTGAAGTGAAATATTGGAATGTAGTTTTAGTGATGATGTGTGATGTGGTATGCATGAAGTGAAGAATAGAGCTAAGTATGAGAGAAAAATTGTGAAGGAAGACATGTGAAGTACAGAGATCTAAAATTGGGATCTAATGTAACAGTGAGTGCAGTTTGGCATAGTCAGAGAAGATTTAACATATTATTCTATTGATTAGTACAAAGATTATTTGGATAGTGTTCAGTGATCTTACCTTGAAGCTATTTGGGCAGTGGGTCCTTCTGTCTTCTATAACTCTTAACACGGTTAGAATCTTTTAACAAGGATTCAAAATCTCCTAATAGGGATTCATATGTACTAAATGTATTTCATAAGACTCCTAACAAGGTCCATCCTCTCACAAGGAATATTCATATTAGTGCATCTTTTGTGGGCATCATTCCCACCGGGGTTTACTCTTTGATCAAGAGGTTCCCTAGTCAACATATCTTGTGTCATTGTGTTATTGTGTATGAATATCTTTCTATGGTTGGTAATTATATTGTTGTTATGGTTTAATGTTGTTGAAGATGATAAAAGTTATAATTATCTAATAACTGATTCAACCCCCCCCCCTCTCAGTTATCTTGGTGGACTTTACTTTCTAACAGAACTTTCAAAAAGGATAATAAATTACTATATTATGAGAAGTCTCTCATAGGACACCCTCTCGACATAATATGAAAAATAGCACTCATCTGGATGGTCTTTGCTAGGTTTTCTTCATTGGTTGCATGTTTAAACCCAACCTTGATTGGATTTTCACTACTAGCAATTACTGCCATTCTCTTGTTATTCTCTTCATATTATATGGCATACTTAACATGAAGACATTCTTCCTTTGATTTCCATCTTACTAGTGATATTTCTTGTCTGTCTATGGTCTTTTTTTCATAAACCTTACCAATATGCTTTTCTATAGTGTCAAGCTTTAGCTAAAACTTCTTCTCTCTTTTATTTTTCCAAGTACAAATCTTACACCTGTATTCTATTGGTTGTTCAATATTGCTTAGGACTAGTCAATGAACCAGTACTTTGCTACCCAATCAACCTTAAAATTTCTTGTCATTTTCCACTCCCACCCCATTTTTACTTCCCTTTTTCTTTTCTTCCTACCAACATCATTATTATCTTAATTTCTAGCATTTTCATCCAAATGCTTATGTGTATCCCTTATAACATCTTCTCTCAAGCCACCATTTTTATCCTCATTTGATGCATTTTGATTTTCATTTAACTCAATGACAACCCCAGCTTGTGGTACTAGTGTGTGTGTGTGAATTTTGTACCTAGCTATAGACACAACACTTCAGTAAAACATTAGAGGTTAGCCAAAAACCAAAATCATGCAATGAAATGGAAACTAAACTAACCAGGCGATTTACTGCTTTCTAGTAGGTGTGAGTATGATTCTTTTAGATTGGACTAAGACCAGTGATAATGCAACACCTAAACGAAGGATTTGAATGAAAAATATGAAAGACTATGAATGCAGATTAAGCTATATTTTTGTATTTTCTATGCAATATTGTGAATGAAAATTTGTATGAATCTAAGCTATATGAATGAAATAAAGTGCAGATTTAATCTAAGAATGCTATGAATGAGTATGAAATCTATGATATGAAACTATGCAAAAGCTAATGACCAACTATGAAAGATCTCACAAATCGCCTGTCTCAAGTGCTCAATCCTTCAATCGCCAATTCACTAGAGTAATTGTGCAAATTCGAGTGTTGATAAAAATGAAGAGCTAAGCCTTGTTTTTATAGAAATCTAGGGTTTGAGGATGCATTGAGAAAAGCCATAAATCACTCTTGATAAACTCAGGTTGATTTTTGAGTTAACAAGAAATCAGAGATAATTAACTCACAAAAAATCATGCAAAAGTAGAGTTTTACTCAAAATAGAGTTTAGATAAAATTTCAACTCATCATCAGATGTTGAGTTTCAATTTTAAAATTGATTCTTAATTTCTAGTTGTCTGCTTTTCTGATTGTGCATGATTTAATTATAAATTAATTTAAAAATAAAGTTATTTATTCTCAACTTAACTGATTTTAAAATTAAAACAATTGATTTATGGGTTAATCAATTATTAAATCAAACTTTATTCTAAACTATATTATTAAAAATTTACAACTAGCTTTAATTAATTAAATAAGAATTTAATCAATTAGTCATGAGATTTTAGATTTATTGTCAAAATTGAATAATACAATTTAGGAATAAATTTAATTAAATAATTAAGTGGTCGTATTAAATCTAATTAATTAAATATTCAGATTATTCAATTAATCAAACTTTAGGATAAATAGGATTTATCACCAAATAATAATTAAATTAAAGATAATTATGATAAATAGGAATATTGCTAGGAATATTCCCCGATGCAGAATTTAGGATAAAATCAATTAAATTCGATAATGTGTAGATGTGCCTTAGGTTAGGACTTCGATATCAATTTCATTCAAATTGAAGATGTAGAAGGTTAATGAACCTGTAGCCCATTTTTGGGGTATTACATTTTGCCCCTCTTTGAATCACTGTGCAAGGCGTAGTGGTTCAAAGATAGTCTGTGTATGATAAAGATGTTTGAGATTGAAACTGAAAGATTAATCGACTCTGAGATAGAAATTGATTGAAAGATTGGAAAAAAGATGATACCGACCCAAGTCCAGGATGACCAGGAATTGAGATGATGCTAGCTATATCAACAATGAACCGGTGATTACAAAAAAGTGCCAAAACACCTGATTCTAAACCTTATGATTGTGAAGAAGTGAGTGATCAATTCCAGACCTCAATGTCCTTGTATGAATTATATTGGTATCACATCCTGAACCCATCAGTTACGAAGAACCAAGGAAATGACACTAATGAACCAATAGTTACAAAAGCTGATATAGTTTACAAGATAGATTAGGATACTAGATTGATATGGATCTTGATGAATCTGATATGCCCCAAGCAACAAGGACTTTAGATGAATCAGCAACTAGACGTGGTTGTTATCTTGATTAGTAAGGAAAGATTGATTATAGATTTAGATTTACAGACTGTGAATGATATGCAATACCATACCCCTTCGGGATTAAAATTGAAATCTGACAAGAAAAGTCAGTGTTATAGTTTAGAAGCATGTTAATATATTTGAGAAGTGGTTAGACACGTTTGAGAATACGTTCTGCATCATTTAGAGGTCCTGGAGACCAAGTTTGACTAGGTTTGACCATGGTTGACCGAGTTGAAATTTCAATAGATTGATGTAAGATAATCAGTTAAGTTGAATACTAGATTTTTGTGATGATTAAAGGTTGATTGTGCAAGCAGTTGACAATATAAGTGATCTCAGATTTCAATTTTGATCCTGAAAAAGGATTCTACTTGCTATTTCATTGGATGGACCTTTGTGCAATGCTCAGTCCTTGTGTCATGTTTAGCATTTTTGGTTTTCAAGAATCATTTAAGTGTTTAAGCAATTTTTGAGATCATGCAAAGTGCAAAATGACATGCAAAATGAAATGCAAACCTAGGACTTAGGACCTAGTCACTGATCATGTGTCGGTCATTTGTCATCATTGAGTTTTTAGGTAACTTGATAAATCAATACAAGGCCCACAAGTTATGAAACTATAGACATATGAATATCGATTTGTATGCTCAAAAGTCAATACAATGCCCACTGGCTAGACAACCATGGACATATGAATATTGATTTTGTTTTCAGAATGTCAGATTAGATATAAGCACCAAGGCATAAATGCCAGGATGACTTGAATATCATGTCCATTTTTATATAGAAATTTGTATAAGCATCAAAACATAAATGTCATGATGACCTGAATATACCTTGTGTTACAAAAACATCAAGTAGTTGAGAGATCATTCTAAGTCCAGTGTGAATTACCCAGGGTGACCCTTTATCATTCACATCCTTAGGCAAGATCGTGTTTCACAGTAGGAGTAAGAACTTTCTCAAAAAGACAATAATTAGATCAAACTTCCTTGAATTTTATGGGTATCAATGGTTGAGGTACACATGGCCATCCAATTTGAGATAGAGGCTCTTACAGACGGACACCATTTCAATCCAGAATTTCCAAAGTTGTTAGATTTTCACATACAAGCAGAAGACAAATAAAATATTATACCCCCAGGAATCACTCTCTAAATCCTGTAAAGGACATCATCAAAGAGCTCGAAGGGACATAATATGAAAAAATCTCAATGTGAATTAGTAAGCATACAAGGAGATAAAAGCATGTAGAGCACAGATTGTTTTTAGTTTGCGTTGATGTTTGATTGCGTTGTAGTAGATGCAAAATCCTTTTTGGAGAGGAGACTGACTGACTGACTCGGATGAAGCTTCAAAGGACTCTGACTAGATATGACTCATCTAGGATACAATGGAGGCCATAGGATATGGCATTGATTGCCCCCAAGTGTTAATAATTGATAGGATACAGACACTTGAGCCGATTGGTGTACAAACTAACTTTATTGAAATAAGGATATATACAGACTAAAGCAGACTGAAAGCTGGGAAAGACCAAGATTGCACTGATAGATGGATCATTTTGAACAAGTGGCACCCATTTGCTAGGTTTTCACCATCTTGGCAAAGATTCTATTTTTGCTACCAAGGCGCTTGTTTCCAGGTTTTCACCAAGGCACTTTTTCTTTTTCTCATTTTTTTGTATTTTTCATTTTTTCAATTTTTTTTTGTATTTTTCAATTTTTTTCCATTTTTTTGTGAATCATCAAGGTGCCCATTGCTATGTTTTCACCAAGATGTTCATTTTTTTAGGACTTTTTCTATTTTTTATGATTTTTTCAGGACATTTTACCATAGATTAAATGCCTTAGGCATAGAATTTCTTCAGATGGAGAACGTTGATTGGTTCTTGGAGCTATTCTCCTTTAGTCGTTGAGAGTTGATAGGCTCCAGAGCCAAAAGTAGTAGTGATAACAATGTTAATATGATTTAGAATAATAGAGAGGGGGGGTGAATCAATTGTTCTCAGGTCCTGATGTATAAGACAAACTTAAAAACTTTTCCTTAGATCAGATCCAATAACCAAAACAAACTCGGTCATCACTGATTCAATAATAGAAACATATAACAATGTAGTTCACTACCCAGCTATAACTTAACTTGCAAAACATAGAAATGTTCAAACCAAAACATTCACACAAGTATTAACACTAGGATTTATAGTAGAAACCCAATGTGAAAAAAACCACTTTGTAACATGCTACTATTATTTTCACTCTTCTAAAGTGAGCTCAGTTAAAATCCAACCCTATTAAAGGTTACAATACACACTGTTAGGTGTGACCTAGTTAAAGCATTTCAATCACCCTGTTAAAAGTGAGACTTGCTATAGGACATACATACACTCCATTAGAATGCAACCTTGTTCAAAGGATTTAACTTATGACTATTAGGTCAACCTCTATTAAAAAGATTTTGACTGTTACAATGGTTAGAAAGTAGCAGTAATATTTATCTGAAAAACATACAACTCACTTTGCAAATATCAGATCCGATTCCGTACACTAATGTTGGTTTACTAACTTTGAAACTTTTCCATCTCCATCTCTGATCTGCTCGGAACTTTTCTTCAAGCAACCACCACAATTCTCCTTCAGCCTTTTCTACTTATACAGTCAATAAAACTTTACTAATCTTCCAGCATTCTCTTTTTCACCCATGCACACACATATCCAATGCTCAGGTTCCCTTAATACTTTCCTCAATTAGGTTAACTCATCTTATGCCACTAAATCTCATTCATAGATCTTAGGGTTAGGTCAGATTCATTGAATCTACCTGCTTCATGTTCTTCGGCTTCATTTCTAGAATCATGTCAAATCTCTTAAAGATTTACAATAAAACATTTTACAATGCATTTAATAATTTCAAACAACCAATAATTAAAGTCAACACATTTTACATAATCCAAGAATTCAACAATGTCGGCTCCAAAACTAAATTCTCTTCAAATATAAAAATGTTGATGCTCGGTCAATACTGCATGATCAACTACTCGATCTTCATGTAGAAAGCTCGGTCATTACTAAAAATGTTTCCTCAGCTTACACTGTCTTCCTCAACAATTAACTGTTGTTCGATCGACACTAGAATTTTTCCCGGCATACACTGACTCGGTCGACACTAACATTACTCGGCTTAAACATGATTTCTCCATTCTTTGCTTGGTCAAGCCTACCAGTTTAGTCTTCAGTCTTACTAGTATAAACAATACATTGTCTCATCATTGTACAATATAGTCAAGTACACTTTGTAGTATCAAGATAACTCAACCTTTCCCTAGGTGCTATCGTTACCAACCTTGCTCTAATCCTTCACAACAATACAATATATATAGTACTTTCCTAAGTAGCAACAGTCTTACCAATTAAGGTTTGACATCAATGACAATACAACAATTGGTTCAATTGCAATTTCCAATAATATCCCTCTTTGGCATTGATGGCAACACCATATGATATCACCTGAATAACACATGGATTACCAACCAATCCAAAAAATTATATGTTCATCAGAGAATTATTTATAATATCTTTAGCTTCATTCTGATTTAGAATCCTATAAGCCTCACTTCTGTGACCGTCAGAAGTATTCAGATCTCCCTCTATCCTGATCCTTCATTTCAGTTCATCACCCTTACTTTTCAGTGTCATGTGTTATCATATCAATTCATCTCCCTCTTTGACAAAAATGCCAAAGTAGCAACTAAAAAATACATCCATCAGATGTAGATAATATCTATGTAGTTCAGTGTTTCTCCCTCTATCATCTTGCTTATGACTGATTCCTTGTCTTTGCTCCTTTTCACAACTCTAGGCCAGCCCTAAAGTGTGACAATCTTTTGCATCAATTTTTCAAATATTCTGCTCTAGCATATTTGATGCAGTGCTCTAGCTTGACTGGGCAGCCTCAGTTAGGGGAAGGACCCCTAGTTGACTTCTCAGATACTCATGAGATTCTTTGGGTAAAGCTTTAGTGAATATGTCTGCTAATTGTTCTTTTGTATTCACATATTCCATTCAAACTTCTTTATCTTGTACTAATTCTCTCAAGTAGTGATACTTGATTGCTATGTGCTTGGTCTTAGTGTGCATCACTAGAATCTTAGAAATATTGCTAGCACTTGTGTTGTCACAGAAAATAACAACAGGTTTATTGATTTCTTCTTTCATGCCTATCAACAATTGTTTTGTCCATACCAAATTTGAATAGTTTATTACAGTAGCAACATACTCGGCCTTGGCAATAGATTGGGAAATGCAATTTTGTTTCTTACTCATCCAGGAGACTAATCTATGTCCAAGAAAGAAAGCTCCACCACTACTACTCTTTCTGTCATCTACATTTCCTGCCCAATCAACATCTGTATATACTCTAAGTTCAAATTTGTCATCCTTCTTATAATATAGACCATAGTTAGCAGTTCCTTTCAAGTATCTCATAATTATTTTCACAGCCATCATGTTTGTTTCCTTAAGATTGGCAGAGAATCTTGCCACAATCCCAACAGCTAGTGCAATATCTGGTCTACTATGTACAACATACTACAATTTTCCAATCATGGATCTGTAAAAAGTCTGATTCACTTTTGCAGCATCATCATTCTTAGATAACTTTTGTCTAGTAACCATAGGAGTACTCACTAGTTTAGCATCTTCCATCCCAAAAAATTTTAGTATTTCATTAACATACTTAGACTGTGTAATGAAAATTCCTTTCTTCCTCTGATATACTTGTAAACCAACAAAGAATTTGATCTCACCAAACATACTCATTTCAAATTTAGTTTGCATTTCATTTGAAAATCTTTTACACAATGCATCTTGTCCACCAAAAATAATGTCATCCACAAATATTTTTGCCAACAGGATACCTTTACCTTCTTCATCTTTCATGTATAGATTGCTTCTCATTTTTTCTTGAAAATCCAATCTGTATCAAGTAGTTGTGCAACCTCTCATACCATGCTCTAGGAGCTTCCTTCAATCCATATAGTGCTTTGTTTAGTTTCCACACCATGTGTCTTCTGTTTGGATCAATAAAAGCTTCTAGTTGTTCTATGTAAACTTCTTCTTCTAGTATACCGTTTAAAAATGCAGACTTGACATCCATTTGATATACCTTGAAATATTTATAAGCAGCATATGCAAGAAGAGTTCTTACTCCTTCCAATCTAGCTACAGGGGAAAATGTCTCCCCATAATCTATTCCTTCTTCTGTGTAGCCTTTGCATACCAGCCTAGCTTTGTTCCTAGTTATTTCACCATTTTCATTCATCTTATTCTGAAACACCCACTTTGTTCCTATAACATTTTTGTTTTCAAGTCTCGGCACCAGAGTCCAAGTATCATTCTTTGTAATCTGGCCAATCTCTTCATTCATTGCTTGTATCCAGTCTTCATTCTCCAATGCCTCACTAGTTGTCTTGGGTTCAAATTCACACAGTAGGCATGTTGGATCCTTAGTCTTACTTCTAGTCTGAATTCCACTATTTTTGTCTCCAATTATCTGTTCAGGCTTGTGATGTCTTCTTACATATTTTTCCAAAATAGGTTCAGCTCTTCTCTCCTTTATTTCATCAGGTTTCTTCAATCTAGGTAGACCTCTTACCTTTTTCTTCTTACTTATCTCTACTAGATTGTCAAAGTTAACATGACATAGCCTTTTATGCCATAACCAAATATCATCAAGTTGTGCAATTATACATGTTTCTTTAGATAGGTCAAGATAGAATAAATTACCTCTAGTCTGATCTCCACTTCCAATTAGTTCTCCAGTAGCATCAAATATTTTAGCTTGCTTGTGATGAAATTCCACTCGATAACCACTTCTATTAAGTTGAGCAACACTTAACAAATTATAATTAAGACCTTCAACCCAATATGCATTTTCACAAGATATCTTATCAGTCAGTTTAATCAAACCTTTTCCTCTAACAGAACCTTGTGCATCATTACCAAATTTTACACGTTTACCTTTGTAATGATGTAAGGTCTCAAACTTATTTTTGTCATGAGTCATGTGATGTGAACAACCACTATCAATAATCCATTTATCATTATTGTTCATATAGGATATCAATGCAGTTTTCTCATCCTCATCAGATTCATCTTTCATTGCAACATACACTACCTCAATTTCAAAATCATCACTATCAGTGTCAGTTTCTTCTTCAGCAATGTAACAAGATTTCTTACCTTTTCCTTTGTAGTCTTTGTTCCTTCGGTAGCTTCTATCATCTCTTCTATCTTTGTGTTTTCTTTTTCTTTCACCATCTTTATCCTTCCTATTAGGACATCTATCAGCTATATGACCAACTTTATTACATGCAAAACATATAATGAGGAGTTTACCTTTATACTTTCCTTTTCCTCTTCTCAGTCTTATAGCCATAAGAGCTTCTAGATCTTCTAGTTCTTCATCATAAGTGTCACTGTCACTCTCACTTTCACTGATGCATCTTTTTTTTCTTTCTTTGGCTTGCTTAGAACTAGTTATGACTTGAAAGTAGATTCAACATTTCCAATGCTTCCAACAGTGAAATTATCATAGTTAGAGAGTTCAAAAGCAGTCAACTTACCAACCAAACTTTCCAAAGTAAGCACATTAGCAGATTTGCATCTAGATTCTTGAATAGCTAAGATCTTAATTGCATATATAGGACATAGGGTTCTTAGTACTTTCTAAATTATAGTTTCATCATCAATAACCCCATTTGCTCCTCTAATCGCATTCACAACTTCTTTTATTCTACCATAATATTGTGCAATGTTTTCACCTTCTTGCATTCTCATTTCATCAAACTTACCTCTACGACTCTTGGCCTTTGCTTTTAGTACATTTAAGTCACCACCATAGTTCCTTGCAAGAGTGTCCCACATCTCCTTAGTAGTTGTGCAATCCTTAATGTCCTCAAATTTTGGATAGCTTAGGGCAGATGCAATTTCCAGCATTGCTTGATTATGTTCTTGCTTAGCTCTCATTTCTTTGACAGTCAAAGATACAACAGGTGAGACATAGCCATTCTCAATGTAGTACTTTGTAGAGTCACCAATACTAGCCAGATGCAGCTTCATCAAGCTTTGTCATGCCGGGAATTTTTCCTTATTCAACTTCGGTACCTCCTTCTTATACATCCTGATCATTTGCTTCAAGCCCCTTTAAACTTGATTTCTATAAACACTAATAATGAGCAACTTAGCTTTGATACCAATTGTTAATATGATTTAGAATAATAGAGAGGGGGGGTGAATCAGTTGTTCTCAGGTCCTGATGTATAAGACAAACTTAAAAACTTTTCCTTAGATCAGATCCAATAACCAAAACAAACTCGGTCATCACTGATTCAATAATAGAAACATATAAAAATGTAGTTCACTACCCAGCTATAACTTAACTTGTAAAACACAAAAATGTTCAAACCAAAACATTCACACAAGTATTAACACCAGGATTTATAGTGGAAACCCAATGTTGGAAAAACCACTTTGTAACATGCTACTATTATTTTCACTCTTCTGAAGTGAGCTCGGTTAAAATCCAACCCCATCAAAGGTTACAATACACACTATTAGGTGTGACCTAGTTAAAGGATTTCAATCACCCTATTAAAAGTGAGCCAAACTCTATAACCTCAACCTCACATAGCTCTAACTACAATAACCCACATGCACTAATCCAAACTCTATCTGCTTCTCTACAAATCTTCGATAAATCACTATGTTGACATCAATGACAATCATAGTCATGAATGCAACAACAACTACTAAAGAATGGCTGCGAAACACTTAGCATCATTCCTAACAAAATTGTCCACCATTCTCTTTGATTATAGAATGTGGAATACCATACCGACATATGATGTAGTTCAAGATGAACATAGATATTTGTTTTCCAGTTGCTTGAGTCAAAGGTACTGCTTCTACCCATTTTGTAAAATAATCTATAGTTGTTATTATATGGGTGTGTCCATTAGAAGAATGAGGATGTATGGCTCCTATAAGATCAAATTCCCATTGGTGAAAAGGAGATTGTGTAGTAAAGGGAATTAGATCTCTCCCTAGAGCATGAATTAAGTTACCATGTACTTGGCACTTTTGACAATTCTTAGCAAACTTGATCGACTCTTTCTCCATTTCTGGCCAATAGTACCCATCCCTAATAAGTTTTTGAGCTAGTGTTAAACCATTCAAGTGTGACCCACAAATACCATCATGGACTTCCTCTAATGCACATTGAGACTCTTCCCGTTCTAAACATTTAAGTAGTGTACCATCTAGACTTTGTTTTTACAGATCGTGACCAATGATGACATATCGGGAGGCATTATAGATAAGGTATCTCTTTTCATGGTGGTTAAAGGTATCAAGAATGATTTGGTTTTTAAGATAGGAGAATAGGTTTTTATGTCTAGATGAATCATGACCTACAACAGTTCAAATCATGTGGGTATCAGGGAAGTCATATGGAAGATAAGATAGTGCTTCCACCAGGAACTCATAGTGTATCTCATGTTCAGGCTGCTATAATAAAGTAGATAGCATTGCCATTGCATCGGTAGCCTTATTCTCTGTTCTAGGAATTTTCTCAAATGTGATAGATATAAAATACTTCTTTAGATCATCTACCATTCTTTTGTATGGAAATTGATTTTCATCTTTAGTTTGGTACACATCATTGACTTGATGGATTACAAGTTGTAAGTCTCCATGAATGTGTAACTCTGTCACTCTCCACTCAATTGTTATTTTCATGCCATTAAGAAGGGCTTCATATTTAGCAATATTATTTGTGCAAGGAAATTTTAATCTAAAAGCTTTAAGTATGGAGTATCCTTGAGGTGTGATAAAAAATATGCCCGCTCCGGATCCATTCTGTGTATAGGAGCCATCAAAGAACAATTTCCATTCTCTAGAAGAAAGAGTCATGATAGAAGAATCTAGGAATTCCATTTGCATAGGAGTATCATCAAACAATGGTGCTTCAGCCAATTGATCAGCAATAACTTGGCCTTTAATAGCTTTTCTTTCAACATATTCAATGTCGAATTCACTTAAGAGCATGACCCATTTAGCCAATCTACCTGTGAGGGCATCTTTTCTCAATAAGTATTTCAATGGATCTATCTTAGCTACCAATTGAGTGGTATGAGCTAACATGTAGTGTCTCAATTTCTATGATGAAAAGATCATAGCTAGACAAGCCTTTTCAATCATAGAATAGTTCTTTTCATATGCCACTAATGTTCTACTTATATAGTATATAGCTCTTTCCTTCTTGTTCTCACCATGCTATGCAAGCAATGCCCCTTGTGATGTATTTGTGGTGGAGACATATAAGATCAATAGCTTCCCCTTTATAGGAGGCATCAAGATAGGAGGATTTGATAGATATTTCTTGATATGGTTAAATTTGTTCTCACATTCTTCATTCCATGCAAAAGTCACACCTTTATGTAAAGTTTTTGTAAAAGGTTGTGAGATATCTACTAGCTGCGATATGAAACACCTAATAGATTGTACTCTCCCTTGTAATATTCTCATTTGACTAATGTTCTTTAGGGTTTGCATCTCCATTATAGCCTTTACTTTAGCTGGATCAACTTCAATGCCCTTTTTTGAAACTATGTATCCTAAGAGCTTTCCAGAAGTGACACCAAAAGCACACTTCTTAAGATTTAGTCTAAGACTAAATTTTTCCATTCTATCTAGTATCTTGCTCAAGTCATTTAGATGTTCAGCTCTAATCATAGATTTTGCTAAGGTATCATCAACATAATCTTCCATAGTCCTATGCATCATGTCATGAAAAATAGAAGTCACAGCTCTTTGATATGTAGCACCAGCATTTTTAAGCTCAAATGGCATGACATTCCAATAGAAGGTACCCCATGCACATGTGAAAGCAATTTTCTCTTGATCTTCTAGAGCAATTTTTATTTGATTATATCTAGAAAAACCATCCATTAAAGAATACATCTCAAAACCTGTAGTCATGTCCACTATCATATCAATGTTAGGTAGTGGAAAATCATCCTTAGGGCATGCTTTGTTCACATCTTTGAAATTGGTGCACACTCTTATAGATTTGTCTAGTTTACAAATAGGTACAATATTAGAGATCCATTCAGCATAATCAATAACACGGATGAATCTGGGTTTTAGTAGCTTCTCTAATTCAGCTTTTACCAAGAGTGCAACATGTGGATGCATCTTTCTCAATTTTTGCTTAACAGGTTTAAAATTTGGAGCTATAGATAAATGGTGCATTATAAGATTAGGATCCAACCCTGGCATATCTAAATATTTCCATGCAAAGTTGATCTTCTTTTCTGTTAAGAATGTTGTAAATTTTTGCTTCTCTTCTTCTGATAAAGATTGTGCTACATGGATCAATTATGGTTCCTCTGTTGTTCCCAAGTTGATAGATTGAGTGGGCTCAATTAGAACTGGAGATTTGTCCTATAAATGACTCAGAAGGACATCAAATATCTCATCCTTAGGTGCCTCAAAGAGGTTTTCACCTTTGGATATGTCTTTTATTTTTACTTTTGTAGGTTCTGAGACTGCCACAAAGTGGTTTTCACCCTCAGAACTCCTTTTCTTTTTATTTTTATTCTTATTTTTTTTAATAAGATACTTGATGTCCAACTTTGTCATGCTAACACTTAGTTCACTAATGGAATTCCTCATAGGCTCACCTGCATTTAGGTTGCAAGCAAGGGCATAGTCATTTGGGAAGGTATAAATACCATAGCTTAGATTTGTGCAAGTTTGGTCAAGAAGGTCAGTATGTTGGATAGTCAAAGTGGTAAAAGATTGGGAAAGAGTGTTTATGGATATCGATCTATCATCATTGGGCCTAACCTGACGCTCAAGTTCAAAGGTGATATTACAACTTAAGACATTCAATTCATGAATAGGATCAATGTCATTGTGAAAGTCCACTTTAGCCATTAGTGGATTAGACTTGTTAAGTTCAACATTTCACTCTAAACTCACATTGGGTTTAGGTGTGTATTGGTGAATAACATCAACATGTTTCTCTATAATAAGCTCATCTTCTTCTGGAATGGCTCCCCATTCAAAGTCATTAGATTCTTCATCCATGCCTCTAGGAAATCTAAGAACATGAGTAAAGTCAGGATGAATACCCCAGGAAGGGTTTCCCTCAGATTCTGATTTGAATTCATACTCATGGGAATCTATCTCAGAATAACTACCACCTTCCTCTTTGTTTGTTTGATGGACTTCGAGATTAGCTAGTTCTTGTGTTGCAACGATCTCTTGCTCTATAGTAGGTTCTTATTTTTCTACTACATTAATTCTTTTTATTGGATCATCTTCAACATCAAGGAGGTCTTTGATTTCTTTAGGAAAACACTCATAAGGAATGAGCTCATTAGTGGTGTCTAAATCATCACTATCAGATTGTTCAATTATTTCTCCCTTTAGTTGATTTGCTACGGAGGGCTCAATCTGTTCTAATACATGTGGGGAGTTCTTGCTAAGACAAAAAGGATTCTTAGTGTCTCCTAGACCTATTGTATTATTTTTTTCTCTTCCATGATGGTCAAGAGGTGACAGAAGACCTTTACCCTGTAATCCTAGAGGTCCTTTTCCTTTATATCCCATTTTTGTGATCAATTTGTCCCCTGGGCCATATGAATTAGAAGGGATCTTAGGAGTTTCAACATCACATTTTTGAACAACTTGAGATTCAGATTCATCTTTATATAGCCATGTAAGCACAACTTCATCTTCTTCAAACTCTTGTTTAGATACTTGTTCTGCCACAAATTTTCCTTTATATGCTTCAAGAGGTTCTTTAGACTCTAGTTTGGATTGTTTCAGAATTTGCCCATAAGACTTAGGTGAGATAGGGAGAGATGTCAAAGATAAGATTGCCTCTATAGTATATTCTCCCATACCATTTTCTTTGATTTTAACCTCTTTAGCAATGTCTTCCATCTGGGATGTTGAAGCAACGTCTAGCTGCTTAGTGGAAGATTCCCTATTATTAGGAACAAGTTTATCAACACTTTCTTTCAATGTATTGAAAGTTGCATATAGATCAATTGGAATCATCACTTCTACCCCTTCATAAGGAAATTTCAAACATTAATGATATGTAGAAGGAATAGCTTTCATCTCATGTATCTAGGGTCTCCCTAGAAGGATGTTGTAAGCCAAAGGTAGATCAAGAACTTGACATATAGTATCTTTGATGATAGGACCTGCTCTAATAGGTAAGAAAATAGTTCCCTTAGAAGATCTTTCTTTCTCACCATATGCTTTGATAGTTATCTTCTTTCTAGGATCAATGGCAATTTCTAAAAATCCCAATTGTGTAATCAAGCTGAAAGAACAAATATTTAGACCAGCGCCCCCATCTATCAACACACGTTTGACACGACAGTTTTCAATCAAGACTTCAATATGCAAGGGCTGGTTATGTGGATGACTCAAGGAGTTATCATCTTCCTCTGAAAAGGAAATATACTTTGGAGATGTAAGATGACCAACCATAGACTAGAATCTATCTAAATCAAGGTCATCAGGAACATTGGATCTGAGCAGAGCTTTGTCTAGAATGGCTTTATGAGCTGGAGATATCTGAAGCAACTCAAACATTGAGATCTTAGCATTTGTGTGCTGGAGTTGTTGAATAATACTATGTGAAGTAGGGCTCGTGTCTTTAGGATTTGAAGATTTAGATGTAGCCTTTTGTTTAGAAGCAGATGAAAGATTGAAAGGCACCTTAGGGACATTGGATGAATCTGGTATTTGTCCTTGTAGGTGTGCCTAAGCTTGTGATCGAGTAACTACATTAGCTGATTGATTTTCTCTATCTCTTCTTATAATTGTGATGACATTGCAACACTCAAATAGACATGGTTCAACCATATTGATGACAGCGTTGTTTCCGAAGTATGCATAATTGACTTTAGCGCCCATATTAGGCTGAGAAGAAGAATCTTCTTTACCATGTTTAGGAAATGGTTCTGTGAATGCTGTATGATCATTATTGCTCTTATGATTGTCAATCGTGATATCTCCATTATCAATTTTGTCTTGTATGATGTGCTTCAAGAGGATGCAGTTATTAGTCTTATGACCTTTATTGTAATGGAATTCATAGAAATCATTCTCTCTCCACCATTTCAGTTTAGGTTCAAGATCAATGAATTTCATCTTAGGAAAGTAGATGATTTTGTTTGCCAATAGAGTTTTCATGGCAAATTCCAAGGATTCTCTAAGAGGAGTAAATTTGTGATTAGGATCTGTAGCCCACAGTTTGTAATCAAATGAATTTTTATTGGACTCTGTTGCTTTAGCTTCAGAAGCTTTGATGGCCGGGGTACCAACAATGAGATTGAAAGAAGGTTCCTTAGATGGGGCATGGATATTATCAACAATGCCATCTGTGACAATGCCTTTATTCTTGTTCCAGTTTTTGTTCTTGTCCTTAGAACTAGATCCAGATTCATACTTATCTTTTTGAAGTGTGATGTCTCCTTTTTTCACTAGTACTTTCTCAATTTTGATCTCATTATCTACCATCTTGTCAAAAGATGTATGATTTTGCATTTGTAAATGGTAGTTGATTTTTGGAACAAGATTTTTGATGAATATTTTCAACTTCTCAGTTTTGGGAATGGGTCTAGCATATAGAGAAAATTTCTTCCTCCACCTCTTGAGAAATGTCAGGAATGGTTTTCCTGGATACTGTTTCAGATTGCAAATGTTGATCATGGTGACCGGATGTTGAATATTATAGGAGTATTATTGATAGAACAGTTTGATTAACTCCTCAAAAGTTTTTATAGTAGGAGGCATTCTAGAGAACCAATGAATGGCTTCTCCTCCCAGAGATAGAGGGAAAAGATGCATTAAGTAGGTTGGTTCATGCATAAACTCCATAGATTGAGTACAAAATTCTCTGACATGATCTTGAGGGTCAAATTTTCCATCATACTTATCATATTTAGGCATCTCCACTCTTTTAGGGAATGGCGGCGTGTACAAGTCTTTATCAAATGGAAAAGGACATAGAGCCTCCATGGAGAACTCCTTAGGTTCCTTTTCTTTTTCAAGTTTGTTAAGTTTGACTTGCATGGCATGCATCTGTTTCATTATAGTCATGATGGGAGTTTCTTCCTCATGTGTAATGATATTTTCAACATTAAATTTTGGAGGAATTTTAGCTCCTTGATGAGCTAACTCTAGAAAGTATGCTTCTCTATCTTCTTTCAAGAAATGTTTCATCATCCTTTTGAAATTATCCTCATTTTGATATTGGGCAACTTCAAAAGGTGTAGGCTCTTGATCCATACCTTGTTGAGATTGATGTCCTTGGGACCCATGATGTGTCCCTCCATGAGACATGTTAGGATTTTTAGGGCTCCCTGGATTGGATTGAGGTGGAGTTTATTGAGTACCTTTGTGAGTTGATGGAGGGGGTATGTAACCAATTTTCAATCACAAATTACCCAAGACCGTCATCTTCGTAAAGACCAGAATTGTAGATTTGTTCAAGAGTTGGGGCCTAGAGAGTATTCAGAGGTATTGTATGAGATACTTCTCTAGATTTCTTGTGTGATGAAGCTCTAGTTTCCACCATTAACCTTGGGTGAAGCAAAATAATAAGATGAAGACAACTAAAGAATGAATTGATTCAAGAAGATCGAATGACGTAACCTTGTCAAGATTGAAGTGATTAAATATTAGACCGGACGTAAATGAAGGATACTATGCCATAGTAGTTTGGGTAGATGCCCAACAGATGGTGGGTACGATCTCACAACACTTAGTCATTTAGTAAAAAGATTGAATTTGAAGGTAATTTTGACAAGGTTTTGACACAAGATGAAAAAGACTCAAATCAATAAATCAGAAGGCAAAATCAGACTCAAGGGCCCACTTGAGGAAAATGAATGAATTTGTTCTAGTTTCTACTATGTTCTTGACACAGTGATTTGTTTAATAGATTCTGGAAATGGTCTATAAAAACTGGGTCTCAGACAATTTTGACACCTTTCTGGGAATGAAATTTCTCAAATGAATTTCTGCAACATCGTACGATAGTGGGTATGCTATGAAATGACAATTGACAAACTCGTACAACAATTGCAAAACTCGCACGATAGTTGATAGTGGGATTTTGACTTTTTGCTTTTGACTGGTGGAAAAACTTGTACGACACTATATAAGCTTTCATACGATAATAGAGTGGTTCTAAAATGACAATTGCCAAAACTCGTATGACTTTCTGACCTGATGGGATGACTTTTGACTCTAGAAAGGACTTTTACTTCAAATTTTGCAAATTTTTGGTTCTCAATTTCAGATTGTTCATAATTTTTTTGTCTAGGTTTGAAGATTATTCTGAGATTGTTCATTTTCAGTAACCAAATAGATAAACAAGCA
This sequence comes from Chamaecyparis obtusa, assembly GCA_027943335.1. Taxonomy (NCBI): domain Eukaryota; kingdom Viridiplantae; phylum Streptophyta; class Pinopsida; order Cupressales; family Cupressaceae; genus Chamaecyparis; species Chamaecyparis obtusa. Next base: position 62,816 of record BSBK01005474.1, read on the forward strand.
CGCAAAATAGCATGCAAGTGATTCCAAGCACGTCTGAAAACAATGAACAGGGGACAAAGAAACCCTACACATGAACAATCAAGTGACTAAATGTACTAATCCCTAGGAGTGCTAATTGTGTATGTTCCAAAAAGTTTTTCAATAATGCACATATTCCTAGAAAAATGAAAATTTGGCCTCACTAGGGTTTGTAGTAATGGTTTGACTTTGCAACTTTTGTGATCTCAAGAGGGAAAAATCCAATCCAGGCACACCGAGGTTTTGACACAGTCCAAGAATTTAATCAATCAGGAGCTGCTAGGGAGATCTGACAACCCAACAAGAGACCACACCTGTGACGATTTCCTCCACAAGGACATTTATATAGCGGTTGCTGCTACCACAGTGAAAATGGCTATTACCGCTTGAGGTTCCATCCATGTGGTTGACCCAATTAAGGGAACGTCCACTATGGTTAACCCTCTCTAAAGGTGACTCACAAAAGAGACCACATCGAGACTGGTTCCAGATTCAAGGATCTAAGTTTCTGATACTACCCAAAAAGGGAGTAGAGCATAGTCCTCTACCCTTTTCACTTTTAACCAAAACAAAGTAGATAGATTAATCCAACATGCTAAGACCAAGATTATCTCACAAAGATCTATGACGTTAACCACTTATGATCTATCAACCCCTCCAGAGAGAGAATGTATCAATTAAAAGTTGAAGACACATGAATCTAGAAGAATGTGAGACTCTCTCAGTAACCTCCCTACCTACAAGGGGATCCATCGTCAAGAAGAGCTTTGCATGCATGAACAAGAAAAATAAGCCCACTCTCTCAAGATCATCCACAAATAGTGTTCATAGGGCCTATTTACTATGTGTAACAGATATGCATAAAGCAAATCTATGTTCATTTTATAGCCCAAAATAAATTCTGTGATATGAAAGCAAGAAAAGTCACACAAGCTTGACATGCAAGAGTTTGTTTTAATCCAAATCAAAATTTTATCAGCTTGATAAGAATACCTGAATTCCTCGCAATGCACTTAGTAGATTTTTACCTGTTTTACCAATTTAGTTGCACTTTTCCAATCAGATTCAGCAAGTATCAATCAAAAATAGAAGATTTCAATTGTTAGGGTTAGCTATTAGTCCAAATCTGAAAATCAAATCTGAAAAACTACCAAATATGCTTGAAATGATAATTGAATTCTGGAGTCAAAACTCGTACGATAGTGGGTTACCTCCTAGACGACAATCTAGAAACTCATACGACTATGGGTGTCTTCTCATATGACAATAGAGCTTCCAAATGATAGTGTGTACTTTCTGATATGAGCCTTGAAATATGAACCTTACGTACGACAGTGGGTACCTCCTAGATCAACTTTCTGACAAAAGTCGTACGAAAAATGTATGGACAGAAAATCAAAATTGTAGTTTTAACTAGCAAATGACAATAAATTGATAGAAATTGAATGGAAACCCATTTCAGGGCCCCAAGGTGGGCACCAAAAATGTGTGTGTGAATTTTGTACCTAGCTGTAGACACAACACTTCAGTAAAATATTAGAGGTAAGCCAAAAACCAAAATCATGCAATGAAATGGAAACTAAACTAACCAGATGATTTACTACCTTCTAGTAGGTGTGAGTATGATTCTCTCATATCAGACCGAGACCAGTGACAATGCAACACCTAAATGAAGGATTTGAATGCAAAATATGAAAGACTATGAATGCAGATTAAGCTATATTTTTGTATTTTCTATGTAATATTGTGAATGAAAATATGTATGAATCTAAGCTATATGAATGAAATAAAGTGCAGATTTAATCTAAGAATGCAATGAATGAGTATGAAATCTATAATATGAAACTATGCAAAAGCTAATGACCAACTATGAAAGATCTCACAAATCGCCTGTCTCAAGTGCTCAATCCTTCAATTGCCAATTCGCTAGAGTAATTGTGCAAATTCAAGTGTTGATAAAAATGAAGAGTTGAGCCTTGTTTTTATAGAAATCTAGGGTTTGAGGATGCATTGAGAAAAGCCATAAATCACTCTTGATAAACTCAGGTTGATTTTTGAGTTAACAAGAAATTAGACATGATTAACTCACAAAAAATCATGCAAAAGCAGAGTTTTACTCAAAATAGAGTTTAGATAAAATTTCAACTCATCATCAAATGTTGAGTTTCAATTTTAAAATTGATTGTTAATTTATAGTTGTCTGCTTTTCTGATTGTGCGTGATTTAATTATAAATTAATTTAAAAATAAAGTTATTTATTCTCAACTTAACTGATTTTAAAATTAAATCAATTGATTTATGGGTTAATCAATTATTAAATCAAACTTTATTCTAAAACTATATTATTAAAAATTGACAACTGACTTTAATTAATTAAATAAGAATTTAATCAATTAGTCATGAGATTTTAGATTTATTGTCAAAATTAAATAATACAATTTAGGAATAAATTTAATTAAATAATTAAGTGGTCATATTAAATCTAATTAATTAAATATTTAGATTATTCAATTAATAAAACTTTAGGATAAATAGGATTTATCGCCAAATAATAATTAAATTAAAGATAATTATGATAAATAGGAATATTGCTAGGAATATTCACCGATGTAGAATTTAGGATAAAATCAATTAAATTCGATAATGTGCAGATGTGCCTTAGGTTAGGACTTCAATATTGATTTCATTCAAATTGAAGATGTAGAAGGTTAATGAACCTGTAGCCCATTTTTGGGGTATTACAACTGGTACTGGTGAGCTACTATGAATGACTTTTGCACTTGCAATTACAGATGTTGATGGAGCAGAAACATTGCCAACTCCAAAAAAAGCTTGTATGGTAGTATCTTTAAGTTTTGGGCATTTTGATGGCCTCCCAAGCCCTTCACTATCCTGAGGAGTCTTACCCTTGTATAGCTTTCCAATCTCTTCACTACCCTGAGCATAGTGAGAAGTCCGAGTCTCAACCTCCCCTGATATCTAAATTCCTTTAGCACTAGCATCCTGAGGATACTCACTCTCAGGATAGTCACCCTTGTCCGACATCTTCACCCAATGACCTCTCACTAGTCACTGGGATTCTAGCCTCTAGGAATTAAAATTAATAGCAATACTGTGAAATGTGAACAAATAATTGCTTACCTTGGTCATGCTTCCTCTGAATTCTAACTCTCTGAAATGATGAATCCTCTGTTTACTGTTGCAAGATTGTTATTTGTAAATTTGGCCCTCCAAAAATTTGTAACAATACACAATAAGACTACTTTTGTAAATCTGATTTGAATTTATATAAATCCATGATTCCAAATTCCAAATTTCCAAATTTCATTTTTTTAAATTCCCGAGCTTTTGGCAAAAATGTACCGACCTAATCAATGTTGAATATAGGAATTAACAAAAGGTTGGTTAAATACGTCGTGGTCAATAAAACAATTAATTAATAGGTGGTGAAATAGGTCATAGTTAAGCTAACAATATAAACCATTTGGCTATTTTATATTTTATATGCAATTCATAATTAATACCCTTGGTGAATAAGAGACTGTTAAAAGAACCATGTCATATTGGTTATAGGTGAATATATTGGTCAACATCGTCAAACGAAAAATCTAATTGGCAATTCCAATGAATATTTACCAGTTACCATATCAAGATTGGGTGAATATGGGCCACAGTGTACTTGCACAATTCACCAATTCCACCAAACATATTTCCTAGAATTTGCCACTAAAAATTACGCTATTGTACTGAAATTGAGCCAAGTGCCCATAGTTGACTATAATTCTCTCCAAAATGATGATGTGAAAAGAGAATCTCTATCAGAGATGATCTTATGAGGTATGCCATGAAGTCTGACTACATCTTACAAGAACACTTGTGCTACAGCTAGTGCGGTAAAGGTAGTATGCAAGGGTGAGAAATGAGCTACTTTAGTCAACTTGTCAATTGTCTCCATGATGGCATCATGGCGATGAGATGACGTAGGAAGCCCAACAATAAAATCCATAGAAATGGTGTCCCACTTCCACTTGGGTGTATCATGTGGCTAAAGAAACCCACCTGGATGGTGGTGTTCCACCTTTACCCTCTAACAATCAAGGTACTTAGCTACCATCTCAGCAATCTACAATCTCATTCCTAGCCAATGATAAAGATGCCTCAAATCAGCATGCATCTTCTTAACTCTAGGATGTGTTTCATAAGGGGATGTATGGTCCTCTATCAAAAAAAACTCACATAATCCTCTAGAATAAGGTACATAAATGCATCCTCTATGACGTAAGAGCCCATCAGACTCCAAGGAATAATATGAGTAATTCCCCTCAAGAGGTCTTTGAGATCAAATCAACTCACATATCTCTACGTACATCTCATCCTCATGTAAGTGATGAAGGATGTGATCTCTCAAATCTATGTTGGATGACATAGAAGATAGTTCATGACATCTTATACTCAAGGCATCTACAACAATTTTCTCCTTCCCCTTGATGTAATGAACTTCATCTATCTTCTATGCCTAGCATTAAGGTTCGGCTGAGAGAATATATATTGCAAGCTCTAATGGTCTGAATGAAGTTCAAAATAATGTCCTAAGAGGAAGTGTTGCCATCGCACTAAGGCATGCACCACTGCTACAAACTCAAGGTCATGGGTGGGATAGTTAAGCTCATGAGTCTTCAATTTCCTAGACTCATAGGCAATAGCTTGACCATCTTGTATAAGGACTTCTCCTAGTCCATCCAACGATGCATCTGTGCAAACCAAGAAGTCTGCTAAAGTATCAAGTACTACAAGGATAGATGTGCTAGTGAGTGCATTATTGAGCTCTTGGAAATCCCTCTCATACTTCTCCATCCATTTGAACTTATTTCCCTTTAACTAAAGGGAGGTGATAGGGTGTGCTACCTAGGAAAACCCCTCAACAAATCGCCTGTAGTAACCGGCTAGTCCCATGAAACTCCTAACCTCGGTCACAGTGGTAGGTGCTGGCCAATTCATAATAGCCTTAATCTTGGATGGATCCACTGAGATCCCATCCCTAGATATAACATACCCAAGGTACTTGACCTCAGGTTAGAAAAATGCACACTTCGACAAGCTGCCAAATAACTAGTTGTCTCTCAAATACTACATTACTTGTCTTAAGTACTCTTCATGCTCTCACTCATCCTTTGAATAAATCAAGATGTAATCAAGGAATACCACTAAAAAAATTTCAAGGAACGTATGAAACACTCTATTCATGAGGGTCATGAATACCACTAGAGCATTCGTAAGACTGAATGGAACTACAATGAACTCATAGTGGCCATATCTAGTACGAAATGTGGTCTTATGAATATCACTATCTACAATCCTCAACTAATGGTACCTTGATTTAAGATCTATTTTGGAGAACACTCGGGAACCTTGGAGCTAATCAAACAAGTCATTGATTCTAGGAATTGGATACTGATTCTTGATGGTGACTTTATTCAACTAGTGATAATCTATACACAACCTAAGGGATCCATCCTTCTTCACGAAGATCACTGGTGCACCCCAAGGAGACACACTAGAGTGAATGTGCCCTTTCTCCAGAAATTCCTCAAGCTGAATCTTGAGCTCATTAAGCTCATTGGTGGTCATCCTGTAAGGAACTCTAGAAACTGGTTTGGCTCCTAGTACTAGATCAATGTGGAAGTAAACTACCCTATGAGGAGGCATACCAGGAAGCTCTAATGTAAAGACATCTGCAAACTCTTGTAGAATTGGATGGTCATCCAATGAGGGTTTTTCATGTTCCCCATCCTCTTTATCACTAATGGTGATAACATACAACTAACATCCCTTCTATAGGTACCACTTAAGTTGCATAGCAGAGATCATATGGAGGGAGATAAGACTCTGAATCCCTGTGATCATTTTTGCAGTGTCATCATCATCAAGACATTCTACCCTCTTCTGACAATAGTCCAATTTGGATCCATGGGCATAAATTCAATCCATGGGAAGTACTAAACCATAAGATCCAAGAGGGGTGATACAAAGATCCACTATGGTGGTGTGCCATCATCATCAAGACATTCTACCCTCTTCTGACAATAGTCCAATTTGGATCTGTGGGCATAAAGCCAATCCATGGGAAGTACTAAACCGTAAGATCCAAGAGGGGTGATACAAAGATCCACTGTGGTGGTTATGCTACCCACCTAAATTTGACATCCTTCAACCAAGGAGGAAATGGTTACTCTAGAACCTGAGGCTAACTCTATCTCCCATCTATTGTCTTGCCTAGTTGCCACTAGCCCGCAATGCTCCACTATCAATGGAGAAATAAAGGAGTCAGTGGATCCTAAATGAAATAAGATAGAGACACTACTACCTTCAATCATACTTTCTGCCTCAATAACTGTAGCCTGATACTCTTCCTGGAGATTATCAACCGCTACAAAAACTCTATGGGACTTATCCATATCTCTAATTATAGGCTCTAACATCACTGCTCTCTGGCCACCTCCCTGAGGAAACTCTCGTGCAATGTGCCCCATGGCACCACAAGTGTAACATGGTCCTCAAGTCTGAATCTACACTCCTTGAGGCCTAGATTACTGAGAGCCTCTTGTCCTATTAGACCCACCATAACCACCCTTTAAGGATGGCTAAGTCTGTGCAGGAGGTGTGTAAGGTGCCTAGGGTCTTTGGTCCTTTTTAGGACCTTGTGCATTCCACTACTTGGGCTTAGAGCCCTGTTAACCCTGTGGTGGCTTTTGTTTCTAGTTCTACTGAGGCTATTGCTACTGAGGCTATGGAGCTTTAAAATTCCTCAATGAATTCCTATGATTACCCTTCCAAGGGGGTTTCTAATATCTAGAAGACTTAGGTGTGGTATTATAGTTTTGAGACCTATCGTAAGACCCTCTCTAAATATCCCCAGCTATGACTTCTCTCTTAATTATGTAGTGTAAGTCCCCTAGTGGTGTCATGCGTACCATGCCAGATAAGGTGTAGTTCAATCCCATGATAAAGTGATTGACCTAAAGTTTCTCATCCTTCATGTATTCTACATAAGGGAGGATCTCAAGAAATTTGCTCTCATATTGAGCCACTAAAATTCCTCGCTACTAAAGATCATGAAATTCATCTATACGATGATGCCTGAACTATTCTGACAAATATATGGCCCTAAACCTTTCCAAGAAGGTTTCCCAAGTGAGGTTGTCTATGTTGATGTGGCCTTTAAACTCCTCCTATCTCCACCATGTGGAGGTCATTCCTCTCAGAAGATGAACTGCCATACATGCTTTAAGATTACTCCCATAAGTGTTCAATCCAAAGCACCTTCCAAGGCTTAGAAGCCAAGATTTAGCTTATGTACCCTCATTAGACCCTACAAAAGGTGGTGGATTAAGTCAAAGTAATTCTCTAGTCTGATCCCCTATGTCTCGAGGTGCACTCTCAACCACTTGTGGCACTATCTCTGGTGAAGGTTCTGGTCCTCGAACAAAATCCACATCATGTTATGCCTGCCTCTTAGCAAATCTCAAAGGGGGACTCCTACTTCATTCCCTGTTTGTCATTCTGTGTTCTTTGACATCCTAATGTTGTTCCTACTGAGCTATAGGAGGTATCCTATTGAGGATAATACCGGCTAGATTCTAGAATGCCAATAGAAGGGCCTAGTTTGGATCTGAAGGTAGTTCAAGAGGGGATTCTTATTCCCTCTAGGAACTTCTACATCCTGGCTATCTGCCTCACAAAAAAAAGGGGCATGCCTACAACCTTGTCCACATGCATGAGTCTGGCTAGTAACTGGCAACATCCTACAAAATTATGAGTCAAATAGTTTAGATGGAGTGGTTTAGGCTCCCAAAGTTTCTAATGTCACTCTGATACCAAAATGTCATGCTCAAAAAATCCAACAAAACACAACCATCAATTTTTTTTCTAATGTACAACAAAAAGTCTAGGTTTACTAAACATTGTAGACTAAGTTAGGAATCAATAATAGAACTTAAAATAGAGGGGCATCATGACCATGATGACTTGGTCAACCTCCCTCTTGATCTCAGTGTTCTAAAGTGAGATACAAAGCTAGAATGATATCCTATAAGGTGATGTTGACTACATTTGACTTTACAACACTCCTAGAAGCTATCAGAAATACAAGGTATATAAGAGGTGCCCTAAATGGCCTACCTCAAAATCCATGTCGGGGTGTGAGATCTCTAAGCGAGGCTTACCTGACTAAAAAGGTTTTGTCAAATGGTCACATTTACCTCGACATGATAAAATAACAATAGATAATTATTCTCATTTTACTATAGTCTCAACCCTTAAATTTAATCATTTATCAAATGATTAAAATTTAAAGGGAAACTATATAGTATTATGAGATAATGAGGAAATAATGTGATAAAGGTATTTAAGTTTCAACCCCTAGTCCAAACATACTAATCCTAGGTTGCTTTGGTTATTAAGGGTCTAATAAGGAATAATAAAATAATCTATGGTAACTTTAATACAATAATTCAATAATTAATTAAGACTCATCAAATAATTGAAACAAGGAATTAAAGTTAATTAATTTAAAGCTTCATAGTTATCTACTCATTAGGGGGAGATCAAATCTCATCCTAAGGTCAAACTTGGCAACTAGGGGTAATAACTTTATAAGTTTCCCCTAGAGCCATTAAGTCAAGGTTTCATTTAATTCAAATTCAAATCTAATATTAAGTCAATAAATCCAATTAAATAGCTTAGAATGAATTTTGAAGTCCATACTTGAAAACTAATCTATAAATCAAAATTCAAGCCATGATCATAATTTGGGTTTATTTTCTAATGTTTGTTGTGATGTCTTGCCTTTAAGGTTTTTCCAAAGATGCATGGAGGTTTCCCGGTGACTCCATTAATCAAATTTTTTGTGCATTTTATTTATTTTAAAGATTTATTTTAATTTAGAAAAAATTGTAATATGTATATTAATCTTTCTTTAAAAGACATCTTGATTTAGCATATTTTTCAATATTTAAGTAGTGGGTAGTTAGAATTGAATAATAAAAGAAAAATAATATAATTAATATTAATATAATATATAGATATATAATGATAATATTAATTACTATGGGCATAATTAGAAGAAAACTATATTGCTTTGATAGATAAAGTTGTAAAATAAATATAATCTTTTATATAAACATGTAACTTGTAGAGTTAAATTCATTTATATAAATTATATATTTATAAAAGAAGTAAAAACATAGTTTTAATAGGATCAAAATTGGATTAACTTTAGTTAAAGGAATAATTTAGATAGGATTAAATTTGAACATTTGTTTAGGTAAGTAGCATAACAAAAGACTTAGATTTTACCTTAAATTTATCTAAATTCTTAAAATGTAATTTTTTTTAATCCCTTTTAATTTGATTTCCTTAAAAATAAAAATATCTATTTTACTCCTACAAATGTTTAGTTAAACTTGATTCTTTAGTCTAGGAATAAAGTTGACTATAAATAGCTTTAAAACTAAAAAGGGTTAATTTATCTTTCAAAACTAGTTGTAACAATGAAAGAATTTAATTATCTTTTAACGTATTGTTAACTTTCTAATTTATCACAACTAATACAAATTGATCTATTTTCTTGAATAGAACTTGATAAATATAAATTTTTTACTTGACCTATTTTGAGGTCCTAATATTGAACTTATATATTTACTCATTTAACCTTTAAAGAAGTTTGATCTTTATTTGACTAAGGAAAAGAACATCATAACTTGATTTAAAAGTAAGTTTGGGAATAACTTAAAATTATTGAGCATTTAAATAAGGAAACTAGAGTCAATTTACACACATGATAAAAAAAATGATATTTCAACTAGAATATTGAAATAAACTTCCTTTTATATCAAATAGAGCAAATTACATAGTTTCTAGGAAACCAAGTTCCTTTACATATTTGAAAACTTTACAAGGCCCAAGGGCTAGAAAGAGCATAAAATAACAAAATAGGGAAATTTCAAAATGAACTCCCACATGGCCTCCTTGATTCCATGCTAGATCCTACAAAAAAACATGTTTTAACCATGGAAGATCACCTCTCAACCTAGACCATTACATGGTCACCCCCAAGCTAGGGAAACAAAGAGAAAAAAGGGGTAAAAACAACACTTAGACCCAAAACAACTTATGGTAAGCTAGCACACTCAAAATATCAAAAACCAAGGATATAACATAGGCTTCCAAAAATCCATTTACCAAAGGGTGAAAGTGGACCATGCCCATTAGGAGAAACCAATTTAAATTAAAGGAGACAAAGGCCACACATGGGTTCACTTCAAAATCCTTACCAAAACCATCCTCACAACAAAACCAAGGCTTCATGGCTAAAACACTCCTTATAGCTCCTAATTGCCCATAGGAAAAACTTGGTATCATGGAGAACAAGGCATCCATGTTTACCCTTCCCACACAAGGGGAAAATCTTCACTAAAATGGGGATCCCTTAGTTACTTTCACCCTACAAGGTTACTCTTCCTTCCCAAGGGTGAGTGTGCCTTGTAACTCCCTTAACAAAGAAAATGACAATAAAATTTCTACCATAAGAAAACACACTAAAAGTGGTAAAACTAAAATACATTTACTCAAGATCTTCATGAAAGTAAAACAAGCATTTCTTACTACATAAAATTAAATACCAAAAGAAAGTGCACCAACCTATTCCAAAGCTAAAGGTAATGAATTTTGAGAAGAGCTTTCTCCTTTTATCCTTTTTCCAAGTCCTTTCAAACTAGCAAGTCTCTAAGAAAGAGAGTGGGTGATCAACCTAGGAAGACTCCTCAAACTCCCTCTAATAGGTTCCCTAACTCCACCTCTTAACTCCTATCATAAATGCAAAGGTAACTTCTCCATTACTCCTCCAAATATCTTCCTCTCCTCATAAATGAGATTTGAAGACTAAACGGAGTTGAGAAGATGGTTGTCCAAATATTCCAAACTCTTAAACTCGGATGAAGACTTAGGAGGTACTTTAGGAGGTTAATTTATGAGCCTAGGGACTTCTATTGACCAAAAATTAACCCCTAACCCCAAGTATACCAAGTAGGGTAGTTAATTTTTACCCCAACTACCCCCTAGAAGTTTCCTAGACCTTCCAAAACTTCACTTTAAGTTTACATACGGGTTTACTCTTTCTTGACTCATCGAGAAGTTTCCTACACCCTACGTGAGCATGGGAACTCTACAAGGTTAACCCTCTAGTTGGTGTCATACTTATCCTAGAAAAGGGGTTAGTCATGCCAACACCTCATGCACCCATGTGTCAAGTGACACAACATAAATTCCAACCCATTCACACATAGCATGACTACCATAAAATAATTAACTTAATTAAATACAATATTTAATAATTACTTTCACAAATAAAATCATGAGACAATGAGGTTCAAGTCTCTTCACTAGACCGAACCTTGGCTTTATAGTTAATAACATAGTTTCACTCTTTGTTCCCCATATTTAATACCATGGTTAATTTTCATACACACTCATTGCAAACATCAGTAGGTCCAATAACATAACAAGAGAATAAAATAAACTGCATATATCATCTAACACTCACAATTGCATAATTCTTTCTCATAATTAACAAATCTGCATTTGATCCCAATGTTCATAATATGCAACATAACCTTTTATTCTGCACCATACATATCTAATGTATTTAAATAAACTGCATCATAAAATCAATAACCTAATATAGGTAAATCGGGATCAACTATAAGCATCAAATAAGTGTTCAAATCAACATAATCCAAATGTAGAATGTACATAACATAGGATTCTATGATCCCTGAAATAATAACATATGTCCAAGTATATCATAATCTAAAATATCAACTGAAAAGTGTAACTAAGATCAATGAGAACTATGATGGCCGGGGTATAAGACCTCACACTTATGTCTCATAGATCAGTCAATTGTATCCTTATATTTCTAATTTCTATGTTCCAAATTATACTTCTACTCATCGTGAAAAGTCTTCATGAATTCAACATATCCCTCTGCTTCAAAACTTCTCTTCTCCTCTAATCTAAGATCTTTCAAATCAGATATTCCTTTAGGATGCATGCTAGTAACAATTTCAAAATTTGTTTTACCTGTACTATAGTTCACTGAATTTTTATATGCAAATCTTCTTGTTCCAAAACCAAATCCCAATTACCAGGTTTATCTCCAATGATACATATTAACAAATTACCCAAAATTCTATTCACAACTTCTATTTTCCCATCTGTTTGTGGACAAAATGTAGAACTCAACTTCAAATTTGTACCCATCTTCTTCCAAAAGTGTCCCACAAACTTACTATCTTGGTCATAAATAATAGTCTTAGACACCCTGTGCAATCTTACAACTTCTCTAACGAATAGATCAGCTATATGAACAACATCTGATGTTTTCTTACAAGGAATAAAATATGACATCTTTAAAAATTTGTATACCACTACAAATATAGAATCATTACCTCTTTGTGTCTTTGGTAAGCCAAGAAAAAAATACATGCTAATGTCTTCCCAAAGTCTACTAGGAACAGGTAAAGTTGTGTATAACCTTGTATTCTAACTTACTCCCCTAACAACTTGACAAATTCTATAACTTTTGACAAAAAATTTAAACAACCCTATATAATTGAGGCCAAAATTATTTCTCCTTAATCAAACTTGTTATTTAATCAATGCCAAAATATCCTTCAAGTCCTCCACTATGTTTCTTCTTGATTATATTTTCCTCATTGATCTTCTTGGTATACATAATTGAATACCTTTGAACAACATACCTTCTTGAATGAAGTAATCATCTCACTTACTCTGATTATCTGTGATCGGTTCCTTACATGCTTTCCAAGGTTCTACAAAATTAGGGTCAGTTTCATACAAACTTTTCAAATCATCAAAACCAAGTACCTCAACTCTCATCTCAATCAATAAACTTCTTCTTCTCAATGCATCTACAACTCTATTTGGCAATCCACTTCTATGTTTCAATACAAAAGTAGAATTTTGAAAGTATTCAACCCACTTCACATGTCTCTGATTCAACTTATTCTGACTACCCAAATACTACAATTCTTTTTATCGATAGACAACACAAATTCCTTAGGCATCAAATAATGTCTTAATTTCTTCAAAGCTTTAACAATAGCATAAATTTATTGATCATAGATAGAATACTTCCTCTTAGCATCATTCAATTTATCACTGTAAATAGCAACAATTTTACCTTCTTGACTCAATATTGCTTCGATTGCACTTCCGCTTGCATCACAATCAACTTGAAATACCTTCGAGAAATCAGGTAAAGCTAGTACCAGTAATTCAGCTACCTTTTTCTTCAAGGTCTCAAAACTTCTATCAGCTCCATGTGTCCACTTGAAATCTTTCTTTTCTCCTCTCATTATCTTTGACATAGAATTACAAAGAGAACTAAAATTCCTTATGAAATTTTGATAGAAACTTTCTAATCCATGAAAATATCAGGCTTCACTAGCATTATTAGGTGTAGATCATTCCAAAATTGCTCTAACTTTCTTAGGATCCATCTTCAAACCTTCAACTAAAATCACAAAACCCGAGTACACTATCTCTTCCTTCATGAAAGAACATTTCTTCAAGTTAATCAACAACTTTTCATGTTTCAATCTCTATAATACTTGTCTCAGATGAAACAAATGATCTTCCTTACTCTTACTAAATATCAAAATTTCATCCAAGTAAACAATCACAAACCTACCCAATAATTTCTTCAATACCTCATTCATTAACCTCATAAAAGTACTAGGTGCATTAGTCAAACCAAAAGACATAACCAACCACTCATGCAAACCTTCTCTTGTCTTGAAAGTAGTATTCCATTCGTATCCTTCTTTGATTATGATATGACAATTGCCACTCTTTAAATCAATCTTGGTAACATATTTTTCTCCACTCAAACATGTTAATTCTAAGATTATATTACTAAGAGGAGAGGGGTGAATCAGTAATCTATCAATTTTCAAATATTTATCATTCACTTCTAATTTTACAAAAACATTCAAAACATTCACTTTAATAGTAGAAAATGAAACCCATAACCATAAGAACATCCACAAAATAATTAAAACATATCACACAAATGTTTAACTCATAGAAACCTAAATTGGGAAAACCCAGGGTGGGGATTAGTACCCACTAAATGTTGTACTTTTCTAAAGTATACCCCATGAGGAGCTTAACCCTATTAGGAGTTTACAAAAGCATTGTTAGGTGGTACTCGGTTAATGGATTTATCTTTAGACTTATTAGAACCTTTATCTTATTAAGATTAGCCTTGTTAGAGAACTTCAAACATAAACTAATGTGCCACCTTGTTAGAGGATTTACAATAGGGATCTGCTAGGATCCACTTGATTAAGGGATTTTTATGGTTGTAACTATTAGGAAAAAACAAGAAAATTGATCTATAGAATAGGACTACCTCTTCTTAATTAGATCTAATAAAGCACACAAACACTTCTTAACATGCTTATCTCTTCTCTGGTTGATCGCAATTCTCAATTCACACCGCACTTGCCCTACACATGATCAACACTAAAAACTCTCAACTTCATTCAATATATATTGTTCATCAAGCCTTTAATTTTTTCACCACCTTAAGATTTCCCTAAATGGCTTACAACTTAAATTTTAATCTTTGTGCTCGAATATAACTCATCAAACAATAAAATTTAATGTGAACTATAAATTTTCAACATTGTGTCATCCATTACAATGATTTACATAGAATTTTGTGTCCAGGGGTCAAACACATTTCACCACACATAACCTTTATCTAGAATCTTCTCCACACACTAGCATCAAACAATGTGATGCCAAATCATCACCTCCAATCTTTAAGACACATCACTAGATCAGGACTGACTTAACCAAAATTACCACAACACCTTCACCGATCACCAATCAAAGATTTAGCAATTGTCACTCAAGAACAAGAAACACTTCAACCTATTAACAATTTTGGCTCTGCTCACCAGTCATCTAATCTTCACTTTTGTCACCCAAATTTATTTTGATTGTAACCATAGCATCCAATCATTGTTATAAATCATATCCTATAACCACATTACAAGACACAACAAAGATTTGATAGACCAATCAAATCACTTGTCGCCTGTCACTAATTATTCTTAGTAGTTTCATTTTTATGCTTCATATGATCATAAATTTCTTACCAGTCAATCTCAATATTAGCAGTCATGTATTTAACATTCTAAAAAATCCCTAAATCTATCATATAAATCGCTAAAAATGAAACTTAATGCAATAACTTTGATCATCAACCTTATACTTAGAGACACTGGATCAATAC
Source organism: Chamaecyparis obtusa (assembly GCA_027943335.1). Lineage (NCBI taxonomy): Eukaryota > Viridiplantae > Streptophyta > Pinopsida > Cupressales > Cupressaceae > Chamaecyparis > Chamaecyparis obtusa. The sequence goes on from BSBK01005474.1 coordinate 78,219, forward strand.
TTGACATCAATGAAAAATCAATAAATGATCATTATGCAATCAAATATATACCATGACATCTTCATAAATCACTTACCATAGCATCATAAGTTAGCATCAAATATGCCAACAATCTCCTCCTTTGGAATTGACGGAAACACTCTCTACAATTCATGGAAACCATCAATTATGCCAATCAATACTAGGAACAAAAAAATGTTCTCACTTTTGTCTTTCTCTTGAACTGAAAATTACTTCCTCACTCTCCCCCTTTGACACCAATAAAAAAGATGTCAAATACACCTTATGTTTTATTTGATGTACCTATCTCAACTCAACACATCACTTTATAGACTTCTCCCCCTAAGGAGTAGCCTCCCAACATCAATCCAAAGATAAAATTATTTGTTGGAATACACTTGGATTAATGCAAATGGATCTTATTTTAATTTTGGTTAGATAGGGTATTGACCCTAACTTTCCTCTTAGATACCCAAAAGCATCCTTATGTAATGGTTTTGTGAATATATTAGCAACTTGATGCAGGGGCATTCTAGGGTACTCAGTAAATCTGCATGGGATGTGTATTGTTTGGCCGGTGTTACTCGGTTGCAGCCTTGACCGATGGTGTTGGTCATTGAAGGAAGCTCGGTCACTGAAGGAACTCGGTAATCTCTGGCACTCAATGAAAGTGTTACTTGGTGATGTCTATGGTGCTTGGTCAACAATGGTGCTCGCGATGTTTGGCATGCTCAGTTATTTCACTATTGCTCGGTAGTCCTGGTTTACCAACTTGAGTTCTATGTGATTTTTTGGGCCAACTTGGTGCATTTATTTTAGGTAGTTTTTGTTACAGGTTGACATGTTGAATTAAATGTTTGTAAGGCTATTTTGATGCTAACTTGTATTGCATTTAATAATTATTGGGGGGAGTTAATGATTTCATCTAGCTGACTTGTGGTTGATGATTAGTATTTATAGGGTGTTTGGGTAGATGTTTAGGGGGGATGAGGAGGAGATCAATAGAAGTTCATGACTTGGAAGACTTAGTGAATCGGATCTGAGGTTATGAAATCTAGAGTTGGCAAAGTTGTGGAAAAGATCTTGTAGATCATATTGTTATTTGATAGTTTTTAGTTGTAGAGCTAGTGGTTTGCATACTTGGAGACAAGGAGATTGCTTGGAGGCTTGCGAGCTCAAGTTTAGATCTGCCTTAGGGTTTCTATCAACTTCTGATTGTCTTCAGAGCTGAACTAGCTGAGATTGTATTGGATCTATTTGGATCTTGCAAAATTGTTTCTGATTGTAATTGGCCCTAACCCGAAAGGCCTTACAGTCAGGCATGTTAATGAAAATCAGAGTTAAACAAAAAAAAAAAAAATTGTTGTTGAGTATTCCATTGTGTTGATTGTTGGCTGCAAGGTTTGGACTATCCTTAATTGAATCCACCATCCTTGACTACGTCAGGTGGTATCAAAGCAATTTTTTTTCCTATTGGAGGGAAAGTTGATCTTGTTGGTGAAGAGATCATATGATCTGGATTGCAGATCCGTAGCACTAAACTTGTGGATCTTTCCCTAGTTATTTGTTCAAGGTGGAAGGTTGAGATCTAGCTTGTACACAACTTGGAGATTGTCACAAGGTGGTCGGTGAGGTTTTTTTGTAGAGGGTTTTTGCATATCTTTAAGGATGCCTCTGACAAGATTGGACCCTAGAGTTATTTTTGATCTTTGTGATACTGTGGAATCCTGGATCACAGAGAAGGTGAAATTAGATTTTAGATCTAAGATAGAGTTGATGAAGAATGACATGATCACCGAGATCATGAGATTTGTTGCTGGTGTACCTCAAAATGTTGGTATTGAAGATGGTTATGAGGAAGTTGCTGAAGACTTTGAACCTTTTGGATCTAGAGGTGATGACTGGAGGAATAGATCTGGTGAAGACATAACTACTCAGTTACCTAGAACTAGAGCTCAGTTAAGCAGTAGTTACCGAATGGAAATTTCTACTTGCTCAGGTACTTTGAAGCCTGAGAACTTGATAGATTGGATTGGAAAACTTGAAGATTTCTTTGAGCTGGAAGAAATTGAAGATCCTCTTCGGGTGAGATTAGCATAGACAAAGTTGAAAGGACATGCTGCTCTTTGGTGGAAAGAACTACAAAGAGAATGAGAAGATGAAGGTGAATTGGTGGAGGTTGATGGTGACTAAGTTGAAATTTAAGTTCATACCTTTTGAATATGAGCTCGACTTGTTTAAGAAGTTGCAAAATTTGAAACAAAAGGATCTGTCTATTAAAGATTATACTGAGGAGTTCTAAAAACTTACTATTCAGTCTGGACACTAAGATCTTGGTAAGGAAAAGGTAGCTCAGTATGTGAACGGTTTGAGATTCAATAGTTAGGATGAGCTTGGTATGCTAAAGATTGATTCTATTGAAGATGCTTATCAGTATGCTCTGAAGGTAGAAGATAAGTTGAAGAGGAAACAACATAGTAATTCTTGAGGGAAAGAAAAGATTGATCACTTGGTGAAGGATAAACTAACTGATGCAGAAGCTGAAAAGAAACCTGTGGAATCGAAGAAGAAGATAGGTAAAGTTATTTTTAAGGGTACTTGCTATAACTATGGACAGGAATGACACCATTCTTTTGAGTGTACACAGAAGAAGCTTGGTGACCGATGAACTGTTGTGGTGAATGAGAATGAAACTAAATCTGAGAACTTGTTGCTTCAATGAACATTGCTCAATACAAAGGAGCTTGTTAGAGGAGTAACTTGTTTAGGACCCGATGCAAGTCTGGAGGTAACCTCTGTGATGTCATTATTGATAGTGGTAGTACTAATAACCTTGTTGTTGAGGACATGGTTCAGAAACTTGGGTTGAATAGAATGAGCATCCTTGTCCTTATAGGATTGGCTAGTTACAAGATGTTCATGCTCTAGAAGTAAGAGAACAGTGCTTTATTGATGTTTAGATTGGCCAGTATAAGGATCTTGTGCTATGTGACATTGTGAAGATGAATAGTTGTGATATATTGCTCGGTAGACCTTGGCAATATGATTGCAGAGCTATGTATGACTATATCAGAAATGTGTTTACTATTGAGAAGGATGACAGGAAGTTTTCCCTGATGCCTTTGCTAGATACAATGCTCAGTAGGAGAAGCCTAAGTATTAGTAGCCAGGTTGAGGTTGTGGATCCTAAGAAAATGAATGATCAGTTTGGAGAATAGACCTGCGTGTTGTCAAGAAAAGACTTGAAGAGACAGAGAAAGCTGAAGTGGAAGAATATGCAAGCTGAAAAGGTGGAGGACTTGTATGTGAAGAACCAATTTGGGGTTTATGTGTTGAATCCTTGAAGATGTTCTTCCCACATATGAACATCTTTTCAAACCTAGGGTGTCTAATGTAGGGGCATTCTAGTGTACTCGATAAATCTACATCGGACATGTATTGTTTGGCCGATGTTACTTAGTTGCAGCCTTGACCGACGGTCTTGATCATTGAAGGAAGCTTGGTCACTGAAGGGACTTGGTAATCTCTAGTGCTTGGTCAAAGTGTTACTCGGTGATGTCTATGGTGCTCAATTGACACTAGTTCTCGGCAATGCCTGGCATGCTCAGTTATTTCACTGTTACTCGATAGTCCTAGTTTACCGACTAGAGTTCTGTGTGATTTTTTAGGCTGACTTGGTGCATTTATTGTTGGTAGCTATTGTTACAGGATGATATGTTGAATTAAATGTTTGTAAGGCTATTTTAATGCCGACTTGTATTGTATTTAATAATTGTTGGGGGGAGTTAATTATTTCATCCAACTGACTTGTGGCTGATGATTAATATTTATATGGTGTTTGGGTAGATGTTTAGGGGGGATGAGGAGGAGATTAATAGAATTTCATGACTTGGAAGACTTAGCAAATTAGATTTGAGGTTCTGAAAGATGGAGTTGGTGAAGTTGTGGAAAAGATCTTGCATGATCTTGCAGATCAGATTGTTATCTGATAGTTTGTAGTTGTAGAGCTAGTGGTTTGCATACTTGGAGACAAGGAGATTGCTTGGAGGCTTGCCAGCTCAAGTTTAGATCTACCTTAGGGTTTCCATTAGCTTCTGATTGTCTTTAGAGCTGAACTAGCTGAGATTGTATTGGATCTATTTGGATCTTGTAGAATTGTTTCTGATTGTAATTGGCCCTAACTTGGAAGGCCTTACATTCGGGCATGTTAATGAAAATCAAAGTTAAAAAATTATTTTTTTGTTGTTCTATTGAGTATTCCACTATGTTTATTTTTGGCTGTGAGGTTTGGACTATCCTTAATTGGATCCACCATCCTTGACTATGTCACAACTTGTTCCTTAGTTGGCACATATTCCAATTTTACTTCCTTCTCTTGTACCTGTTCTCTAAGAAAATGAGATTTGATAGCTATGTTCTTAGTCTTAGAGTGCATCACTAGGTTTTTAGATATTTAATGGCACTTGTATTGTCACAATAGATAACTATCATTTCAATTACCTTTTCCTGAATTCCTTCCAAAAACTTCTTAATCCACACAAATTGTGTACAATTTATTGTAGCAACAACATATTCTGCTTCAACTATTGACAAGAATATACAATTTAGCTTCTTGCTTTTCCAGGATACAAACCTATTTCCAAGAAAAAATGCACCTCCACTTGTGCTTTTTTTACCATGAATATTTCCTGCACAATCAACATCAGTAAATAGACTTAATGAAAAATTACCTTTATGCCCATACCAAAGACCATAATCTATAGTTCCCTTAACATATCTACAGATTCATTTTACCACAATCAAATGTAATTCCTTAGGATTAGAAGAAAATATTTCTATTAATCCAACTGCCTGTACAATGTTTAGTCTACTATGCACCACATATTACAACTTACCAATCATGGACTTGTATAGAGTCTCATCCACCTCTTTAGAATCATATATTTTGATAATTTACAACTAGTTACCATAGGGGTACTAATTGGTTTTGAATCTTCTAAGGAAAATATTTTTAATATCTCTTTCACATATTTGGACTGGCTAATGTAGATACCTTCTTTTAGTTGTTGAACCTATTATCTAAGGAAGAATTTGATCTCACAAATCATAGAAATCTCAAATTGTTTCCTCATTTCACCTGCAAATGATCTACTCATTTCTTCATTACCACAAAAATGATATCAATTAAAAATATTTATGTAATAACTAACCTATCATCTTTCTTAATATTTAAATATACATTACTATTGTCACGTGTCCTTGTAAAACCAATCTAAATCATATATGAGTGCAATCTCGCATACCATGCTCTAGGTGCTTGCTTCAATCCATATAAAGCCTTTTTTAATTTACACACCATGTTCTTACCTTCATTTTTAGAAAATCCTTCTGGTTTTCCAATGTAAACTTCTTCTTCCAATACACCATTAAGAAAAGTTGATTTAACATCCATTTGATATACCTTGAATCCTTTGTAAGAAGCATATGCAAGAAGTATCCTTACACCTTCAAGTCTAGCCACAAGTGAAAATGTTTCACCATATTCCAGGCCTCTTGTGCATACCCTTTACACACCAATCTTTATTTGTTTCTTATCACCTCACCCTTCTCATTCATCTTATTTCTAAAAAATCCACTTAGTATCGATTACATTCTTTTCCACTAGTCTGGGTACTAAAGTCCAGGTTTCATTTTTATCAATTTTCTCTAATTCTTCTTCCATAGCCTTCAACCAGTCATCATCTTTCAATGTATCTTTTACAATTTTAGTTTTAAGACAAAATTTTCTATCAAGACACCAAAATTGTCTTCTTGTCAAGACACCAACATTTCTATCACTAAAATTTGATTAGGTGAATGATTCAGTTTCACATACCTTGGCAACACCAGTTTAGATCTTGGAGTACCTTCAACCACTTCAATCAGTTGTTTTTTGTTAACTTGTCTTTGCATCCATTCTGCTATAGTTTTATATTCCATCGATTGTACATATACAAACCCATGATAGTCATCGGGTTCCTTCTTGTTGGATTCATCATTTTATTCAGAAAATTCATCTACTCTCAAATTAGCACTTTCCACTCTCCTATTTGTTCTTTTCTTCAGGCACCTGTAGGATTTTATCTTAGTAGAGTATCATAAGAATATTCCTTCATGAATTAGTAGATCAAACTTTCATTGATTTTTATTTCTTTTTATATGACATCTACTTCCAAAAAATTTGAAATAACTTACATTAGGGGACCGACCATAGTACAAGTCATAGGGAGTTTTATTTGTACCTTTCTTCAATTGAAGTTTGTTTAATGTATAAAAAACATTTCTCGCCGCTTCTCTCCAAAATGTTTGAGCAACACCTTTTTAAATCATTGTTCCGGCATAATCAATGATAGATCTATTTATTCTTTCTACAATGTCATTCTGTTATGGTGTTCTAGGGGATGACATCTACCTTTGAATTCCCTATTCTTCACAGTATGAAATAAATTCATATGAAGTAAACTAACCTCCTCTATCAAATTTGAGACATTTCAGGGTCTTACTAGTCTCATTCTCCACTCTAGCTATGTAGATCTTGAACATATGAAAAGCTTCTAATTTTTCCTTAATAAAAATAACCCACATCATTCTAGAATTTTCATCAACAAGAAACATCAAATATCTATCACCATAGTAACCATGAGTTCTCATTAGACCACACATATCAATATGGACAAGATCTAAGATACTTTTAGAAGAGTAATTTTTACTGATAAAACTTGAACTAGTTAACTTCCCAAGATGACATTCTTTAAACATCACATTGTCTGGTTTAAATAGGTTAGGAAAACCTCTCACTATATTCATTTTACTAAATTTGACCAGGTTATCAAAATTTACATGACAAAATATTTTGTGCCATAACCAACAGGCTTTTACCTTAGCAATCAGACAATTCTTAATTGTAGAATTCAGATGGAACAAGTTACCTTTAGTTTGTTTAGAGGAAGAAATTAATTTCCTATTTTCCTAATGATCTTGCATATACCTTCATTGAACTCCAAACTACATCCTTTTGTTGGTGATTTGCCAATAGGCCAGTACTGACTGTATGTTTGTCATTGATGACAACATATGGTAAGTAGCATACGTGGAAAACTTATGAAGTAAGATTTCAATATATGTTGCATGGACATGTTATCAACATGATATCATTGGCACAGAGGTTAACTATTAGTACAGACAGTTATATAGCAACATGTGTCAGCAGTATTCATGACAGAGTAATAGGCAGGGTTTTGTGTATGGTTGTTTGTATAGTTATCATGGAGCCTTGTGCACTTGGATATATGATGAAGACATGTTAGTGATGTTACCTTCATGGATGTAGAGTCTGATGATCAGTAGAAGTGAAGTTATGCAGCCGCTATTCACTAGTAGTAGTTTCATGTGTTTGTTCAAAAGAGTCGATAAAGGTTATATTGGTTCTGGAGTTGCGCCTCTCCTTTAGGTATGCACTCTTGGATTTAAGCTTGGAGAAGATTTTTTGATGTTCAATTAAGAGCACATGAAGTAATTCAGCTTGAGGAGAAAGATACAGTTATTTTGGTAGAGCTGATAGTGTGCATTGTGTGTTTACAATTATCTTATTGCACAGGTCCCAGAATGTGTTGCGTGCTTAGTAGAGCTGACTAAATTATTATTAAAGTTTGTTATGGCTTCTCTAATATTATTTCAAGGTGGTTCTAACAAGCCAACTTGATTATATCATTTACAGGAAATATATTTATAGGCAGTCATTTGTAATTGCTTGAGTGTGGTTCATAGTTGATTGCTAAGAGTTGAGAAGAGTGTGTGAAGTGTTGAGCCATCAGAAGGTCTATGTGACTAAGTAAAGTGTTTGTGATATACATTGAAACTGATCCAGATAGCAGGTCTAAGTGCAGTTCACCAAGATCTAGATATAGTGTATATCTGATATTCAGAAGGTTGTAGCCTTCAACCCTTTGAGCAGTGTGGTCTCGGACAGTGTATCCTCTCCCCTAATAGGGACTATTGTAAAAGAATCCTAACAGGGTTTGACCCTTGACCAGGTCTACTATACTAAATATATTTTAAAGAAACTCCTAACAGGGTTAAGGATCTTCTAACAAGGATCATAATACACTAGTGCAAAATATTAGTGGGTGTCAATTCCCACTAGGGTTTTTACCTATTTGGGTTTCCCCGTAACCAAAATATTGGTGTTGTGTTCAAGTGTTCTTTCATTGTGTTTATGCTTTATCTTTAACTATACTTAATTGGATAAAGAATTGAAACTAGTAGATAATTGATTCACCCCCCCCCCCCCCCTCTCAGTTATCTCTTGGGACTATTCCTAACAATTGGTATCAGATCCAAGTGCCTTGGAAAGAAAGTTTAACAGCTTGAGGTTGATCAAATGGCATTCTTTAGAAAAGAAAGTCCTAAGTTTGATGGAGAGAATTATCTTGATTGGAAGAACAAGATGCTGACTCATTTGCAGTGCATTGCTTTTGAATTTTTTGATGTAACTATCAAAGCAATCAAGATCCCTACTTTAGAAGACCTTGCCAAGGATGATGCTACTGAAAAGAAAAATGAATTATTTCATTAGAATGCGATAGCCAAAGAAGCCCTTATCAATGCCCTATCTAATAGTGAGTTTTCAGAAATAAAGAAGGTAGATATAGCCCACGAAATATGGAAGTACCTAGAAGACATATTTAAAGGAGACAAACAAGAAAAGGATGCATGAAGAAAGACATGGAAGAAAATATACAATGCATTAGAGATGCTACCTGAAGAAAACATCAGAGCTTACAATCAAAGGATCAATGAAGCAGTTGTTGGAATCAGGAACTATGGTGGAGAGATCTCAGAGGAAGACATTATGGACAAATTGATGACTACTCTCACTCCAGAATATGAAAACAAGATCAACATCCTTGATGACACCATGCAGCTTACATCAAATTTCAAGAGAGAGACCTTGATCAGAAAAATCTCAGCTTTTGATATTTCAAGATTGAAGACGGAACTTAAAAGTTAGACAGCCTTCAAAGAAACAGTTCATGGTAAGAAATCTGCAAACACTTCTAGTAATTTTGATGATGATGATGAAGAGAAAACACTAGATGATTGCATTGCTATGATTACCAAAAGAGAAAAGAAAGGAAAAGGAAAATATGAAGGTCAATTTCCATTTAAATGCTTTTTATGTAATAAGATCGGTCACTTTGCATCTAAATGTCCCTTAAGAGCTAGAAAGTTCAAAAATGACTACAAGCCTAAATACTCTAAGGAATATTACTATGTTGGAGATGGAGTTTCAGATGATGATTCAACTGAAGAAGAAATTGGATTTATTGTTATCATAGAGAAAATGAACAATAAGATAGATCATGAAGATGAGAAAGAGATACAAGAGCTAGCATTGATTTCAAAAGTTGATATAAGGACAGACTGGATTATAGATAGTGGTTGTTCACATCACATGATAGGTGATAAAGATAGATTTGTTCATCTAGACAAATACAATGGTGACATGGTTAGATTTGGAGATAACACTCCTAAACCCATCATTGGTAGAGGAGCCATCACCTTGGATGGAAAGAATAGTACTGATGATGTTCTTTATGTTGATGGTTTGAAACATAACCTGCTAAGTGTTGGGAAGTTACTTGATAAAGGTTACAGATTGGAATTCAATGGAAACAAGTGCATCATTAACAACAAAGAAGGAGAAATAATTGCATCAGGATCAAAGAATAAAGGTAATTTTTTTCAGCTTAATCCAGAAGCAAGTTGTTTTGTTGCTGAAGTAGATGATAGTTGGTTGTGGCATAAAAGACTATGTCATATCAATTTTGATAACATAGTAAAGATAAGAAATTTAAAGGTAGTAAGAGATCTACCTAGCATAGAAAAGCCACTTTATACTATATGAAGGGAATGTGTGATGGGAAAGCATGTGAGAAACTCATTCAAGAGAAAGCACAATTCAATAGAGAACAAGTTGGATCTGATTCATATAGACCTATATGGTCCAACTCAAACAAGATCATACTATGGTGAAAGGTATTTCATTTTTTTATTGATGATTACACTAGAATGATGTGGGTTTCATTCTTGAAAGATAACTCAGAAGCATTTAAAAAGTTCAAGATATTCAAAGCTAAGGTTGAGAATGAATCTGGACTAAAGATAAAATGTTTGAGATTGGATAGAGGAGGAGAATTCACCTCTGACAAATTCTATGAGTACTGCAAAGAACATGGCATAAAGAGGTAGTTAAGTGCACCTAGAACCCCTCAGTAGAATGGAATTATAGAGAGAAGGAATAGGATCATCCTTGATATAGTGTGCACCATCATGATTGGAGGAAAAGTTGCTCACACCTATTGGAGAGATGCGGTCAATACAGCAGTCTACACCATCAATAGAATTCAATTGAGGCCTGGCGCTGACAAAACTCCATATGAGCTATGGTTTGGTAATGTTCCCATAGTAAAATACTTCAAAATATTTGGAAGCAAGTGCTACATCAAGAGGGATGAAGTAGTAGGCAAGTGTGATGCAAGAAGTGATGAAGATATTTTCCTTGGTTACTTTACTAAAAGTAAACCTTATAGATGTTTCAATTTAAGATTGAAAAAGATCATTGAAAGTGCTCATGTTAAGATTGATGAAAATTTTATGGTTCAAGAAAGATATCATGATTACTCACCCATGATTGAAGAAGAACCCAAACCCTCCACTAGTGAGATAGTTATTGAAGAAATGTTTGACAGTATTGATGTGTTGTTCAATGACCCTGAGACAAGTGAAGAAGAAACTCCTAAGGCTGATGAGTTAGCATCACCTAAAGTTCCAAAGTTTACATCTAGAAACCATTCCAAGAAAGACATCATTGGAGATTAGAGCAGCAAAGTCTTAACAAGATCACAAGCAAAGAACTCAGCCAGCAATGAAGCGGTATATTTACTATCTCAGATTGAACCTTTAAGTGTTGAAGATGCATGTAATGATTCAGATTGGCATGATGCTATGAAAGAAGAACTTGATCAGATTATTAAGAATGACACTTGGGAACCGGTCCCAAGACCTAGTGATAAGAATGTGATTGGAACAAAGTGGATATTCAGAAACAAGATGAATGAAGATGGTATAGTAGTAATAAATAAATAAAGGTTAGTATGTAAGGGATATGCGCAAAGAGAAGGCATTGATTATCCTGACACATTTGCACCAGAAGATTAGAAGCTATTAAGGTCTTTCTAGCTTATGCTACAATCAAAAACTTCAAAGTTTATCAGATGGATGTCAAGTCAACATTATTGAATGGAGATTTGAAAGAAGTATACATTGACCAGCCAGAAGGATTCACCTTATCAGACAGACCTGATATGGTATGTAGATTGAAGAAGGCCTTCTATGAACTTAAGCAAGCCCCTAGAGCATGGTATGAGAGACTTGATGGATATCTAACAAAGATTGGATTCAAGAAAGGAGCAATAGATTGTAACCTATTCATAAGAGAGACATCTAAAGGACTACTACTTGTATCTATATTTGTTGATGACATTATCTTTGGAGGTAATGACAAACTCAGTGCTGAATTTTCTAAAGAGATGCAAAGTAAATTTGAGATGAGCATGATTGGACCTATCAAATACTTTTTGGGATTGAATGTACAAAAAATAGAGAAAGGAATTTTCATTAATCAGTCAAAGTATGTGAAAGAGATATTGAAGAAATTTGATATGGATGATTGTAAGCTAGTAGGGACACCTATGATAATTGGATGCAAGCTTACAAAAGAAGATGACTCTCCAGTAGTAGATATAACATTGTACAAGTCTATGATTGGAAAACTTATTTATCTTACTCAGAGCAGACCAGATATTTCCAATGCAGTTGGCATAGTTGGAAGATTTGTAGCAAAACCTAAACAAAGTCACCTCATGGTATTAAAAAGGATATTTAGATATTTGCAAGGCACTATAGACTATGGTATATGGTATCCTAATTTAGAAAATGTTGAGCTTCATGTGTACACTGATGCAGATTGGGTAGGATGTGTTGATGACAGAAAGAATACATCATGTGGAGCAGTGTTTCTTGGTGATAGACTTGTCACTTGGACAAAAAAGAAATAGAATTGTATTTCTCAGTCAACAGCAGAAGCAGAGTATGTTGCAGTAGCCTTGAATTGTTCTACAATTGTTTGGATCAAGTAGATGATAAAGGATTTTGGAATTCAGATTGATTATCCTATTGTTATTCACTATGATAACACTAGCACTATCAATATGTCAAAGAACCTTGTGATGCATGAAAAGACAAAGCACATTGAGATCAAGTATTACTTCCTAAGAGAGAAAGTGGCAGAGAAAGAAGTCAAGCTAGACTATGTGAGTACTAAAGATCACTTGGTAGACATATTCACAAAGTCCTTTCCAAAGGATACTTTTGAGTATCTCAGGGAGAATTTGGGAGTAATTCCCTTCCCTAATTCTGCTTATAAGAAAGAAGGAAAAGCATCAGTCCTGAGGGACTGATGGATGGTTGACTACTCTACTTCTAGAGTAGTATCGGTGCTTAAACTGATTGGCACCCTTTTCTATTGATAACAAAGAGGGAGTAATATATAGTCATTAAAAATAGAAGTAAAAAGAGGAGTAATATACTAAGGGGGAGTAGTATTTAGTTATGACAACAGTTCAATTGAGGAAATGGAGAATGTTGAAGATTATTGCAATAGATGGAGGACTCATCCTAGGGGTAGTCTTGAAGAGGAAATGGAGAATGTTATAAAATAATTATTCATTTGGATTGGTGGAGTTTTTCATTCCATATGTTGCCATCAATGCCAAAGGGGGAGATTGTTGGAGATTTGCCAGCAGGCCAGTACTGACTGTATGTTTGTCATTGATGACAACATATGGTAAGTAGCATGAGTAAAAAACTTATGAAGCAAGATTTTAGTATATGTTTCATGGACATGTTATTAGCATGACATTATGGGCACAGAGGTTAACTATTAGTACAAACATTTATATAGCAGCATGTGTCAGCAGTGTTCCTGATAGAGTAACAGGCAGTGTTCTGTGTATGGTTGTTTGTATAGTTATCATGGAGCCTTGCACACTTGGATATATGATGAAGACATATTAATGATGTTACCTTCATGGATGCAGAGTCTAATGATTAGTAGAAGTGAAGTTATGCAGTCGCTATTCACCAGTAGCAATTTCCTATATTTGTTCAGAAGAGCCGACAGAGATCATATTGGTTCTGGAGTTGCACCTATCCTTTAGGTATGAGCCCTTGGATTTAATCTTAGAGAAGATTTAGTGATTTTTAGTTAAGAGCACATGAAGTAATTTAGCTTGAGGAGAAAGATATAGCTATTTTGGTAGAGCTGACAGTGTGTAGCGTGCATCTACAATTATCTTATTGGACAGGTCCCAGAATGTGTTGCATGCTTAGTAGAGTCGACTAAATTATTATTGGAGTTTGTTATGGCTTCTCTAATATGATTTCAAGGTGGTTCTAATAGGCCAACTTGATTATATCATTTAGAGGAAAGATATTTATAGGCAGTCATTTGTGATTGCTTGAGTGTGGTTCATAGTTGATTGTTAAGAGAAAAGTAGAGTGTGTGAAGTGTTGAGCCATCAGAAGGTCTATGTGGCCAAGTAAAGTGTTTGTACTATACATTGGAATTGATCTAGATAGCAGGTCTAAGTGAAGTTCACCAAGATCTAGATATAGTGTGTATCTTTTATTCAGAAGGTTGTAGCCTTTGCCCCTTTGAGCAGTGTGCTCTTGGATAGTGTGTCCTCTCCCCTAACAGGGACTATTGTAAAAGACTCCTAATAGGATCTGACCCTTAACCAGGTCTACTGTACTAAATATATTGTAAAGAAACTCCTAATAGGGTTAAGGATCTTCTAATAAGGATCATAATACACTAGTGCAGAATATTAGTGGGTGTCAATTCCCACCTATGTTTTTACCTATTTGGGTTTCCCCGTAACCAAAATATCAGTGTTGTGTTCAAGTGTTCTTTCATTATTTTTATGCTTTATGTTTAAGTATACTTAATTGGATAAAGAATTGAAACTAGTAGATAACTGATTCACCCCCCCTCTCAGTTATCTCTTGGGACTATTCCTAACACCTTTATTATTTAATTGATCTACACTTAATAAGTTGTACTTCAAACCATCAACCTAGTAAACATCATGTCACAATTTGTCTTATCATTTAAGGCAATGTAAGATTTACCTTTCACCATACAAGGAGCATCATTACCGAATATCATTGAACCTCCATCACATTCCTCCATTTTAATGAATTTTATTCTATCACCTGTCATGTGATGAGTGCATCCACTATCAACAATCTAGTCACCGTTGTGATTCATATTAGACAATAAAGATTTATCATCTTCTTCTGAGGGTCCTTCCTTTACTACAAGAAAGACAATCTCTTATTCATCTTTACCATCAAATTCTTCATCAGTAACACCTTCCTCGGCAAGGTAACATGCTTTCTTGTTTTTATCCTTGAATCTCCTTGGATTCTACTCCCTATCATTGTGAGGACATCTAGAGGCAATGTGTCATATTTTATTACATGCAAAGCATTTCAAAGGTAGGTTACCCTTATATTTACCTTTTCCTCTAGGAAGTCTTTTAGAAAATAATGCTTCCAATTCTTCTTGTTCTCTTTCTTCATACATGACAGATTCATAATCATTATAATAAAATTCTAAAGATTTTTAAGATATATCCTTTCCTTTCCTAGATGGTGCAAGAGTCAATGATGAATTAAAATCAGCTTCCATCTTAGGCATACTATTGCCATAATTATTTAATTCAAATGCACTCAGCTTTCCTATTAAAGTATAAAGAGTAACAAAAATAGTTCCTAGAGATTTGATCTCTTGAATGGATGAAACTCTAATAGAATACTAAGGAAAAAGAGTTCTTAACACTTTTATTACCACGTCCTCCTCAAGAAGATTACCACCAACACCTTGGATAGAAGAAACAACTTCTTTGATTATCTAACTATATTTCTCTATGTTCTCATTTTCTTGCATTCTCATTTCATCATATTTTCCTCTCAAGCTGTCAAATTTTCCTTCTTCACATGTGGATCTCCACCATAGAGAGTTTTAAACTTCTCCCACATCTCGTGACTAGTATCCAATTCTTTGACATCTATAAATTTTACATCTGAAAGAGTACTTGAAATTGCTTCCATAGCAGCAATATATTCTTTTCTAATCTTTAATTGATTATTATTTAGGACTCCTAAAGGGATGACATATTTTATAACCACATGATCTCATTATTGATCACCCATACCTTTAAGATATAGTTTCATCTAGCCACACCATACTGAATAGTTTTCTCTTGTAAATTTGGGACCTTCCTTTGTTATCATTTTTGGATCTTTGCCTCAAGCTGTTAAGATTTACCACAATAGAAGAACTCATCTCTAATGCCAATTGTTAATTCTAAGATCAAATTACTGAGATGGGAGGGGTGCATCAATAATCAATCAATTTTCAAATCTTTATCAACTGCTTCTAATTTTATAACATTCAAAAGATTCACTTTAAAAGAAACAAATGAAACTCATTGCCATAAGAACATCCAAAAAATAATTAAAACATATGACAAATGTTTATCTTGTGGAAACCCAAATAAGAAAAAAACTATGATGGGGATTAGTACCCACTAAATGTTGTACTTTTCTTCAGTACATCCTGTGAGGAGCTTAACCCTGTTAGGAGTTTACAAAAGCACTGTTAGGTGCTACCTAGTTAAGGGATTTACCTTTAGGCCTTTTATAACCTTTACCCTGTTAAGAGTAGCCTTATTAGAGGACTTCAAACACAAACTAATGTGCCACCTTGCTAGAGGATTTACAATAGGGACCTGCTAGGATCCACTTGATTAAGGGGTTTTGACAGTTGTAACTATTAGGAAATAACATAAATAATGATTTGTATAATAGAACTACATATGCTTGATCGGATCCAATAAATAACATTAACACTTCTTAACACGCTTATCTTTGCTTTGGCTTGATCACAATTCGCACTTCACACCACACTTTCCCTACACATGATCAACATTTAAAACTCTCAACTTCATTCAATATATACTATGCATCAAGCCTTTAAGTTTTTAACCACCTTAAGATTGCCCTAAATAGCTTACAATTTAAATTTTAATCTTTGCACTTGAATTCAACTCATCAAACAATAAAATTTAATGTGAACCATAAATTTCCAACACCACGTCGACTATTACAATGATTTACATAGAATTTTGTATCCAGGGGTCAAACATGTTTCACCACACACAACCTTCATCTAGAATCTTCTCCACACACTAGCATCAAACAATGTGATGCCATATCACCACCTCCAATCTTTAAGACACATCACCAAATCATGAATGACTTAACTGATTTACCACAACACCTTCACCAATCAAAGATTTATAAACTATTGCTTAAGAACAAGAAACATTTCAAACTATTAATAGTTCTGGCTCTAGTGACCAGTCATCTAATTTTCACTCTGATCACACAAATTTGTTATGATTGTAACCATATCATCCAATCATTTTTATAAATGATATATTGTAACCACATTACAAGACACAAAAAATATTTGATAGACCAATCAAATCACCTATTGCTTATCACTAACTATTCTTAGCAGTTGCACTATTATGCTTCATCTAATCATAACTTTCTTACGATTCAATCTCAATAGTAGCGGTTATGTATTTAACATTCTGAGATATCCTCGAGTCTACCATACAAATTTCTACAACTGAAACTTACTACAATAAATTTGATCATCAACCTTATACTTAGTAACACTAGCAACACTGGATCAATACTTGACATCAATGAAAACTCAATAACTAATCATTATGAGATCAAATCTATACCATAACATATTCATGAATCACTTACCATCACATCATAAATTAGCATCAATTATGCCAACAAAATAATCCATGATATCATCCATCCTAGGCAATAGAAACTAATATTTCACTATGATCCTATTTATATCTCTTGAATCTATACACATCCTCCATTCTCCACTCTTCTTAGGTGCCAACATAGTTGGTAATACACAAAAACTCAAAGTTTCTCTAATCAAACCCTTCTGTAATAATTCTTGAACTTGTCTATTCAATTCTTCATTTTTTGCAGGTGTCAACCAGTGAGGTCCCTTATTAGGTTAACTAGCTCTCTGTATCACATTCATACAATGACTAGTGCTTCTAACATGAGGTAATCCATTATGTACATTATTTGAAATGATATCGTGAAATTATGTCAATAATTCTTTAATTTCTAATGGTGAATCATCCTCTATCTTTACAACTAGTCTATTAGGAATCAAAGCATAGCACACATCATTCTTCTTCAACGACTTTATGAACTATTTCCTTCAACCAAGAAAACTCTACCAGTAGTGAAATTATCAATCTTATATTCTTCTACTAGAGGTTAAAAACCTTGTTTCTTCCCATTAGCCAAAATAGTATACCTATTCAATCTACCATCATGTATAGCTTGTCTATCATACTTCCATGGTCTACCCAACAAGATGTGACAACAATCCATCACCATAATATCATAAAAAACTTCATCATGATAGTTTCTAATCTTAAACTTCACAAGACATTGTTCACTTACTAAAATTTTATGCTCATCATTAATCGAAGCAATCTAATACAGCTTAGGGTTCTTCACCCTCAATAACTGTAACTTTGTAACCAACTATTATGATACCAAATTCTCTAAACTTCAACTGTCAATGATCACCTTGCAACACTTTCCAGTAACTCTATATATTGTTTTGAATAATCCTCTCCTTAGAGGGTCCTCTTTATCTCCTTCATTCCACAAAGCTCTTCTAATCATCAAGTTTTCACCACCTTCTAATTTTTTCATTGAAATAGGTGAATCTCCTTGCACAAGTTCATTTTTGCTACTATTATCAACCTTCTTACATTAAAATGCCCTATGTCCTTCTTCACCACACTTGAAATAAGTTCCCTTAAACCAAGTTTTGTCTTCTCTTTTATGATCATTACCTCTAGGGTAACTACCTCTTGCATAACCTCCTCTTCCTCAATATGGACTTTCTCCTTTCCATTTTGATTTATCTTTATCCTAATCAAACATACTACTTTCTCCATAAGATCTACCTCTTCCTTTATAAAATATACCACCTCTGCCTCTCTACCTCTATTCATGCCTTTTGTTTAACTTCTCTTCTTCCTTTAATGCAAATTGATAGGCTTCCTCCATGCTATAAATCTTGACCAAACTAATTTCATCTTGTATAGAAGTTCTCAATCCATTCAGTCACCTTACAACTCTTTCAAATTCATCATCCATATGTCCAGATCAAATATCCAATGTGTAGAACTCTTTAATATATTCCATTATAGTAGTTTCCCTTTGTTTCAAATTTTGCATTCTTCTCAATAAACTAACTTGATAGTCATGCGGTAGGAATTTACCTTGTAATATATTTACTATCTTATCTCATACCTTGATATTTTCCTTTCCTCTTCTCTATCAATCAAGTTGCATATGTTCCCACCATAAAGATGCATGTCCTTTCAATTTTGTACCAAAAAACTTCACCTTCTTATCTATCAGTGTACCTTCATATTCAAAGTATTTCTCCATTTCAGAGATCCAGTCCAACAATTCATCTAAATCTAACTTTCCATTATATTCAGTAGGATTGGAATGTGGTTTTTCATTCACACTTGTTAAAGCTCTCAGGAATCTTTCTTCACCTTGTTTAATAATATGAGCTTGTTCTACTCCTACTTCTTCGGCTTCATCTTCACTAACATCTTCAAGCCTAAAATATATTTGTCTCAACATATCCAACACAATAGGATCAACATCTCTCCTTTCACAAACCATTTTCACAACCCTCTGCAATTGTAGGCCAAACCGCAATCTCCCACCCTAAAACCAATTCAACTAGGGCTTGTCACAAATAAGACCTTATTTTCTACCACTTGATGTAGTACCAAGAAGGGAGAATCCCCAAAGGAGATGTCCAACCTCGCAGCTAAGAGTAACACAAGAAAGAAACAACTCAAAATGTAGAGAGAAAATGCACAATCCAATATATTCATTTAGAGATCAAACAACATACAAGCCATGCTATCAGGCCTTCTCGGTTACATCCATACACAAAGAAATGATCTAAGATCCTAATTTTGATCTACCAAATTATCAGATCTAGGTTTTCTCTAACCAACAGGAATTTTTTTTAGGATACATCAAGTTATTACATATAGGCACCACCTCTAAAATTCATCCACAAGAAAATTACATTTCCCAAGAATGAAATGTGTACAACAAATAGACCTGACCCAAAAATGAAACAAAGATCCATGAAAAGGAAATAAAGATGTGCGATCATAGGAAATGATCCACGGGAGATCCATGAATGAAACACTATGATCGCAATGGTTGGAATACAAAGATCAATGACCACACATTGAATCTCTAAATAGGTCCAAGAAAGTAGTGAACATGTTACCCATAGACAAAAAATGGATCAAATCTCAAATAGCCATGAACAACAAGAGATGCGATCATAGGAAGATGTTCCTAGATAGGTCTAGAATAAGACTTTATGATCGCACATGCTATCTTGAACAAATGACAATCGACTAGCATAATCTCTCCAACTGGTAAAGAAGAACAAAAAAAATAACAAAGAACTATTTTTGGTTGGTGCAAGATTTCCATGAGCCCAAGATGCTCTTGCATCATTATTCTCCTTGGATTTCAAATATTGTCATCATTGCTAAACCAAATAACAAGATAAAAATGTGTACTAATTTTTTATACCTTAATAAGGATTCCTTAAAAGATGAATTTCCCATTCCCAACATTGACATGATTGTTGATTCTACAACTAAGAATACTTTTTTGTCTTTTGTGGATGGATTTTGAGGATACAATTAAATTTTAATCAACCCCCAAGACCAGTATAAAACAACCTTCATATCTCCTTATGAAGCCTTTTTTTGGGTTGTTATGCATCTTGGATTAAAGAATTCTGATGCTACTTATCAATGTGCTATGACCCTTATCTTTTTACAATTATATGCATAAACTATTGGAGGATTACGTTGATGATATTTTGGCTAAATCCATTTTGTGTTAATATCATCCATCAAATATTTCAAAAAATTTGTAAATACAACATGACTTTGAATTCTTTAAATTATGTTTTCAATGTTGATAGTGGGAAACTATTGGGATTCATAGTATTTCATTGTGAGATTTAGGTGGACACAAATAAAACTGATGCAATTTTTAATATGATGCCTCCCTAGAATATCTCTCAATTACATAGTTTGCAAGGAAGAATTCAATATATTCATCGATTTTCTTTGCACCTCACTAATGAAACCCTGTCTTTCACTTCATTTCTTCAAAAGGATAGTGTTTTTCAATGGAATGATGATTTATGATAGGTCTTTGAATATTTGAAACATTATCTTGCTAATCCCCTTGTCTTACAACCTACTATTCCTAATCAACCCTTTCTTCTTTACACTTTTGCTGCTTCAAATTCTCTTATAACTTTATTAGCTCAACATTATAAAGATTGTAAAGAACATCATGTGTACTAGATAAGTTTTACTTTGACTAACTATGAACTTAGATATACTACGATAGAAAAATAATGTCTTTCTCTTCTCTTCACAACTCAAAAGTTAAGGCATTACCTTATTAACAAAAAAATATTTTTTATTGTCAAATTTGATCCTCTAAAACATCTCTCTTCAAAATTTGATGTTTTAGGTAGCCTAGAAAAATGGGTTATGATGTTAAGTGAATTTGATCTTAAATTTGTTTCCCAAAAAGAAATTAAAGGACAAGCTTTAACTAGCCTTTTAGCCAAGGGTCTTTCACACATTCCATTCAATAATTTAGATTATTTTTCTAATGATTTTTTTCTTCCTATAGATGTGAATAACAGTTGGGAACTATGCTTCAATGGATCTAGATGTAGATCTGGATTTGGTACTTATGTTATATTAATATCTCCTTTAAGAAAGATAATTCCTCTATCATATCATCTCAAATTCTTATGTACCAATAATATTGCAGAATATGAAGCTCTTATCATTGGATTAAAAGAAACTTAATCTCTTAAAACACAATATTCAAGCATCTTTCATGATTCTCAATCAATTATCAAATGGGTCAAATAAACTTATCAAGCCAAACATGTTAAACTATCTCAATAATGTGACCTTTTATCATTACTCAAACAATTACTCTCTTACACTATTGATACTTTATCCTAGAAAGATAATCAACATGCAAATGTAATGGAAATCATTGCTTCCCTTATAACCATTGAGGATCCTCCCGTGGATTACTAATTTACCATACATAATGTGTTAAACCCATCTATTTCTAGTAATTATAGTAATGTTCATTATTATTTTAATGTATAATTGGATGAATGGTACTCATATTTTTCACTACTTATGTCATGGTACTTTCTCTCATTCTACAATTAGAAACACTAGAGATCGAATTTGAAAAATTTCTACAAAATACATTATCCTTTTTAATGTTCTATATAGGAGAGGTTATAATGGATTTCTTATTTGTTGTCTCAATAAAATAGAGATCCCCATTGCCCTTGAGGAGGCCCATTCTAGTGCTTGTGGGGGCATTTTGGAGGTAAATATTTGGTTAAAAATTTACTATAAATAGGATACTATTGAAAAACTATGAAAAAGGATTCTTTTGGCTTTGAGAAAATGTGTCACCAATATCAACAACATAATAATTTGATATATGCTCTTTCCCATGAGCTTAGGCCCCAAATACCTTCTTGGCCCTTCTCCTTATGGGGTTTGGATCTTATTGGCAAAATTTCCCCCCCTTCTTCACAAGGACATATTTCCATCATCACAACTATATATTGCATTACTAAGTGGGTTGAATCCATACCTCTCTCATCCACTACTACTAAATTAATTTTTCAATTCATCAAAGATAATATTATTTCTCAATTTGGTATACCTTCCACTTTGATTTTCGATAATGGCACTTCCTTTATAAAAAATATGTAAAGAATTTCCTCAAGAAATATCACATCCAACACCATTTTTGTTCCCCTTATTACCTCAATAAAATGGAAAAGTTGAATCTTATAACAAAGTGATTGACCAAATTCTTAGAAAAACTATTGATAAACATGATAAGGATTGGCATACTCACACTAGTACATTTGAGACCTTTTTCTGACATTAGGTCATCTAAATTGGGATAGTTAACCATCGATATAATGACACCACCCGACGTCACAGTTTTACAGTTGAAAAAACTGATGGTTTCAATTGGTGTCATAATTATGATGACAATGGACATTGCAAGAAGGGGGTGCCAACAAGGTGAACTTGGCGTCGGACCTATTTTTGGCTGTCCCAATTACGATGCCTATCCGTCGCAAAAAAATAAAAATGACGGTGACTCATCAAAATCATATTATGGGTTACCATAATTTGTAATTTGTGTGCCAACAGAGATGTTGTTAGTGTGATGGATATATATCATCTGTATTTTTTAATAGCATCGATGTTGTGCATCCGACGGAGACCCGTCAAAATTTTACGATGACTATCTGTCATTTATAGTTTTTCAATGACAACGATGTTGTACATGCGATGGTTGGATGTCAGATTATTTTGACAGATACTCCTCATTGTTTTATGGTCGTCGTGAATGCGACATTAATAAATTTTATATATATATATATATATATATATATATATATATATATATATATATATATATATATATATATATATATATATATATATATATATATATTTGTCGATCGAGCTGGTATCGATTCAGAAGGGTGTTCTTGCAAATCTGGTTCCTGCTCGTGATTTGGTTATGGATCATTCAGAGATGACTTTGCAGTAGATTTGGTAGCGGCTTGTGGATTATTGAGTTAGATGTGATGTCGAGAGAGCGACATGCATAACTTGCACATTGGAGATTCGTAGATCACTATGGTGTCCATGATGACTTGGGAGAAGTCTTCTTCTTGGTGAACTGAGCTGAGAAACTTAGATTACAAAAAGTGGGTCATTTGATGTGACTTATGAGACATTGGATGCCTCTTCATAGTGGGTTCACAGTGTGGTCTGTGGTGTTTCTTTGCAACAGGGTTCTTGGCAAAGATCTGTTGATTTGGTAGCCATTGAGATAGATCGATATATTTATCGTACATGGATTGAGATCTTAAATTATTGAGCTTCTCTTTGTTTTGAGAATAGTTTAACATTCTCTACTTAAAAGGGCCAACCATGTGAAGGTGGAAGCTCATCTAACTCCTCCTAGGAGCCTCTTATGACCCTTTACAACATTTTAAGACCTCTAAGATGTATTCTTAGGGATTGTAAAGGGTCGTAAAGGGTCATAAGGGGTCTTGGGACACAACAACTAAGAAACATAAATGTAGGCATCGTGGTCACAATTTTTTGGATATCTACATTTATGTTTCTCAGCTATTGTGATATCTATATTTATGTTTCTTAGCTATTGTGATATCTACATTTATGTTTCTCATTTGTCATGTTTATGTGCATGTTCTTTATATGTGTCGTTGTGTTGACGTACAAAAGAAATTGGATCACTCGATTATCAATGGTGAAGAATTAGGATACCCTATAAGAGTAGTGGTTATAACTGGTACATGACTTAGATGATATGCTATGAAGAACCCTAGGTTGTGGTTGTTCAAGGATTGGGAGACACACATAAAGAAAAATTATGACTAGGCATCCCTCTGCTCATCTCTTCAATTTTTGTTTTCATAGATTCCACCATCTGACATTCCTTTTCGGTAAGAGATGGATGGAAATGTTCTTGAATCTCAGAAGAATGGCATGCATATAAATAAAAACTTGTGGTTATTCAAATGGTAAGTTTAGATTTTCCCATAATTTGGGAGAAACGAGTTTGGAAAGACTTCAATCTTTCATTGAGGGAAAGGATTTTACTTACGTTGAGAAGAAACCTTCAGTTTTTTCACTTCATTTTCAGCATCTTCTGTTGATTTTCTTTTCAACTCAACAGATAATTTTATGTTCATCAAGTGATCAGAACTCATTAGAATATCACTTGTGGAAGGATCAGGGCATTTCCTCTATGACTCAAAATCACTCTAGATCTTCTAAAAATGAAAAATAGAAATATCTTTTTTCATAGCCATCTCTTACCGAAAAGGAATGTCAGATGGTGAAATCTATAAAAAAAAAAACTAAAGAGATGAGCAGAGGGATGCACAGTCATAATATTTCTAGCAGATGTTCTATTAATGCAACAAAAAATAAAATGACCCTGGAGGCTACTAAAATCTTTCGAATCAGAAAACCCCTTTGGCTTAGTAATTATGAGGCCATATAGTGATATACCGATAATCTAGGCTTGTAAGATTCTCTGGCCTCTCTCTATGCTCATTAGGAGCACCGAAAGAACAAAATGGTGAATGAGTGTATTTGACAAAGATAAACATGACACATTTTGTTGGGCTAATTGGGTTGGCCTGGTACCACTTGCATGGCCTATTTTATTACTGATGTCCCTATTTACATATTTTCATCAAATGACCTAAAAACATCAAGAATGGTCCTATATGGTCACTAATAGCCAAATTTTAGAAGAATATGAATAAATGCAAACATACATAAGTGGATGAACATAAATAATGAAGGTACTAGACATTGCCTAAAGTAATGAAGTGTTGACCTAGGGTTCAATCCAGTATGCTCTTGTATGATCCAAAACCTACAAGGAAGGAAAAGATGGGGTTAGATCCAAAGGATCTAGGTAATGTCTGGCACCATATTACTAATCATCATCTATACATTACAAGCATGTGCATAGTCAAGCCATACATAGACTCAACAACATGATAGCATTAATCCAATAACAAAAAATACATTACAAATGCCAAGCTCACGGTCTCAATGAAATAAACAGTGTATAAAATAATATATGATGCACAACAAGAGCAAGCATGCAATGATAGCAATAACATTGCATGATGCCCGAGCTCAAATTCAAAATAGTAAGTGTATTAATGTATGTTTGCATGATGCCAGATATTAAACAATGAGCTCATGAACAATGTCAGTATTAAACAGTGAGCTCATGAATAATGTATGATGCCCTAGCTTGCAGCCCGCGAGCCATCAAGACATTTCCTCATGAAATGATCATAAATGGGGAGTACCACATAGTGAATATCAACAGCAAAACAAATAAAGAGAGATCAAACACTTCACACAATGCCTTGAAGGTAATAGCAATGATGCCCTAGCTCTCAAAGCTCATAGGTCATTGAGCATTCCAAATGCTAAGATGTAAACAATGTGCACTATTAACATTCATATTGTGCCATTAAATCAACAAATGTCATCAAAATGAAATTGAGTTAATGAGAAGACAAAACTCAAATGCCTACCTCAAGTGCCAGTGCCCTCTTCACACATGGTGTCGACCTCTTTGCGCATGCCAAACTTGAATTCCCTCTTCACGCCATGCAAAAGTGTAGTGCCATCTTCACGGGAGCTCTTCGAATTCACAAAAATTACAAATGACACTTTCTTTTTCAAAATTACAAAATTACAAAATTTCATTGGCTCAAAGCACATAGAAATTCAAAACAATAGGATATCTTAATCTTTATGAGCTCAAATTCAAAATAGTAAGTGTATTATTTTATTACTGATGTCCCTATTTGATCTAATAGCATCAATATAACAAATAGAGCATTGACCAATCAAATAGGGACATGAGGTGCTCAAACAGTGAGCTCATAAAACAATATATTTAGTCTTAATAAAATCTTATAAAACAACATATATTGTGTCAAGTGTTTGATCTCTCTTTATTTGTTTTGTTGTTGATATTCACTATGTGGTACTCCATGTTTATGATCATTTCATGAGGAAATGTCTTGATGGCTTGTGGGCTACAAGCTAGGGCATCATGCATTATTTATGAGCTCACTATTTGAGCATCGACCAATGAAATAGGGACATGAGGTGCTCAAACAGTGAGCTCATAAACAATATATTTAGTCTTAATAAAATCTTATAAAACAACATATATTGTGTGAAGTGTTTGATCTCTCTTTATTTTTTTTGTTGTTGATATTCACTATGTGGTACTCCCCATTTATGATGCCCTAGCTTGCAGCCCGCGAGCCATCAAGACATTTTCTCATGAAATGATCATAAACAGGGAGTACCACATAGTGAATATCAATAGCAAAATAAATAAAGAGAGATCAAACACTTCACACAATGCCTTGAAGGTAATAGAAATGATGCCCTAGCTCTCAAAGCTCATGGGTCATCGAGCATTCCAAATGAAAAGATGTAAACAATGCTAGTATTAAACAGTGAGCTCATGAACAATGTATGATGCCCTAGCTTGCAGCCCGTGAGCCATCAAGACATTTCCTCATGAAATGATCATAAACAGGGAGTACCACATAGTGAATATCAATAGAAAAAAAAATAAAGAGAGATCAAACACTTCACACAATGCCTTGAAGGTAATAGAAATGATACCCTAGCTCTCAAAGCTCGCAAGTCATCAAGCATTCCAAATGAAAAGATGTAAACAATACTAATATTAAATAGTGAGCTCATGAACAATGTATGATGCCCTAGCTTGCAGCCCATGAGCCATCAAGACATTTCTTCATGAAATGATCATAAACGGGGAGTACCACATAGTGAATATCAACAACAAAACAAATAAAGAGAGATCAAACACTTTACACAATGCCTTGAAGGTAATAGCAATGATGCCCTAGCTCTCAAAGCTCGTAGGTCATCAAGTATTCCAAATGAAAAGATGTAAACAATGCTAGTATTAAACAGTGAGCTCATAAACAATGTATGATGCCCTAGCTTGCAGCCTGTGAGCCATCAAGACATTTCCTCATGAAATGATCATAAACTGGGAGTACCACATAGTGAATATCAATAGCAAAACAAATAAAGAGAGATCAAACACTTCACACAATGCCTTGAAGGTAATAGAAATGATGCCCTAGCTCTCAAAGCTCGCGGGTCATCGAGCATTCCAATGAAAAGATGTAAACAATGTCAGTATTAAACAATGAGCTCATGAACAATGTATGATGCCCTAGCTTGCAGCCCGCGATCCATCAAGATATTTCCTCATGAAATGATCATAAACGGGGAGTACCACATAGTGAATATCAACAACAAAACAAATAAAGAGAGATCAAACACTTCACACAATGCCTTGAAGGTAATAGAAAAGATGCCCTAGCTCTCAAAGCTCGTGGGTCATTGAGCATTCCAAATGCAAAGATGTAAACAATGCCAATATTAACATTCATATTTTTCCATTAAATCAACAAATACCATCAAAATGAAATTGAGTTAATGAGAAGACAAAGCTCAAATGCCTACCTCAAGTCACGGCTGCCATATAAAGATCAAATGCTAAGGAACTATGTTATAAAATTTCATGCCAAATTTCAACGCATGAAATTTTATAACTATAAATATATTTTCTTCAAATGCCTACCTCAAGTCACGGCTGCCATATAAAGATCAAATGCTAAGGAACTATGTTATAAAATTTCATGCCAAATTTCAACGCATGAAATTTTATAACTATACATATATTTTCTTCAACTCCCTGGCACATTGTAAACTCATTGCTAAGGAGAAAAAAGTATGATGTCAAAAAGTATGAAATTTCATGCCTTGAAATTTTATAACATAATTCCTTAGCAATTGCCATATGAAGAGCAGTGCAAGGTGGCAACTTTCCTATTTTACCACAGCTAGGGCCCTCTTTTACCATTTTTAATGAGCTTTATATTTTTTTTTCAAGTGAAGACAAAGATTATCTTAATTTGTTATCTTTAAAAATTTTATTCATTTTATGATTTTAAAAATTGAAATAAAAAATATAAACTTTTAAAAAACGTTTACATATTTTCATCAAATGACCCAAAAACATCAAGAATCATCATATATGGTCGCTAATAGCCAACTTTCAGAAGAATATGAATGAATGAAAACATACATAAGTGGATGAACATAAATAATGAAGGTACCAGACATTGTCTGATGTAATGAAGTGTTGACCGGGGTTCAATCTAGTATGCTCTTGTATGATTTAAAACCTGCAAGGAAGGAAAAGATGGGGTTAGATCCAAAGGATCTAAGAAATGTCAGGCACCCTATTACTGATCCTCATCTACAATTATGCATGTGCATATTCAAGCCATACACTTCTAAAATGAACTATGCTACAGAACATGGGTGTGTGTTAATGTGATTCAAAAGCTATTATGCAAGATTGTTTTATTATTGAGATAAGGATATCTTAATTCTACAAGAATAAATGTTTTGATAAATATTTGAATTTAATTTTGATAATAACATGAGGAGTGATATATTTCAAGCTTCAGCAAGACTTCATACCACGCAGTGTTCGTAGATTACGTTCAATGTGTTATTTATGCTTGTATTGGTGGGAAAACTCTTGAAAACACACAAAAGAGATTGCATTCAACCATGTTGTTTACATGACACATGTAGTTTACCTCCAGCCTAAATCAGCGTTGCGTACAAATCTACGGACAATGTGTGGTATGAAGCCTCACTGAAGCTTGAAAATGATAAGCATTATGATGTTGAGGTATGGTGTGGTAAGCACAAGTATAGTTTCTCATAAGCTGCTATTGGTATAGTTTTTGTGTTTTTTCAATAGTTGCAGAATCCAGCTTCTCCTATACTTACACGTATGTATACATTTTGGTCTTGGCTTTAATGTCATGCAAATTTGAGTGAAATGGTAATAATATTTAAGAGTAACAAGTATGGCATTTTAAACAAGTATGCATATACATTATATAACAGGAGGAGTGATATATTTTAATGGCAACACTTAATGAGAAGGATGCCTATATAACAAGAGGAGTGATATATTTTAATGGCAGTGGACATAGAAATTGTAGTGAAACTCTATAATTTATTATTGTAAGTAGACATAGAAATTGCAGTGTAAGTAGTAGGATGATTTTAAGTGGACATAGAAATTGTAGTGAAACTCTGTAATTTATTATGGCTCAATGTTGTATATCCATAGTCAATGTCTATTTAAACTTTAGGATGATACTTATATGATGGCTTAAGTAAATTGTTCTTACCTTGAGACTAGTACACCATGGGATTAGAGGATGGTTGTTATAATAGAAACTGTGTGTCTGTGAGATACTTTTATATTTTGTATTAAATGATGATACATATGTGTTTCTTCCTTTTACAATAGTTTATATTCTGATACTTATATCTTGAATTGTCAAATGACCAATGAGTGATAATTTCAAAAGTGTATCATAATTAAAGGCATGTGAATTCATATTGTACTTAATCTGAATGCCACTGTGTAATTTTTTTACTTACGATATTAATCTTAATATATCCCTATTAAGATATCCTTATTTTATTACTGATGTCCCTATTTACATATTTTCATCAAATGACCCAAAAACATCAAGAATGGTCTTATATGGTCACTAAAAGCCAACTTTTAGAAGAATATGAATGAATGCAAACATACATAAGTGGATGAACATAATTAATGAAGGTACCAGACATTGCTTAAAGTAATGAAGTGTTGACCCAGGGTTCAATCCATTATGCTCTTGTATGATCCAAAACCTGCAAGGAAGGAAAAGATGGGGTTAGATCCAAAGGATCTAAGCAATGCCTATCACCATATTACTGATCCTCATCTACAATTATGCATGTGCATAGTCAAGCCATACACAGACTCAACAACATGGTAGCATTGATCCAATAACAAAAAATATATTACAAATGCCAAGCTCACGGTCTCAATGAAATAAACAGAGTATAAAACAATATATGGTGCACAACAGCAGCAAGCATGCAATGACATCAATAACATTACATGATGCCCAAGCTCAAATTCAAATAGTAAGTGTATTAATGTATGTTTGCATGATGCCAGATATTAAATAGTGATCTCATGAACAATGCCAGTATTAAACAGTGATCTCATGAACAATGCCAGTATTAAACAGTGAGCTCATGAACAATGTATGATGCCCTATCTTGCATCCTGCGAGCCATAAAGATATTTCCTCATGAAATGATCATAAACGGGGAGTACCACATAGTGAATATCAATAGCAAAATAAATAAAGAGAGATCAAACACTTCACACAATGCCTTGAAGGTAATAGAAATGATGCCCTAGCTCTCAAAGCTCGCAGGTCATCAAGCATTCCAAATGAAAAGATGTAAACAATGTTAGTATTAAACAGTGAGCTCATGAACAATGTATGATGCCCTAGCTTGCAGCCCGTGAGCCATCAAGACATTTCCTCGTGAAATGATCATAAACGAGGAGTACCACATAGTGAATATCAATAGCAAAATAAATAAAAAGATATCAAACACTTCACACAATGCCTTAAAGGTAATAGCAACAATTCCCTAGCTCTCAAAGCTTGTAGGTCATCAAGCATTCCAAATGAAAAGATGTAAACAATGCCAGTATTAAACAATGAGCTCATAAACAATGTATGATGCCCTAGCTTGCAGCCCGTGAGCCACCAAGATATTTCCTCATGAAATGATCATAAACAGGGAGTACCACATAGTGAATATCAACAGAAAAACAAATAAAGAGAGATCAAATACTTCACACAATGCCTTGAAGGTAATAGCAACGATGCCCTAGCTCTCAAAGCTCGCGGGTCATCGAGCATTCCAAATGCTAAGATGTAAATAATGCCACTATTAACATTCATATCGTGTCATTAAATCAACAAATGCAATCAAAATGAAATTGAGTTAATGAGAAGACAAAGCTTGAATGCCTACCTCAAGTGCCAGTGCCCTCTTCCCACATGGTGTCAGCCTCTTCGCGCATGCCAAACTTGAATGCCCTCTTCGCACCACACAAAAGTGCAGTGTCATCTTCGCGGCAGCTGTTCAAATTCACAAAACTTACAAATGACACTTTCTTTTTCTTTTTTTTGTTTATAACCTAATGGGTGTCACATATATGACATCATCATCACTATTATGACACTTTTGGGAGCACTTGCAAAAAAAACACAAAAAACAAACACAAATTATAGTGGCGTTGCAAATTGGCATCAAAATTTGACCCCAAATGTTGTAGTGTCAATTATCTTATTATTCATGGCCTTATCAAATGAATATTCATACAACCACATGTACTACTCCTTATAACCTGGTTTATGGTACTGATGTGATCATGCCTTTGGAGTTAGAATTTCTTCCACTAAGAGTTTATCTTAAGGGAATCATTGATAATGATGCTTATAGAGAACAATGTCTTTAATAACTTGAGATTCTTGATGAAAAACACATAATGATGATAAGTAGGAGATATTATCCACAACAATTCAAATTGTGATATTCATATCATGATTCAACTATGTAGTTTTTTGAGTCAAACTCATTGACCCATATTTCATGAGTACTGGTTCACATGAACCCATCTCTCATGATCTAATGAATGGAACACTTAGCATTCATTGCATCTAGGTGATGCTCACATATGTGAAGCACTAGTACTTCCTAGGAGCTCACCCATCCCAATAATACCCCATCTCAAGCACACTTAACTATGGAGTTTCCAATCCACATAATGATCTTGAGCATACTCTTGCCTATTTGAAAACCTTACAATGAAGTTATAATGAAATAGTTATTCAACTCTGTTTCCTATTGGGAGACTTGGTACTTTACAAAAACCAACACAATGTGAATGCTTTACATAAATAAAAGCAAAATTTTAGTCCTAATTGGTTGGGTCCTTACATCATTACTAAAGTCTATGATTTGGGTTCTTACAAGATAATAGATATGGAAGGTATGCTACTCAAATATCCCATAAATGCTATGAACTTATGTAAATATTATGCTTATCTCTATCCCTTCTTTCTCTTTCTTTCTTTATTTCTACTCTTTTCTTTTCTAAGTTAGATGCTTTATTGTTTCCTCATTTAGAGTATGTTATGTTAGATAGTTGGACAGTCTTTCTATTTAGTGTGAATTACTTCATTTTTGACAAAATAATTATCATTGTATTGGATTCATTTTTGTAATTTATTTTTTATAGATTAAGAAATTACGTTTTGTTAGCATACTATTTAGAATTATTCATATGCCATGTTAGTTAAATCATGTTGTATTTAGTTATAAGATTACTTAACTCTAGAGCATGTAGATATTTGAATTTTATAGGGGTACATTATGTCATCAATAGTAGTATTTAATTAAGCATCCTTTTGTTTAATTAAATCACACATGTATCAATTTTATCATTATTTTCATATGTCTATAGAATAAATCATAATGGTACTAAATTAGACATACATGTTCATTACTATAGCTGTGTTATTCTAATCAAAGAAATAAAAACATATTGCTTCTTGCATTAAAATAAGACAAGTATATTGGAAAAAAGAGTCCAATACATATATGCATGTAATGATATATAATATACACAACCATACAAAATATGGTGAATCAAAAAATACACATATCTATATAAAAAATAAAAAAGTGGTTAGGAAAATAAGGGTTTCTAGAGTGGTTCCCTAGTGCAACACCTAACAAATTATTCTATTGCACAATTGGAAGGAAAATGACCCACCAGGGCCAAGTAGGAATTAAGTGTTAAGCAGGTGTAATGATCCTTCATTTTTGTGTAAATGTGTTGGAATTGATTAGGGAAAATTTATTGACTAGTTTAAGCTATAAGACAAAATAGGAACAATTGATAAGTTACAGAATATAGAGACTAATAGAAAATAGACAGTTCCACACATGAAGAAATGAAAACAAGGGAACACCACTAACTTGTGATTTCAATTTGATGCTATTTTGCAGGAAAGAGGACATCTAGGGCATCCTGTTCTTGGAAATAGGGTGACTGGGATGTCTTGTTCCCAATATTTTTGACTAAACTCATTGTAGACTATTCAAAAAGTCTTGAACTTTCTATATTTGAAACTATGTGAATTCCACCTATTCTTTCACATAGAAAATAGGGAAATTTTGGGTAGAATGGGGTTTACCTCAATCAAATCCCAGTTGAGGAATCAACCTTGAAATAGAAAT
This sequence comes from Chamaecyparis obtusa, assembly GCA_027943335.1. Classification (NCBI taxonomy): domain Eukaryota; kingdom Viridiplantae; phylum Streptophyta; class Pinopsida; order Cupressales; family Cupressaceae; genus Chamaecyparis; species Chamaecyparis obtusa. The sequence goes on from BSBK01005474.1 coordinate 111,539, forward strand.
GAAATTGCATGGAAGGAAAATATGTAAATGTAAAGTAGATATTAGATCTACTTTGTAAATGCATATGTCTCCATAAACTGATATTGAGATCATGATGTCTATGAAGATGCCTCTATGTTGCTTGAATGTTGTTGTATGTTGACTCAAAGATCTTCAATATTGTTATGCTTTATTGACTCTTTCCATAAAGAATGAATTATTGAAAAAATGTGTATGGAAAAAGGATATTCTTGCTTGATTGATGTCTCCTCTATCTGGCCATCATGGGAGAGAAACTTACTACAATGGAGAAGATTGCCTTGAAAATTCCTTAGAATGCTAGAGAGATGCTTGAAATCTTGATCTTGAATGCTTGGATATAAAATTATAGGAGAAAACTTGAAATCCAACATGTCTTATATCCAAATGAGGAGAAATATGTTGCTTTTATACCTCTCAGAATATTTCAGAGCTCAAAATTCAAAGGAGGTTGATAAAAATTTAGAAATCCTGCTAAATCAATGAAATGGTCCCCTAATTCAACTTTCAGGGATTAAATAGGGGAAGAGGTCATCATGGATGTGCTCTTCCCAATATGAGGATTCCTAGGGCATCCCATTCCTACCAAAATAGAATAAAATTAAATTTGGGAGTTGGGAAGATGGAAAGAAAGCCAAAAACATAGGCAGTGCAAGGCTGGATCAAGCATAATAGGCATGAAATATCGAGAACACAAAAATGGAGCCGAATTGTGCATCTAATTATAGGTGTTTACAATTTAGGATGGTTAAATATAATATACTTTAATCCATGGGATAGTGGATGGAAGAACCCTCCAATCCTAGATAGGGTGACAGTTATGGAATAGAGAAATCCTTATGGGATGTCCTCGAAGTGATTTACATCTCTCATCCCTGCACAATACCTTGCAATATTGAAGCCTCTTGTGTTTCCTATAATAGATCATGCTCTAGCCTCTATATTTGTAATTGATTTTTCTCCCACTCATTTCTTGAAATATCTACCTCCACTTTTATAGGATAAAATAAGTCCTCATGTCTCCCTAGACTATGTTGTGATACATGGGTAATTTGCAAAGACTTCTAGGAATGAACACTATTGTGGCCATGTACCTCATTATGTGACCTAAAAATCCATTCCATCTTTGGCCCCCCAACTACAATGACATAAAAAAACTTATAAAATCACCATACATATCGTAAAGCATATCTATATCAACCCATAATCAAAACATATAAATATATCATAATTTTTCTACATGGATATCCTTCTTGAAAACTAAGGTTGATAGTGGCTAGAGAAATTGATTTTAGGCTTTGTGATGGAATTGTGGGAATAGGTGTGCTACTTTTTACTTTCTCTCATATGTGTAGTATCTTAATAGGTGGCTGAGGTGGTGATGGTGGTTGTGCTTGAGTAGCATGTCTTTGTAGTGGGGTCACCTTTGCCTCCTCCTCCACCACTCTCCCTCTTCTATCCTCATGTGATCTCATAGGGACATCTTGTTCCTCACACAAATTTTGCTCCTTATTATCTCCAACTCTCTTATGCTTTGGTCTCATCCGTGGTCTTAAGCCTCTAGTATGGTAATCATGAGGAAGAATAGGGTGTACATTGTAAAAAAATTCAATATTTGATATACTCTCTTTTTGTCCCTTCATCCTCTATGGCCCCTAGGAAAACCACATCTTGTGTCTCCTCATCCTCTAAATCAATCATATCAATATTATTAATAGTAGGTCTCTACATGATCCCTAGTCTATGAGGACACCGATTCCCTTGCCCAAAGATTGACACCTCTCTAGGTGCACTTTGTGTAAAACTAAATTGTCATGTAGCTTGATCAAAATAAAAAGGAACTACTATTCATTCATGCTAACCCTCTAAGAGATGGTCTTGTTGGATGGTACTCATATATCTATGCATCTCTAACCATCTCACCATATATCTATATAGTCTCCATGTAATGTGCTCCACCCATAGACGATCGATAATAATCCTCTAATAAATTAAATCTCTTTTTTTTCATAGACCATTATAAGGATATATGTATGATCTAGGATCTGACTTTGTGATTTTTATAAGGAATCCCAAGGGCTTAGTACATGTTATATGCCTGAACATATATACCTATAGTAGTGTGCATGTTCTCAAGATCTTATGTTCATGATGAACATATCTCCTCATGTTGTAGTAGAAGTGTGCTACCATGCTTAGACCCTAGGAGAAGATAGCATGCTCCTCAATAATTTAGATGGTGTGAACAAGGACTAATGAGAACTTAGAGCCTCACACATATAGAGTTATGACTAGAGAAATCATCACCATCAAAACCTCCTTCAAAAGAGGAATTCCTAGACCAACATAAAGTAACATTTAGAGAGGTATCATATCTCTCATATTATCAGGAAAAAACCTATCCAAACAATAGAGTTGATCCTCTTGGATCTTTACCTTTCCTGATTAAATTTATATCTCAATATCCTCCCACAAACAAGCAATATGGTAATCTAATATACATTCTTCAATGTGACTATCATCTCACCCATTAGAAGATGGAAGGTAGAGGTGTCCACATCTCAACCTTCATGAGTTCCATCAACATAAAATCATTATAACACATGGTCGACATGTAATGCACCCAATACAAATTGACCTCTCTTAGGAGTTCCAAATCCTTAGTAAAGAGCTCGTGTGCCTTCTCTCGTAAAAATTTCATGATCCAAGTGTTCACATGTTCTCACATATTTGATCTCTCCTGTAAACACATCAAAACATCAAGTACCAGTGAACCATCCAATTATATCAAAAATTGAAACCTCTAAGTGCCTTGTGTTGTTTTCTAGGACTAGGGCACCCTGAAAGGACTATGACACCTTTCAAGATCTTTAGTGCCCTGAAATTTCTTGGCCACTTTTCTAGGTTAGAGGCACCTTGGAGGGACTAGGCACCCACCAAGGACTTTGGTGCTTGGGAAAAGTATCCCCATGCTTGTTCTAAAGTTACATGAAAAAAATAGCTAAAAATAAAGAAAATCAAAGGTGGTGATATGGCGCCTACCTCCTCTAGTGATGTCTTATCCTCGACTGCTCATTTTAGAAGCTCAATTCTTGTTGGCTATGGTGGTCTCTTACTCGACATATTGCTATAATCCTATGCATAATGAAACAAGGATTGAATAAGACAAAAAAAAATAGTATGCATTTCTTAAAAACTTTCCAAGTTTTACTTTTTACTTTTTACTTTTTTTGTTTTAAACCTTGTTTTAGTAAATCTTTCATATCTTGAGCTAGGGAGCTCTTATTTTCACACCATTTATTGTGCTGAGATCATGATTCATCTCTCTATCTTTCCAAATTCTTAATGAGTTATTTTGACCTCTATTTTAATCTATCTAATAACAATTGTTATCAAATACCCTTTTTCACAGTTCAATTTGGTAAACATGATACCCTATTTATCCATCCTATATAGCAAGCAAAAGGAAGGAGGCATATAAATAACCCTAAATTCCATTGCTCTTAGTAAGAGCTAGGTGATTTAGGATGTCAACTAATAAAGTGGTTTTGTAGAATGTAACTACTAACATTATATTACAAGTATTACTACACTAGGGGCTTCACTTGATACCTTTTAGAATATCCCATTTCATAATTTACATTTTTTGTACTTTAGCTTGCATACACATGTAGTGTGATATGACTACGAAAGTGGGTGAAATTGTACACACTCATCAAAGGTGTCCAATTCTAGACTTTCTTAGTATTCACTGTAGTCTATTTTCATTTAATTAGCATGCATCATAGGGCTCTATTATTATTTGATTAATAATAAATTTAAATTATGAATCCTTTGTTAATAAAATATTGTTAGATTTCTATGAGGACCCCTTAATTATGTTTGTGTACCTTAAATTATTTCCTTCATGCACATTTAATTAATAATCAATTTAAATTACAAGTCCTTTATTAATTTAATGACATCAAATCTCTATGAGGACCCTTAATTTTAGGTGTGCCCCTTTAACTATTTAATCCATTTGATCATCATTTACATACATAGACCCTAACTTACCTTATGTGGCCTTTTGTATTTATCTTGCTATTAAAGCTTGATTTGGTGCACATATTTGGAACTACCATTTTATAGTTGACCCTCGATTTAATTTAGAGCCCTAATTGGTTGGAATAGGGCTCGTTGTAATGCACAAGACAAGATAGGTCATCCCATGCCTCAAGAGGTGTCCTATTCCCTGTAAATTGAGCCCGAATTTAAATTGGAGAACAGTATTCTAATTTTAGAATCACTCCTAAATCCTCATCGGCCTCCTTCAAGTTTTACACCCCAAAATTGCTTGAGAAGCCTATAAAATAAAAGTTATCTCACTTTCATTTGTAAGAAGAATGGAATACAATTGTAAAGACTTGGCTCTACAATTTAAAGACATCCAAATGAAGTTAAGATATCTACATCAAGGAAATCAACTATTGTCAAGATTCACATTAGCTTATCATCATAAAAAATCAAACATTCAACCTATGCATCTATATCAACATGAAACTTTTAAGGGAATTTGAAGATGACAAGGAGATTACCAGCTGATGATTGGCTTGTACTTCTCCCTTTGGGTTGGGTATGAGTACATGTTATCCTTAGACCTATACATACAAGCTTCATATTTGTATTCAATCATTACAAATCACATTGTTTTAAGCACATTCAATTTCAATATCATATGAGGTTTTTCTCTAATTCAGTTGAGTAGATCTCTGGTTTATTTATGCATGTTAGCTCATAGCAATCTTAGACACACTAAATATTCAAGAGCACACAAAATTCTTAGTTTTCCATGTCGACTATTTGTGGAGGTGAAAATCACTGAAAAAAAGGTTAACAAAGGAAAACCCCTATATATCCACGCACATGCCTTTTCCCCCTTGTTGGTGTGGACATAGGGTACATATCTAAATCTAATAGCAAAAAAGGTTCCCAAGATCTAGATAGTCTCATATCTATAATTTCAAGTATATTTGCAGGGTTTGGGTCACCTCTCTGAGTCTAGAGCGGACACAGTCACCCCTAACCCTCCAAGGTTCCTTAGTCCTCCCAAAAACAACTCATGTTTAAATCACACTCAAGTACAAGTCTCAAGAAGTCATACCCATAAGCTTACCAGATTCTTAGTTTATTATATCAGAATAATATGCAATTCGAGTTACATGGTGCATAAGCATCATTCTCAATTTACTTATATGTTATTCTAGTTTTGTAATTCATTATTTTAGAATTAAATCAAGAATCCTACCTCTTATTCCTAAGTAGCAAAGGAATAGGGGCCCGAAGAGATCATAGATATTGAGTTGGTCCCCCTTGAACTAAGGGGTGGTTAACCATATTCACCTTTTTGTGGCCTTGTATTCCAATGTGATTTGGAGAAGAAGGATCCTTGAGCCTAGCTTTGAACCCCTCTTTCTTTTCTAGACCTCATAGGGATAAAGTTCTTTAAAAATAAAATGGGATAGAACCCAAATAAGATTAAAATGATATAGGAAAAGTGCACACTAAAGTAAGGGACCAAAAGGAGTGTAAAACTGTAAGAGGTTACAATTTATGACTACATTTGTTGACCCATAAACTGATTTATCATAGAACTTTAATTTCCAAGGAGTTCAAAGGTTTCTTTGGTCCTTAAAAATCAAAGGGAAAAGGAAAGAAAAATAGAGAAATTGGAGATTAAGGTTGAGAAGCAAGAAGATACATAAGGAGGAACAAATTGTTGGATTAGATCATGGAGAAGAAGAAAAAAGATTAGAAGAGGATTTTTGGAATCGGTCTATAGAAGAATGTGCAAACCCTTCACCCTTACATTGAGGAGACCCATAACACAACAAAATCTAGTTGATGTGTATAGTCCACAAAATTTTCACTATGTATTTCCTTTATTGGCTAGTAATGATAAACATATATATTTTAAGGAGGTTATTGTTGCCCAAAATTTCCTAATTCCATACAAATTTGGCCATAGGCTAGAATCCATCCAATATTTTATAACCCTGTTGGGCTCCTTGAGATTTTTCATGGTCTTCTGCCTTTTCTTCTGGTCTATGCAACTATCCAGACTCTCTAGTTTGCAGGTTTTTATTTGAAAGTGTGACCGTTGAAGCCAAAACCCTAAAAACCCTTTGGCCCTTTCTATTTTGCCATTACCTTTTTCAGCCACTTAAGTTTCCATTTCTCATGTGCACTTTATAAGCTCAAGCTAGTCGCAAGATCTCTAAAACCCAGTGGAATATTCTTTTATATCTCCCGACCCCGCGACTACCCTTTGTTCACAAGATGTCCCAGTCAAAAGGTTTTTTCCCTTTTCTTTGAGCGACTGTGTTCGCAAGATCTCTTATTCCTGGTGGTCAAGTCCTTGGCCTCCTACAATCTAGTGAGTGGTTGCTGTTATATTTGGCGGTCTCAGTTCTGGAGCAGTTAAAGTTTAGACAAGATCAACAGTTATCGCTATACCGCTGAGGAGATGTGCTTGAAGGTTAACATCACGATGTAACGACAGTCATTGGTCTTCTTTTCAACGTAGTGCTTCTGTGCTAGTGGGTCCACTGCCATGTAGTCTAAGGTGTATGCTTCTAATTGGTCGAAGGCTAGTGATGTGGAGGTTTGACAAGGCAGGCCCATTGTGCTATCTCAACTTTTAATCTAACGGCTATCTTATGATCGCATGGAATATTCTTAGCCCATGAGATCATACGCTAGCTGTTGATTTGGCTTTAAGCTAGGGCTCTGTCAGGTGGGTCCTCGTGTTCTAACATGCTCATATCTTATTGGTCAAGTTGTATGGTGACAGGGAAAGCAGAGTGGGTCTAGAATTCTTAAGTGAGGTGGTAGAAGATAGAAAGATCTACGGCTAGTGCATGATCTGAAAGAATCTTCTGAGGCCATGAGATCATGTGACAGCCATCAGATGGGTCCAAGCTTGTAAGTGTAGTCATTTAATTGCCAAAATCAAGCCGGGGTTAGATAAAACATCAGGTGATTCAAGGACTAAAAGGAAAGGAAGGCCCGAGGTTAAATAAAGAATATAAGCGGTGTCCGGTAAAATAGAGGATCTGACAGCCACGTTTTAAAGAATAGATTAGATTTGAATATCAGTCATTGATAGATAAATCTTGGCACCACCTGTGACCATTTAATCTTTTTTTAAATTCAAATATCTAAGAGTACCAGATTCGAATAGTTATGGCAAGCCCGAGTTGCAGAGAGGTAGATAGATCAAGGCGGCTTGTCTACAGGCAGATACAGTATAGAGATGGACACGCAAAATGATATCTAATCAGTTGGGATATTTTCATGGGTATTTATGATCAGAGTTGATAGAATTAGGGTTGGCTATTATTTTATGAAAATCTATGTAAACCCTAGTTAGGTTTTGCTCCTGCCTACGTGCAATAGAGATGTATATATTGTTTTTTGGAGCTTTTTGAAGCTCAGAGTTTACATTTTGTAAAAAGAGTTTTCTCTTTCTAGGAGTTATCTATGGCATTCTTTCTACCCTCTAACTTTTACAGTTTGTGATCTTTCATTGAAATCTTAGACTCGATAGAGGCTATCTGTGGCATTTGTTTTGTGCTCTGGTCTTTTCCTTGTCTACATTTCTCTTATTGAATATGATGTACTGGCTTTGTTATAGAAATCTTGGAGTTCCAAGGCCCTTCTTTCTTTTAGCTTATTTGTGTACTACTGTATCTAATTTGATTTCAGTGAGTTTGTGGGTATACTTCAGCCCCCTGTCATTCTGTCTCATTCTTGTACCCTTTTGCTGAAGAGAACGTTTACTTGTAGGTCACAGTCTGTGTCTTTTGCTCAGACCCCTCTGTGAAACACTTATGCAAGCCTGTTTAGAAAGATTGTGTTCTATTAGATTTGAGATTTTTCATACTAGTTTAGTCATTATATTTTGTTCAACTCATTTCAGTGTATAACCTAGTAGGTAGTTTGCTTTCAGTCATTTCCCTTTCATGTATTCCTTCTATCCCTTTTCCCCTTAAGAATTTACTTTCCTGTCGAGAAGCAAATTAAGGTGATTATCTAAGAGGAACTAGCCTAGAACCTGGAGGTCTCATCTTAGTTAGCATAGGTCCCACAACCTGGAGATGATTCCCATGTTATACTAAGTTATAAAGACCAAGAGAGCTTGAAACAAGGGTGCAAACTTAGTGTATAACAATTCTGGCACACCCGGTGGGACTAGGATCAGATTCAAATTCAGAAGACACCCCACCTTAGGCGTAACAATTATGGCACACCCAGTGGGACTAAAGCTCAGATTCATGTTCAAGGTATGCTATCTCTGATATGCTGATAGTATCCTATAGACCTAGAAGAGGTCATTGTGCTACATATCTAGTGGCTCTGGAAAGTCTACTGGTTTCAAAGATTGAGTACTTATATGTTTCAAATCTTTCATATTCAAATTCTAGCAGATTGCATTAGTAGACATGTCAAGTTATCATGGACAATCAGGTTACCCACCATCCTATTATGAGGACAATGCTCAATGGGCTAGTTATCAACCTTATCAAAGCCACCTAAAGCCTGCTTTTACCCCAAGTTTTCATACTATACAAGGCCATCAATATATCCAACATGCCCCAAATGATTATGCCCTTGTACAAGATTATGAGCGGCCCCCCAACAAGAGGGATCATGGGCACAAATGGTATAGAAAAAAATTCAAAGACAGCTACCTCATCATGCTTATCACCCACCCCCCCCCTTCTTAACTTCATTGGCAGTAGATTCACAGCTCAAACTTGATGAAAGAGTAGGAAAAGACAAAGAATCTACTGCTTAATTTGATTAAGCGAGTGTCTGAGATCAGAGAGCAGCAGGAGATGGAGGCTCAAAGTTATGAATAGGGGTCAGTTCCCTACCAAGTGGTAGAGGCTCTTGTTGATGAGCAACAAATAAAAAATTTCAAGAAGAGATCAATCGTCGAGCTGATGTTGAGTCAGCAAGGCTGAGATCATAAATTGTTGAACAAGAGGCTCCTAAGCCTAGGATCCCAAGCTGGAGAACCCATTTGTCTCAAGAGGTTACACATGAAGATCCTACAAAGCATTCATTTCCAAGCTTTAGGAATACCCTTCAAGATTTTGTGCCTATTTTGGAGCAGTTACAACCTTGTTGTGGCCTGCAACAACCTAAGGACTATATTGAGATAGTGCAACACCAAGATGGTAGGGCTTTCAGTTTTCCAAGCTTCAAGACAGGTATGCCTTCAATGTCTCCCCCTGAACCCCCTCAATTTCACATCCCAAGTTTTAAGGCAAAAAATTCTTTCCAAGAGCCTATACTTGAGATTCAATTTACCACTCTGCAAGAGCAGTCTGTACAAGAAAGTTGTTCATCTCAAGAGGCCCCTCTGGTCTCTCAAGATGATGAAGTGTTGTGGATACCCCAATGGACTCTGCCTCCTGGTTGTCAGATGCCAAGTCTTTTCAAAGAAACTAGTCTAGTGTCCGAGCAAGGACCTATGGTAAATGAGCTTTCATGTGATGAAGAGGAGAAGAAATTTGAGGTATCAGTGTTGAGTGATGATTGTGATCAAGTGAGCCAGCAATGTGAGGAGATGGAGTTTGATGCTCAGTCTAAGCTCTTGGTCGGTTTGTTCGATGAGCTCCCCCTCTTTGTTGATGATGAAGAAGAGACCATGCCATTACCTATGGATGAAGGTTAATCATAACAAAAGGTTCATCATCAACAGGAGGTTGATATCGAAGAGGATGCCTTGTCCTTGTTAGCTGAGCTACGTAGTTTTGTTGAACAAAATGAAGAGGCTATGATCATAGCCACCTTTGTAAAATTGCAGCAGCTAGAAGAGATTGATCCTGAGGATATGTTGATTCATGAGCTTGATCTCATCTTCAAGGAGGAGACTTCCCAATATGAAGAAGATAACCAGAGCCTCAGGGAGAATTTTTTGCAGAGCATCATAGGAAGCTTGTGTATGGAGCTTAATTGTAAAGAGCCAGTTATTCCTGGGGATCTTCAGGATATTGACAACTTTGATGAGTTCTTTGCATATTTGAACAAAGAGGATGACAGTTCCCTATCCATGGAGGATGAGTTGACATGGCTATCCATAATAGGAGGCAACCATGAAGATAAAAAAGAATCCATCAAGGAAGGTCCTGCCTTCAGACTTTCAAGAGGCTTCCCTATCAGATACCTGGCCCAGAAGGAGTTTACTGAGACATCTCTACATGATCAATTTGAGGTAAGTAAACTTGATCCTATCCTTGCAGAGGCAGTTCACCATTATTTGATAAATCTTTATATGCCTCATATCCTTGTAGCTATCCTTATGCACTCAATGCAAAATATCCTAATGAGGAAGGGTAGTTATTTCAGCCTACCAGTGAATGGCTTTGTTTGACCAGTTTTCTATACTGGTTAGTTTAGGTTAAGATAGTTTTCTTTCTTTTTGTCCTTGTTTTCTAGTTTAGTCTCCCTGTTTTCCAAGAAGTGCCCGCGCATAGTTTTGTTCCTCTGGTTCCAGCTCTGTCTCTCTATCAGAGTTTCTGTGTTCAAAGTGATGACTCCTATGCCCAACAGATTGCTTAAGGCCACTGATCTAATGTCTAGCAGGCTGACATCTAGCAGAAATCGCCAAAATGTTGCCCAAAATTTCTTGATTCCATACAAATTTGGCCACAGGCTGGAATCCATCCAATATTTTATAACCCTATTGGGCTCCTCAAGATTTTTCATGGTCTTTTGCCTTTTCTTCTAATCTATGCAACTATCCAGATTCTCTGGTCTGCAGGTTTTTATTTGAAAGTGTGACCATTGAAGCCAAAACCCTAAAAACCCTTTGGCCCTTTCTATTTTGTTGTTACCTTTTTCAGCCATTTAAGTTTCCATTTCTCATGTGCGCTTTATAAGCTCAGGCTAGTCACAAGATCTCTAAAACCCGGTGGAATATTCTTTTATATCTCCCGACCTCGCGACTACCCTTTGTTCGCAAGATCTCCTAGTCAAAAGTTTTTTTCCCTTTTCTTTTGGCGACTGAGCGACTATGTTTGCAAGATCTCTTATTCTTGGCGGTCAAGTCCTTGGCATCCTGCGATCTGGAGAGTGGTTGCTGTTATATTTGGTGGTCTCAGTTCTGGAGCAGTTAAAGTTCAGACAAGATCAACGGCTATCGTTATATAGCTAAGGAGATGTGCTTGAAGGTTAACATCGCAATGTAACAATGACAGTTGATCTTCTTTTCAACACAGCACTTCTATGCCAATGGGCCCACTACCACATAGTCTAAGGTGTACACTTATAATTGGTCGAAGGCTAGTGATGTGGAGGTTTGGCAGGGCGGGCCCATTGTGTTGTCTCAACTTTTAATCTAATGGCTATCTTATGATCACATGGAATATTCTTAGCCCATGAGATCATACGCCAACCATTGATTTTGCTTTAAGCCAAGGCTCTATCAGGTGGGTCCTCATGTTCTGACATGCTCATATCTTATTGGTCAAGCTGGATGGTGACAGGGAAAATAGAGTGGGTCCAGAATTCTTAAGTGAGGTGGCAGAAGATAGAAAGATCTACGGCTGGCGCATGATCTAAAGGAATCTTCTGAGGCCATGAGATCATGCGATAGTCATCGGATGGGTCCAAGCTTGTAAGTGTATCCGCATAATCACCAAAGTCAAGCTAGGGTTAGATAAAACATCAGGCGATTCAGCGACTAAAAGGAAAGGAAGGCCCGAGGTTAAATAAAGAATATAAGTGGTGCCCGGTAAAATAGAGGATCTGACGGCCATGTTTTAAAGAATAGATCAGATTTGAATATTAGTTGTTGATAGATAAAGCTTGGTGCCACCTGTGACCATTTAATCTTTTTTTAAATTCAAATATCTAAGAGTACCAGATTTGAATAGTTATGGCAAGCCCGAGTTGCAGAGAGGTAGATAGATCAAGGTGGCTTGTTTGTAGGTAGATACAATACAGAGATGGACACGCAAAATGATATCTGATCAGTTGGGATATTTTCATGGGTATTTATGATCAGAGTTGACAAAATTAGGGTTGGCTATTATTTTATGAAAATCTATGTAAACCCTAGTTAGGTTTTGCTCCTGCCTACGTGCAATAAAGGAGATGTGTATATTGTTTTTTGGAGCTTTTTGAAGCTCAGAGTTTACATTTTGTAAAAAGATTTTTCTCTTTCTAGGAGTTATCTATGGCATTCTTTTTTCCCTCTGAATTTTACAGTTTGTGATCTTTCATTGAAATCTTAGACTCAATAGAGGCTATCTATGGCATTTGTTCTACCCTCTGGTCTCTTCCTTGTCTGCATTTCTCTTATTGAATATGATGTACTGGCTTTGTTAGAGAAATCTTGGAGTTCCAGGGCCCTTCTTTCTTTAAGCTTATTTGTGTACTACTGTGTCTGATTTGATTTGAGTGAGTTTGTGGGTATACTTCAGCCCCCTGTCATTCTGTCTCATTCCTGTACCCTTTTGCTGAAGAGAATATTTTCTTGCAGGTCACAATCTGTGTCTTTTGCTCATACCCCTCTATGAAACACTTATGCAAGCCTGTTTAGAAAGATTGTGTTCTATTAGATTTGAGAGTTTTCATACTAGTTTAGTCAATATATTGTGTTCAACTCATTTCAGTGTATCACCTAGTAGGTAGTTTGCTTTCAGTCATTTCCCTTTCATGCATTCCTTCTATCCCTTTTCCCCTCAGAAATTTACTTTCCTATCAAGAAGCAAATTAAGGTGATTATCCAAGAGGAACCAGCCTAGAACTTGGAGGTATCATCTCAGTTAGCATAGGTCCCACAACTTGGAGATGATTCCCATGTTATACTAAGTTATAAAGACCAAGAGAGCTTGAAACAAGGGTGCAAACTTAGTGTATAATAGTTATATTCTTAGAGAGTAGTGAATCTTGGATGAAGGCCCTGCATGAGGAAATTGTGGTTCTAGATTATTGTGAGACCTTGGTTGTTTTGAGTTTTCTTGAGGGAAGAAAGCTTGTTGACAAGAAAGTGGGTATGAAAGAATAAAATTGGAGTAGACGAATTGTTAGAGGGGTGCAAGGCTAGGTCGGTAGTTAAGTGCTATTCCTCAAACATGGAGTTACTTTTGGGAGAAAAATTCTCTCATGTTGCTAAGTTAAATTATGTTAAATTCTTATTATCCATTATTGTAGCTTGTGATTTTAAGATTGAGAAAATGGATGTTAAACCTATCTTTTTCACATGAATATTGGGTGGGAGATTTCTATGAAATAACTTGATAGTTTTCTTGTGATGGAGAAGTGGTATTTGACATTGGCCACTGAGATGATCATTGTATGATATAAAAGAGTCACCCAAAACATTTTTTTAGAACTTTGATGTATTTACATTGAGTTTTCATTTTGTTAGAACGAAGCAAGATCATTATGTTTATATAAAAGTTATTATTTATAGTTAAATTTTATTTATTATCTTATATGTGGATGACATATTTATTGGTAACAAGAAGGTGATAATTAGGGAGCTCAAAAATTAGCTTTCTAGCATATTTGATATGAAGGACTTGAGGGATACAAAAAAATATTTTGGTATGAAGATTAATAGGTATTGGATACATGAAAATCTTTGGTGAAGTCGAAGAAAACATATTGTTACTATTTTTTACCAGTTTAGTATGTGTGATTGTAAACTTTGAGTATTTATCTTTCATTAGCTCTAATATTTCTTCAAATGTGTACATCCTAAATCATATGGTAAATTTGAGTATATGTTTTACATGCCTTATATAATGTTGTTGGTAGCTTGATGTATGCAATTGTTTGCAATAGTTCAAATATTTCTCAAGTAGTGGGAGACTTTAGAAAATTCATGTCTAACCCTAGTAAGGAAAATTAGACTTAAGAGGGTTTTTAGATATTTACAAGAAACTTCTAATTCTTATTTGCGGAATCATGCTACTAATGACATGGATAAGATATTGAATATACAATGCTTTATGGATACAAATTAGGTAAGGGATTTAAATAGTCAAAGGTCATTGGTGGTTATGTGTTTTATGTATTTGTTGGTGGAATGAATTGGATTAATAAAAGACATGCATACCATAGTTATTTTTTTTTACCACCAAAGTAAATTGTGTGATTGTTACATAAGCCTCTAAAGTGAGGTGGAGACTTCGTGCAAACTTACTGGTTTTGATGTAGGGTAGTTAGAATTTGTTATGACTATTAGAATGTTGTCTATTTGGACAAGAATCCCTATTTTTGTAGTAATCCTATTGATGTTCAATTTTATTTTATGTGTAATATGGTAGAGAAGGCAATTTCTTGTTCTCGAAGGTTAACACTCATGATAATATTGTGGATTTTTTCACAAATCTAGTCAACACAAAGAAGCTTTCTTAGTGTAGAAATCCCATAGGCCTTGGATCCTATACTCGGTTTATTTTTTTTCCTTTATATTTCATATGTCTAATATCAAGTAGAAAAGTATAAGGATAATGTGATATTTAATTGCAGCCCTAATGTATCACTTTTATATCTCCAACAATATTAGAATGGGTACTTAGACACCCATATTATTGAGGTATAATATTATTATTAAATTTTTATTTTCCTTTTTGACTTAGAGGATTAGTTGTAATAGCATTCATAAATGACTCGTGGGGTTGGCAATGGTAGTTACAAAACTATTTTTAGCAATTTCCTCTACTTGGGCACTATAAGTGAGTAGTAGAGCATCTTGCATATTATTGATGGGTCCTAGATATAAGTTGGGTGGTGGAATTCAACACCTACCTTAGAATATAAGCCATCATAGAAGAATTATAAGTCAAGACATTTCACTTGCAATTAGTACAAGCTTATTTTTGTTATTCATGACTCATTGGGAGTTACTTGTTTTTATGAATAGGCTATTTTCATTAAAATTTAATTAAATATACCTATTCACAAAAAAAAAGGAGCAGAGAGTCACTCCATGAGATTCACACGAGCAGTACCCAAAAAACCACCAAGAAACATAAACGTGGGCAAAGCCCAGAAATAGCAACAAGAAAACAAATCGCTAAGCGGATAAAGTAGTGTCTACGAAAGTTGGAGGATCACGATCATCCTTCTTTCCCCATAGATCAACGGGGTCAGGATTGTTGGCAATTTGGCTGAGTTAGATATCTAGATGTTGTCATTATTACAACAAATGATCTACATGAAGACCGCATATGACAGAAAGCAAGTATGACAGAGCGCAAAGCAAAATTGTCTAAGTATGTGCAATATTTTCCCAATGTACCCAGGAGACAATTTTGATTGGCGATGTCGATTGGAGTAAGTTCAATGCTTGTGCACTTGAATGTAGATACTATGATGACTATTGAAGACTCACCTGAGAGCACGAGTCTGTACGGCATGTACGAAAGAAGTTATGGCAGTTTTACCAAAGACAGTGTTAAGCTGACAGGACAGAAGTGAAGACAGAATTGGTAAAGATTTAAGGGATTATTTTGTTTATCAAAATAATGTCTTAATAATATAAAGGGATGACATCCTAGATGTTAACCCTTGGGTAAATATTTATTTTGTATAAAGCTTTATGTTTTGTAAAGTTGACTGTAAAAGTTATTATACCTAATAACTTGTATAAATGTAAGGCATATAGAATGCGAAGTATATAGAAAAGAGATATGATATGTGAATGATATAGATGATATACCGAAAGATATTGATGTGAAGTTGTGAAAGAAAAGAAAGGAGTATAAGGTTATGTACCTTACCCTTTTGTAATCAAAAATCATTGTACATTACTTGCTTGGGCAGTGGGCTCATCTTGTAATCATTTGTAATTAGTACTACCAACTCTTAGCAGGGTTGAGGCTTCTAATCTATAGTCCCTTAATTAGGACTGAGACACTATATGCATGTAACAGGCTCCTAATAGGGTCAACATCCTTAATAGGATACTTTTGATTAGTGGATCTTTGTGGGTACCATCCCCACCAGGGTTTTCCCTTGGTCAGGGTTTCCTTGAGAACAAATAATGTGTTATGAGTTCATTTGCTTTATTGCTATGCATGTTATTTAGTTTACTATGTTATGCATGTATTAAGATAATTTGTTATATCCATAATTGGGAAAAATCAAAAGTTTGTAGAATACCGATTCACCCCCCCCCCCCCCCCCCCCCCTCAGTATTCCCTATTTCTAACAATTGGTATCAGAGCATAGTTACTCGGAAAAGTTATTCAAAGAAAGCCTAGCAGCTTGAGTAAGATCTCTATGGATATGGATCAACTACAGAAGAATCTTGAAGAAGCTCTTGAATAGATTGATTTACTTACTGAAGAAAGAGATACTCTGAAAGGAAAATATGATGATGCAAAGAACCTCATTGAAAAGCTGAAGAATAAGTTGGAGGAACTAAAATCAGAAAAAGAATCTACAATTCAAGTTGAAGATTGTGATGATAATCTGGAAAAAGAAAATGAGATCCTTAAACATGAACTAAAGATAGTAAATCTAAAGTTGAGTTTGAAAGATGGAAATAGCAAGAATGAAGCAAATCTAAAATCTGAGAATGAAAATCTGAAATCTGAGAAAGAAGATTTGAAATCTGAGAAAGAAGATTTGAAATCTAAACTTTGTAAAGTGACATCTGAACTTGAGAAAACCAAATTGTAGTATGCTAAACTTGAAAAGTACAATACTATTGTGAAAGGTGAATTGACTCAGTCTAAGCAACAACTTGAGAAGTTATATTCTACTAGTGAGAAGATTGATGAACAAATGTCTTATCAAAAGCCATTCTATGATAAAAACTAGTCTTGGATTTAACTCATCTAAAGTGAGTGAAGAAAGCAAGGAACCAGATCTGAAAGTTTCTGAAAACATAGAAGAAAAGAAATCTGATGAAGTTGACAAATTTGAAGGTACACCTAAACAAGAAGAATCACCTAAAGGTATGCAGAGAGAATTTAAAGGTAGATTTTTTGCATGTAATACTTTTGGTCATATGAAGAAAGATTGTACAGGTAAGCAATTTAAACCTCTTAATGGTTATTGTTATAATTGTCATGGTTTTGGACATAGAGCTATTGAATGTAGGAAGCCTAAATTTAATGAGAATAATAATAGTAGTAGAATTTTTAGAGATACTAACCATGCAGATAAGAAACCTACTGAAGATATGAATAGAAGAAATGCAGTGGTATCTTATAGATGCAACAAGGTTGGACACATTGCCAGAAATTGCAGGTCACTAATCAACTAGACTGGACTGAGATATGGAAACAATGGAGTAGTTTGTCAGATATGCAACAAATTTGGTCATAAAACAAGGTTTTGTAGGATGAATAACATGAGAAACCCTAACCCTAGAAGTCATGCAAGGAGAAATGAAAATGCAAGCAACAGTCATGGAGGTTGTTGTAGTAATTCAGAAGAAGTGAAGTTTATTAAAGCCACAGATCAAGGAGACACATTCAGCACTGAAGGTAATCAAAAAGGTGAAGTATCAAATGGTAAGAGTGAATTTCTACCTAACCCATCTCAAAGTACTTAATTCATGAAAAATGCAATAGAGTAGGAACTTAGGACAGTGTAGAAGTTAGTATAGGATGAATTGAGTCTTGCATAGTTAATGCCAAGTATTTTATGATGTAATGATGCTATGGTTAAGAGTGCATAAGATAATATGATGTTATGCAAGATCGCAAGAAGTTTTAAGTTTTGAAAGTAAGCAGGAACAACTTTTTGGAAAGAAGAGGCAAAAGAATTGAATGTGATGTCAGAATCGTGTGAGATTGAAAGGTTAAAAGGTTATGATCGGTATTATTTGATCATTAAAGAGAATACAAGTGTTAAGGAGATCAAAGGAATAGTGATTGGAAGTAGTTTGCAAGGATTTGGTGAAGGAATTTCGTGTCGGATCTACACAAACCCTAAATCGCGGAATTGAGGTATTTTACTAAGCAAGTCTATCAGTCAGTTAGAGAATTTGTAGAAGATATGGATGTTTCATTTATTCACAATGTAAGAGATAAGATCAGACCTAAGACTAAAAGGGAACTAGTAGAACCCTTGGAAGAAGACCCTAAATTAGCTTTATCATCTGTACCAGATGGAGTTCTATATTTAGAGAATGTTAGAAGCTATTTGGGATGTAAACTTGAAACCCTCAGTGATAGTGATTTTACTAAGGAATATGAGAAGCTTTACAATCAGGATATGTCATTGAGAGTAGGGTTTGAATATTTGAAGGATAATGAAATCATAAGGTATTCTTTACAGTATGAATTTGATGATGAAGAATGCACTAAGATAATTTTGAGCAGAATACATAATAGAAAGTTTTGGTTAGATGCCAGAGTGATATACATTACAATAGACCTAATTCATGAAGTAATTGGTTTGTCTAAATTTGGAGTCATATCATTTAATGAAAAGAATGTGAAGAAAATTGTATTAGACAACACTAAATCATCTTACAATGGTAGAGGTATAGTGATTAGCAAAATACAACAGGATGATGTTAGGTTTTTGTGCAAGATCCTTACAGCTAAATTTTGTGCTAATTCAAGAGAAGATGATATGGTAGTTGGAATGATTCATGCAACTTATTTGATGTGTGTTGACAAAGTACAAGTAGACATGTGTGAAATTTTGAGAATTCAGTTATTTGAGAACTTGGAGAAGATAAAAGAAGACTAAGAACTCCCACTTTAGATTCTCATCATTGATCACTTATATGTTTTTTCATTTGATGAGAAGATTTCCATTTACTATTGGTGATGATTGGAATGATGGTAAGACCACAATGGAAAGGATAAACACAATGTATAGGAGACATCTTATTGACAAGGTCAATGAGAGTGCAGTTTTAGTGATTAAAACATTTCAGAATTTGATGAAGAACAGATCAAGGATCCCTCGATCAATTATTGAAAAGTATAAGAATGAGATATGCTTTATGGTTGACACTGACTTTACATTTATTGAAGCAGTTGAACCTAGAGTAGAGTTCATAGACCCTCTTGGCTATGAAATTTTTGAAAGTGAAGCAGAAGAATATGTGAATAGATTGCTTAAGAGAAAGTTGGAT
Organism: Chamaecyparis obtusa; assembly: GCA_027943335.1. NCBI lineage: Eukaryota > Viridiplantae > Streptophyta > Pinopsida > Cupressales > Cupressaceae > Chamaecyparis > Chamaecyparis obtusa. Next base: position 130,668 of record BSBK01005474.1, read on the forward strand.
ATACACAACAACAGATTTGGGACTTTTGAGGAGAACTTCAACTCCGCAAAGTCTATTCAGGAAGAAAAATAGTCAAAGAAAAGAGTAGAAAGTACAATTAAGAATATTCTAAAGGACACAGGAATGACAGAACAGCAGTTTATGATTGCAAAGAATACAGCGACAGCTATTAGAGACATTGGACAAAAGGAAGTTTTGTCTGTTCCACCCCTATCAACAGTTGAAACTGGAAATTTGAAGCATAAGGTGAAAGTAGAGCAAGAAGAATAAGAAGTTAGGAAATCTACAAGATCATCTTCAACTCCACTAGGGAAAAGAGTGAAAGAAATAGCTACTGGACCAGGTAAGAGACAGAAGACAATAGTGCCACCAGTACAAAGGAAGATAGTAGAAATAAAAGATGATGAAGATATTCAAGTGAAAAAGAAGACATTGAAACCAAAGATTGAGAAGGTAAATGAACAGATTATTCATGATGGACATTTTTCTAAGATGAACAAGTACTATGATCTTTATAACTATTCAGAAAAATTAATTTTGGAGAATGAAGTTGTGAGACATATGATCCTAGCAGATAAAAAGTTTGACACAATTCAAGGTTAAGATACCTAATGATTTATTTGAGAAGCTAGTTAACAAAAAAAAAAAAAAAGCAACTGAAGAAGATAATAAAATCAGAGAAAATCTTGTAAGAAAACTATGTGATGTCAGAGATGAAGACCACTTTAAAGAAATAATGAAAGAGCTCGAAACCCATCTAAGAATAAAGAAAAGAACTATTCAGATAATGGGAGGAAACTATGAGGAGATAAACAAAGAAACAGAGCAAGCAATAGTAAAAGTAATGACAGCTAGTATTGGAAAACACTCTAGTGTAGCAATAGAATAGGAAGAGGAAGCTGAGCATCAGAAGAGTCCCTCTCCACCATAAATTAACATTGAAGATGAGACAATGCATGTGGAAGGAACTAAGATAACATTGGACAGTGATGATAATCCTTTTAAAAATCTTGAAAACATTGTTGACAATTCGGCCCTAGAAGAACAGGACAAATCTATTGAAGAAGGAAAGGAAGAAACAAGGAAAGAGGAAGAAAAGAAAATAGAGAATCAAGCAAGCACAGAAATTCAAGGATAGAAAGAAGAACCTAACAAAGAGGAAATCAGTCTTACACTTGAGATTGTAAAGAAATCACAGATTGGATCAATATTTGAAAGCTTTGGGAAAGAGGTTGATGATGATGATCAAATGGAATTGATCACATCCCTAAACAAAATAATTGGAAAGAACAAGAAGGTGAAGAGCCTTGAAGGATCTTTGTTGGAAATAACAGAAAATTTACAAAGTGTTGTGACTAACCAGATAGCAGAAGCAGACCCACTAGAAAGAGCTAAGAAAGTTATGAATGTATTTGATAATGAGTTCACTAACTTATCAGATATGGCTATAGTGAAAGTTCAAGCAGCCTATGAGGCCAAAATGTTTCATGATATAAGTCAAAATATCAGAAATGATATTAACAATCTAGATGTTTGTATAAAAGACTTGAGAAGGAATTTGGATAGAGGTAAAACTTTGTACATTCAGTGTACAAAATTTGAAAATCATGTTTTAGAAGTAGTTGAGAAGATTAAGGTTAAAGAAGCAGAAATTCAGTCAGAAACAAATCTTTTAGCCAGCCCTAATGTGAAGATATTGGATATTGAGAAAAGAATCAGCAAAGTAAATGATGAAATAAGGATTATCAATGATGAAAAGGATAGAAAATTGAAAAGATTCGCTCTTCTAAAAGAGCACATTTCAATAAAGATAAGCATTGTTGAAGGACAATTGGAAGAATGTCTTGCATCTAAGACATCTTTTGAGAAGTTTAGTTTTGCAAACCTTCAAGCATGTGAGATCGCATCTTATGGATTGTGTCCACTACTTAGTGTTGCAGATTCCATTGAGAAGGCATGGGGAGAAGGAGATAGAGAGCATTAAAGTGAATTTTGCAGATTGTGTTGCAAGACTACCAGCTCTGCAATTCTGAATCAAGGTATATAACATTTTTTTTGAGATCACAGTTTTTGGCACCCTTTTTTTGTCATTGTTGTCAAAGGGGGAGAGATATATAGCAGAAAATTGATGTATGTATGATAAGGAAGTATACTCTTAGGGGGAGTATAGAATATAGATAAGATTTATGGAGTTATAAGGACAGCGGATATAATTTTTGTTATGGCCACAATTTTAAGTTTTGAAGTTTTGAGACTTAGCCAATTTTCTCATATGTTGCCACCAATGACAAAGGGGGAGATTGTTGGCAATTTGGCTGAGTTAGATATCTAGATGTTGTCATTATGGAAACATATGATCTACATGAAGACCGCATATGCAAAGAGCAAGTATGACAGAGTGCAAAGAAAAATTATCCAAGTATGTGCAGTATTTTCCTAGTGTACCCAAGAGACAGTTTTGATTGGCGATGTCGATTGGAGTAAGTTCAATGCTTGCACACTTGAACATAGATACTATGATGACTATTGAAGACTCACCTGAGAGCATGAGTCTATACGGCATGTACGGAAGAAGTTATGGTAGTTTTACCAAAGACAGTGTTAAGCCGACAGGACAAAAGTGAAGACAGAATTGGTAAAGAATTAAGGGATTATTTTGTTTATCAAAATAATGTCTTAATAATATAAAGGGATGACATCCTAGATGTTAACCCTTGGGTAAATATGTATTTTGTGTAAAGCTTTATGTTTTGTAAAGCCGACTATAAAAGTTATTATACCTAATAACTTGTATAAATGTAAGGCATATGGAATGCGAAGTATATAGAAAAGAGATATGATATGTGAATGATATAGATGATATAGCGAAAGATATTGATGTGAAGTTGTGAAAGACAAGTAAGCAGTATAAGGTTATGTACCTTACCCTTTTGTAATCAAAAATCATTGTACATTACTTGTTTGGGCAGTGGGCTCATCTTGTAATCATTTGTAATCAGTACTACCAACTCTTAGCAGGGTTGAGGCTTCTAACAAGGCCTATAGTCCCTTAATCAAGACTGAGACACTATATGCATGTAATAGGCTCCTAACAGGGTCAACATCCTTAACAAGATACTTTTGATTAGTGGATCTTTGTGGGTACCATCCCCACCGGGGTTTTCCCTTGGCCAAGGTTTCCTCGAGAACAAATAATGTGTTATGAGTTCATTTGCTTTATTGTTATGCATGTTATTTAGTTTACTATGTTATGCATGTATTAAGATAATCTATTATATCCATAATTGGGAAAAATCAAAAGTTTGCAGAATATTGATTCACCACTCCCCCCCTCTCAGTATTCCCTATTTCTAACAAGGATTAGGGTCAAGAAGGAACCATCCTTCCTCTATGTTTTCTTCTTCTTCATTCTCCTGTTAGGTTAGAGAAATTGCTAGAGAAAGACAAGGGAGCCACTTGGACGAATCAGGCCACCTAAAATCACCACCAAATCTTGGCCAGCCAGAGCCACTATGAGAAAAGGTAATTGCACTGTCTATAGGCCAACCAAGAAGTCAAGACACCACGAGGTGGCAAAGCTGGGTGACAATGCTAAAATCTCTTCACTCGCTAGAAGGGCGACAAGGGGCCTGAGAGTGTGATTGTGAGTGACAAGTGAAAGAATTGTGGCCACAAAGCGAAGAACACTCATTGAAAGTAGAAATATTAAACGACACTCCAGCAATTGTACAAGGAGCATTGCCCCAATGCTAAAGCAACTCTTACAAGTAGGCCACTTTGTTAGCTTGTACTTGAATCTACATCATGACATTATTACATATACATGCTTTAGCATACAAGAAACATTAATATCAAGAAAGTTGTGAGTAAATAACACTATTCACAATATAAAGAATAGTTAGTTTGACTATTCTCAAAAGATTCTCTTTATTTTATGTGAGATTTTTCAAATATTTCATCAAATTTTAATAGTAGATTGTTTTGGGAACCTTTTGTGACATTCCTCTCAATTCTCTATAAATTAGTGGCATGATATTGTAGTTTTACATCATGTTTCAAAGGTACATAGGTGCTATCATGATATAGGGGCATCCAAGGTTAAGGCAAGGGCATTCTTTGTCCTCGGTGAACTGCATGGGGTGTTTGTATTTTGGTCGGTGTTACTCGGTTTTAGCCTTGACAGACGGCCTCGGTCATTAAAGGAAGCTCGGTCACTAAAGGAACTCGATAGTCTTTGGCACTTGGTGAAAGTGTTACTCAATCATGCATGCGGGTACTCAGTCGACACTAGTGCTCAGCAATGCCTGGTGTGCTTGGTTAATTCACTATTGCTCGGTAGTTCTGGCTTACCAACTGGAGTTATGTGTGATTTGTTGGGCCAACTTGGTGTATTTATTGTTGGTAGTTGTTGTTACAGGCTGACATGCTGAATTAAATGTTTGTATACAATTGTAAGCCGACTTGTATGGCATTTAATTATTTGTTTGGGGAGTTAAGGGTTTCATCCAGCCGACTTGTGGCTGATGACTAGTATTTATAGGATGTTTGGGTAGATGCTTAGGAAAAGAAGGGAGGATCATCAAGAGATCAGAGAAGTTCATGACTTGGAAGACTTAGCGAATCAGTTCTGAGGTTATGAAAGCTGAAGTTGGCGAAGTTGTGGAAAGATCTTGCATGATCTTGCAAATCAGATTGTAATATGATAGTGGTTTGTAGCAAAGCTAGTGGTTTGCATACTTGGAGGTAAGGAGATTGCTTGGAGGCTTGTGAGCTCAAGTTTAGATCTGCCTTAGGGTTTCCATCAGCTTTTGATTGTCTTCAGAGATGAACTAGCTGAGATTGTATTGGATCTGTTTGTGGATCTTGCAAAATTGTTTCTATTTGTAATTGGCCCTAACCCGGAAGGCCTTACAGCCGAGCATGTTAATGCAAATTACTTGAAAAATTTGTTGTGTTATCTATTGTGTTGAGTATTCTGCTATGTAATTATGTTGGCTGCAAGGTTTGGACTATCCTTCATTGGATCCACCATCCTTGACTGCATCATATCAAAATGTTGTTAGATTGAAGGAAGAAAAGTGTTTCATATATGTATTTTTGTGTAGAAGATTAAGACAATCTTGAGCCTCTTTTTTATGGTACATATTTTTTGACAAAATGGTTACTCCACATTCATTTGGTCTTGTGTGTTGTAAGTTTATAGTTTTTCCTTTTATGGGTAATCCAAGCTTATATAACGAAGAATTAGATTTTCACATTTAAACTAGTTTTTATTATAAGTTTTCTTTACCTTGTTTATCATCATGTCTTTTGGATCATATCTATAGGTTTAAATTTAACTAACACCATTTCCATAATTATAGGTTTGAATCTCAAAGTTCTAGCCTTCAAAATTTAAATTGAAACATTGTCAACCTTTCACTACTAGTTGTAAACCAACCTAACGAATGATTATTTGAATTTATAAGCTATGTTGTATTTAAAGACAATCATTCAGTCATTTGAAATAATGCCAGGAGATTGGAGAATTATTGGAGATCATTGTTATAAAGCATGCATAGTAGCCTTATTCAAACATAGATAATTATATATATCATCTTAGACCTCTTTGCATACATGCTTGATGTCTTCAATGATCATTGTTCCGGACCCAATAAGTCAATTTGCCTAGGGGTTTGACTAAGGAGAACATGACCCTCCCTTAACAAATTCCAAAATACTATTATAGACACCACACTACTTAAAGTAGAGATGAGTTGAGGCAAATTTGTTTCAATTATCCATTTCTTACAAGTTAACTTTTTATAGACCTTAAGTCTTGTATGCTAAATCAATTCCACAAGTAAAAAATTAAACTTAAATATATCAGTTTTGAAACATTCATTTAAAGATGATCCTACTTCTTAACACAATTATAAATCGATACCAAACATCTTGAAGACCGTTTTCTTTCTCAAATTAAAATTTAATACCTTATATGATTTGATTAAATTCTACATCTAATTTTGACATCAATTCCAACTCATGTATCTAAATCAATTGCTTTAATTATTTATTGTTTAATCAATATTAATTGCTTTAATTATTTATTGTTTAATTGGTATTAATTATGCGAGGTTGTCTTCTCTCACAAGAGCAAAATTTGCTTATGAATAACTTGAGAATAGGATTGGAAATGTACAAATGTAATGAAGAATATACATGATGTCTACTTCAACTTTGGAAAATAGGTAAGTGATCTCAATAAAATGAATTATTGGCTGTAGTAGTTGAGATTCGGTGGCCAAACAAATTCATATGTATGTTACAATTAGGCGGCCAATAATGGATGTGCAGGCGCATAAACTATATGCTAACAAAGTGCCATGTATTGGCATGCTCAGAACAAGGATAAGTGGCCACGCATGAACAACAAAGTGCATACATAATTACAAGTACTCGATGCAAATGCATATCCAATTGGAATACATGAGGTGTTTTCAAGATTTTAAAAACAATACCAATGGTTGGAATACTTCCTAATTCGTTTTTATTGATAATGTATGGGATTTTAGGTGTGCCGACCATATTTGCCTTGCCCAAAAGAAAAAGAACAAGAAAAAGAATCATTTGGGTCTGGCTGGATCCAAGTCAACCTGAATATTTTAATAAAAAAAATTTTAAAAGGGCTTAGCGCAACTTCATTACAATGTAAAATACCAAACATCCCCACACGCTATTCGAATTCCTTCCCTTTTGATTGAAGAAAGATCGGTTTTTGGTATTCCTTCCTTCAAAAAACAGAAACCAATTCACTTATATACTGCTATCAATCCATGATTGTCCAGTTCGGACCAAAATAAATGGATTGTTGTCTTTGCAGTCCTATAGTGAGTATTTTCAGGCCTCCGAGGAACACTATTTGTGGGAGCTGCTATGAGGGTGCTAGGTGCATCTTGGCTCTCACGCAACAAATGGAAAGCCCCATTCAAGAAGAAGCAGAGAAAGCCAAGGAACATGCTCAAAAGGTCAATAATGAATTCTCTTGAATTTTTGGTATATATAGCTATCCTCTGAATTTCGAGGAATTGTAAGGCAAAACGTATTTGGGTATTGTACCACTGTGTATCAAAGCGGCACTCAAAACATTACAGGTTCCTGCTCCTTGTGATATTATACATATATTTTTTTATGAAAATATGGTAGTATATATAGATATCGGCATCTCTGTCTTTATATAAAGAATACAATAATTTTGAATCAGATTCAATTTCTGAATGAATTTGACAAAATGAATGAATCTTACTTAATTGAAAGAGACTTGTAGTTTACATATAGCACTGGTTGACAAATTCTTGTGTGCCACACAGTCACAGTCATTGGGCGTACATGACTGATCAGAGAGTGCTCAAATCTTAGTGTTACATAGATAACAATCATCATCTTCTTCTTCTTGTTCCTCAGGTTACCATATGAGCCAGATTCTGATGGTTGTTTTGTTCTATTATTTGTGCAGGGGCTTTCACAGGCTTTCAATCAGCTGAAACAGTTAAAGCAGGTGGACGATGCCCTTGTTGAGAAATATAAGTTTGCAGACGCATTGGGCATTGCCTTTCATCAGGGATTACATACAGACGTGGAGCTTGTTCCCAATGAAGGATCTTCAGTCTATGCTCATCGTATTATTATGGTATGTTTTATCTCCTCAATTTACAAATATTTGTAGTGTGTAATTTATTTTTTCTGTGCTTCTGCCTTCTAAGATAATGGCCTATTGAATTTTAGAGTGGCGAAATAGGGTTAGGTCACGTGTTGAAGATATTCTTCAGAAACAAATTTAGAGTGACAACACAGGATTAGGTCATGGGCCAAAGCTATTCTCCAAAAAATTCTCAAATTAGTAGATTCTCTAGTGAAAGTTTATTGTAAATATTACATAATAAGAAACCTGTAACTAAATAATAGCATCAACATAGTTGCTGTTTGAGGTGGCATTAGAATACAGAGATATGGAGGGTAGACAGAACCAGCTGAGTCTATTAGACTACTATAGCCAAAATACAGAACAGAGGAAAAATAATCTTGCTCTTGTATATTTGGACCTTTCCTCAAAGGCCAAACTAGAGGTTTAACTTAAGGAATGTACCGATTTTAATAGTTACTTGAGATTAGATGATATGTCTTAAAAAACACAAGGAAAAAAATAATTTGTACAACCTATCAAAGCATTTATAGTTGTTTAATATTGCTTCTAATGGTGTTAAGTTTCAGAATAAATGTTTGGAAGTTCGAGGATGGGAACTTTTGAAATAAAAATTCCAATTTATGTTTGATAAAATGCACTTGGTCATGACTGCAAAATTATATACAGTTGATCCTCAGGGACTAGACTTATATAAATGTGTAAAGATATCAAAATTTGGTGAGAATAGAACTTGTATAGGTTACTAATACAGAAAATATTATAATAGTTGTGATTTGAATCACATGAAAATAAAAAGAGCAGGCTCAAGTCTGAGAGTTAGCTTTGGATGTGAAATAAATAGATTACACCCAATCAAATCAATCTTTACAATTGAGAACTTTTTAGCAATTTTGTTCAAATCCATTCTTCCTATAATTCATGTACTTGTGTTTTTTCTCCACCCTTCCAAATCTATGCCCTGGAACAGTTTTTCCTGTTTTTTTCTTCAATTGGCAACAATAATTTCATTTTGGCTCAAAACTGAACCAATTTTACTGTTAAAAGTTATGTCCTTAAAGCACAAAATATGGGTCTTTCTAGTAATATACTTTGTTCTCTGTTGCAGGCCACAAAGTCCCCAGTCTTCAGAAATATGTTTGAAGCGGATGAGTGTAAGGTGTCACATACTGGTTCAGTTTCTTTTCCCGACATGGGTCATGACCAGCTGAAAAGCCTAGTGGAGTTTCTATACAGTGGAAGCCTATCTGAGGAGACGATAGAACAACATGGACATGCATTGCTTATAGCAGCTGACAAATATGATATTCCTTTCTTGAGAAAAACATGTGAGACTCATATCTCTAATACCATAAACCCATCAAATGCTTTGGATGTTCTTGAGCTAGCAACAATGTGCTCTGCTACTGCATTGAAAGAAACAGCCCTAAATGCTATTCTAAGACATCAAGATGAAATAATCTTCTCGGAAAAGTATGAAAGTTTTGCTCTAAAAAATCCACTCCTTTCTGTAGAAATTACAAAGGCACTGCTTAAAGACATGAAGGGTAAAATTTCATCCAAACCCAGAGTAATTTAAAGATTTAGCTCTGTAGGATCTACCCTGTTACATAGATTTTCCTTGTCATGTATAAAAAAGATTCATTGCCCATTGTTAAAAAGGGTTTTTAGCATATTTTCGGGTGGGTTCAGAGAAACTTCAGCATTTTGAAGGCTGCTTTTACGGAGGTGGAACTTTTCATTCAATCTGTATTCTTTGTAGAAATTTTATCTCCTTTATTTTAAGAGTTTTTCAAAGAGAGAATGATAAAAGAATAATGTGATTACTTGTAAAATAATTGGCAAAAGATACTTTGGAGATATTTGAAAAAGATTTTCATTGGAAGTTTTATTGCATTAATTGTAAGCACTTCATCTTAATTGAAATTCTAGAGTATCTGAATCCTTTCAGAACGTTATTTTCAACAGGCTACTTACTTATTCAATATTACCAGGGTATGAAACTTCCCCATTACCTTCATTTTGGGGAACTAACTTAGTAGAAGGCACATGATTGCAAACAAATATTGTTCTCTACTTTTTGGTAGATCCTTAAATCCACCTTTAGTAAAGAGAGTAAGCTTCCGCCGATATTGATGAAGTGATATATTGACAAGGCATGTGTAATTTAAGCATCCTTCAAAGTTCTTTGATGGTACAGCTTAGATTTTCATTTCATTTAACAATGTTCAATCATACAACCAATCAAGGCTACGTAGATACAATTGGAAGCAAAATTTGAGAACATTATCAGTCTCAGTTTCATTATGTACACCAAAAATCTAGACTCGATCAAAATTCTATGAAATTTTAGCGAAAGACAACACATTAGCTGCATCAAGTCTTGTTTTGTATCAGTTTCTGGATTCGATTGTGTAGAATTTTATTTTTTTTCATCAACATTTCGGATCATACTACATGATCCATCAAGATACCAGAAAGAAAAAAGAACAATCATACTTTACATCGAAACCCTAACTCAGCCATTTAACCCCTAGCGAGATCTTCTTTCTAGACCAGGCTCATCATTTAAAACATTATTTCCCCAAAGTTCTGTCATGGATTCCCTGGAAAAGAAATTTCCCATCTTCTGCTTGTGCCCGTCTTTTTCATTTGCAAGAATTTGTTACAAAGAATCCACATGTAATGGCATAGTATGATTCAAATCACCATCTGAATGTTACAAATCAAGCACTAGGAGATCAGTTCAGAAGCAACTTAAGCAACTACATACCTTATTGCATGTCATCCTCCTCATTGCGTTATCATTTGGCTCTTTTCCAAACCATTGAAGTAAGCCATGTAACAGCGTAAGCGCCAATTAAATGACTCTCATTCATATAATGTTATTGTCTGGAAAGACTGATCAAGGCAGTTGATCATCACAATAAAGAGTTCATGGTTAAAATGAAGCCTTTGTATTATTCCCAGGGAAATTTGTAGTCTGCAATACAGTTGAAGAAGTGAACTATACAAGATAACTATGGAAGCTGCAAATCAAACAAATAACATTTATGTTGGAACTAAACTTGGTCTCCCTTTCTCTGCCTTACAAACAGTAAATCTGTCATTGGGTTTTTCAAAATATTCTCTCTACCGAGGATAAAGTCTCAATATAAGGTTTTTATATCATAAGGGCCTGCTGGAATTGACCTTGAATTAGAAAACAGGAATTGGTGAATTAGAATTGAGACATGGAATTGAAATTGAGAATTTAATTTTGAGAGGGGAAATCAATTCCTATTTTTCAATTTCAGGTTAATTCGAGTAGTGCGAATTAGGAAATGATGGATTTGATCAAATGCTCGAAATGGTCAAATCATGGATTTGATAATCCGGTTTTTCATTTGTGGATTATGTTTGGACCATTTGGTTCCACTTTTTGAAACTGGAATTGGAATTTGAGTATGATTTTTTTTAAAAAAAATTGAATTGTTTTAATGTTTTTGAATTTAATAATTTATTTTATTAATAGAATTGAATTTTTTTAAAAAAATTGAATTGTTTTAATGTTTTTGAATTTAATAATTTATTTTTATTAATAGAATTGAATTTAAAATGGAATCGCAAATTGTTTTAGGAAGCCAAAGTTGGTGGCAGGCAACCAAGTTACAATCACTACAACCAAAATTCGAAAAAAAATTGACAAAAAATTTGGAAAATAAATTCGAGAAAAAATTGAAAAAAAATAAAAAATCAAATTTAAAAAAAAAATTGAAAAAAAAATCGACAAAAAAATTCGAAAAAAAATTCAGCAAAAAATTTGAATTTTTTTCGAAAAAAAATCGAATAAATAACAAAGTTACAAATCACCCAAACAAATAAAAAATAAATTAAATCCCTCCCCACACAACTAAAAAAATAAAAAATTAAGTGTAGACATGAAAAATTTAAAAATTTGTTTTCCCCCATTCAAATTTCAATTCCACCTTTTCAGATGGAAGATGTAAATGCTCATTTTTGGCAAAATGAGCATTTACATCTTCCTATTCTATTTTCATATTGCACTCCCAAATTGAGGATTCAACGAAATGAGAAATAACAAATGCCAATTCCAAGCTAATTCCCGCTACCAAACGGACCCTAAGGGATGAGACTGCCATCCTGTCCTAAGCAAATTTAGAGGAGGCAACTCCATTTCTTAGCTCCTAGTCTAAGAAGTTTCAACATACTAACTCATGCTCCCTAGTTTAAATGAAATGGGAAAAGAGATTTTCCAAAATATAGAATATTAAGGAGTAATAGCATTCTAATGATTTCTAAATATAAATATTAATAGTCTCAATAGGCCCTTGGTCTATGATGAAGTTGAATGGCTCCAAATGAGCCCACTAGGGATCAAGTCTTGTTGAGTGCAAGGATCCGACATCCTAAGGCTCGTGAAAGGAGTATTATATGTTTTTAAGAATCCTTTTATGTATTACTTGGACAGTAGACATATAAATATTGATTTATGATGTAACCCAATTTTATTCATAAACCAATATCATTGAAAATACATGAAAACAAAGATGATTTCAGAATCCACAATTCTTCATTATTTCTCCAACTATCATCTCTGCCTTACAATAAAATAAAATCACTAATTTAACCAAATTCGAAATTACCATTTTTGACAGATTTTCACAAAATCTATTTTTTGTCATTTTTGGTATTTTTGAAAACGACTCCTAAAAAACTGATTTTTCCCTAAAGCTGCCCTAAACTAAGATAGGAAGAATTGCCAACTAATCTTCAAAATTAGAAACAAGATTTCAAAGTTATTACAAAAACCAACTTTCTAAAAACTCATAAAAAACACTAAAAGCTAATTTTGGAGGCCTAGATGAACTTTCTGGCTCCCAAAAAAGTGTCGAAACGGTTCCCTACCGAGCTTAGCTCCGTCGGCAATCCAAATGACATCTCCTAAGAATCTACCTGTAAAATTTCAGCCAAAACGAACAACCGAGTCAAAAGTTATGAACATTGGAAGCCCCTACATCATTCTCCTCTAGTTGAAGATAACGCAGCTCCTGCAAGTTCCTGTCCTCAAACTGTTGCAATTTTTCCTGATCCAGCTTCTTCAATTCCCACTCTGTGACCCATGTACTGTCTTCTAGAGCTAATCCTTTCCATTGTACTAGATACCTTTTGTATTCTCCTTGGCGAGTATGAACAGTTTTCCCGTCTAAGACTTGTGCAACCTCTTCCTTTTTCTTGTTTGGAATCATCTACTGCCAATTCACTTCATCCTCACTACATGTAGCATGATCTTCACCATGGAAGGTATATAAATCAGAGACATTAAAAATAGGAGAGAATCAAGACCAGTAGGTAAATCTACCTCATAGGCATTGTCATTGATTCTCTTGCGAATTGCACATGGACCAATTTTCTTATATTTGAGCTTGTGATATGTCCTTGTAGGAAATCTTTCCTTTCGTAGATAGACCATCACTAGATCACCTGCACTGAAAACCTTATGCCTCCTACTGGCATCTGTCGTAGCCTTGTACCTCTCATTGCTTACCTACAACTTTTGCCTTACTTCTACCTGCAACTGGTGGAGATGTTCTGCAAATGCTTCTCCATCATCATTGATTCTATTATGCAGTGGCAACTATACTAGATCTAGGACTCCCTGAGGATTCCTACCGTAAACAACTCGAAATGGTGATTTACCAGTGGATCTATTCACTGAACTATTATAGGCAAATTCTGCCTGGAGTAGTGCCAAATCCCATTATTTTGGTTTCTCCCCTACAATACACCTCAACAGATTTCCCAAACTCTGATTGACCACTTCTGTTTGCCCATTTGTTTGTGGGTGATAGGCACTACTAAATTGCAAATTTGTCCCCATCTTCTTCCATAAAGTCTACCAAAAATGACTGAGGAACTTGGTATCCCAATCAGAAGTGATGGTTTTTGGAACACTGTGCAATCTAACAATCTCTGAAAAGAATACCTCTGCCACCCTAGTAGCATCACTAGTATTCTTGCAAGCAATGAAATGAGCCATTTTTTAGAATCTATCAACAACAACAAAAATTGAATCTTTACCTCGTTGTGTGTTTGGCAGCCCCAGTACAAAGTCCATGCTCAAATATGTCCATGGTTCTACTGGTACAGGAAATGACATGTACAATCTTGTATTTTGTGAGTGCCCTTTCGCTTCATCTTTGGCCAGTAGTACTTATCTATTACCAAGGCTATTGTTTTATCTTTCCCAAAGTGTCCAGCCATACCACTGCTATGAAACTCTCTAATGATATTTTCCCTCATTGAGCCAACAAGAATGCATAACTGTTTTCCCTTGAACAAGTAACCATCCTACAAAATATATTCATCTTGAATATTCTCCATTTGTCCAGGTGCTGGATTTTTCAACTGGTCCACAACTTCCCAAAAATCAATGTCAGACTCATACAATTCTTTTATTTCTTCAAAACCAATTACCTCAATCTCCATGGTGGTCAAAAATACTACACACCTACTCAAGGCATCTACGACTTGGTTTTGCTTCCCTAATTTATGCTTCAAAACAAAAGTGAAACCTTGCAGAAAAGAGACCCAATTTGCATGTCTACTATTCAATTTCTTTTGGGTGTTCAAATATTTTAAGGCAATATGGTCTGTAAACAACACAAACTCCTTGGGTACTAGGTAATGTTTCCAATGTCTCAAAGCTTACACAATTGCATAGAACTCAATATCATAAGTTGAATAATTTTTCCTAGCATCGTTTAACTTTTCACTAAAAAAGGCAATGGGTTTACCTATTTGGCTAAGCACAGCTCCAATTCCCACATGTGAGGCATCACAGTCCACCTCGAACACTTTATCAAAATCTGGTAAGGCTAAGATAGGGGCTTCAGTGACCTTCTTCAAATTCTAGAAACTTTCCTCAGCTTCTTTAGTCCACAAAAATTCCTTACCCTTAGTGCAATCAATTATGGGGGCTATAATGCTACTAAAATTACGAATGAACTTTCTATAGAAGGTAGCTAACCCATGGAATCTCCTCACCTTTGTTATGCTATGTGGAGTAGGCCATTCAAGGATGGCTCTAACTTTATCTGTAGCCATTGTGACTCCCTCTGCAGAAATGACGAATCCCATAAAAACCAAACTCTTTTGCATGAACCTGCTCTTCTTCAAATTGGCATAGAGTTTCTCTGCTCTCAACACCCCTAGTATGATCCTTAGGTGCTTTATATGTTCTTCCTTTCTTTGGCTAAATATTAAGATATCATCAAAATATACTACAAAAAATTTGCCAATCTAGGGTTGTAACATAGTATTCATCAACCTCATAAAAGTGCTAGGTGCATTTGATTAAGCCAAATGGCATCTTCTGAGGAATCTACCCATAAAATTTCAGCCAAAACGGACAACCGAGTCAAAAGTTATTACCATCGGAAGCCCCTGCATCAATTTATATCAACTATTTTTAGATAGTACATTTAGACTTTATAATCATAATAATTTAATTGATCTTAGTTGATTTTATCAAAAAGAAATAACTTTGAAGATAAATTATGTATATTAAGAGTTCTAGAGATACACAAGAGAAATGCAAACATGTATACTTCTTGAATATGGTTGAATGTTTAATATTTATTTATTATTATAATAAATATTAAACATTCATTTTATACAGCATTACAATGTATTGCAATTAATACAACTACTTAATATAGAAATATTAGCCAAGAAATCCAACCAACAAATATTACATATATTATTATAACACATGAAAATTCATGAATGTCGTGATTGCATTTATAGAAAATAATACAAGTAAAACATATTATAGCAAGTTTTGAAAATGTATATCATTCTTGACTATACATTAAAGGGTGACATGATCCTCTATCACCGCCCTCTAGTGCTTAAGCAACTTTTATTTGTGTAGTTTTCTCTTCAAGTTTTTTCCATTTGTATTTTCCTCTCTGGGGCACTACCCATATAGCTCCTAAGGGGTGATCTTACAAGTAAAAAAGTAGGAGGTCTCATGAAAGAAAAGTAATGATATTAGTTTGAAGAGTAACCCACATGCAATCATATATCTTTAACACAACTTCACACATATGTATGTGTACAACACTACATATTAGAGGTTGTTGAACATGTCGAATAATTGAGAGGGGGTGAATCAGTTATTCCCACACAAATAATTAAAACTTTTCCTCTGTTGGTAAGCACTTAAATAGTAACAATGCAAACTTAAGATTTAGTAAAGATATGCATGTATAACACAGGAACACTAAAATAGAGAACACTAGATTTTACATGGAAAACCCAATTGGGAAAAACCACAAAGAAGCTAATTCTCATGAAATATGAAAAATACTTGTTAGGGTGACACCGAAAGGTGATTCATACAAAGGCTCACTGCCAAATATGAAAAGGTCTCACTGTCGATACACAATCTCACTGCTAATATGCAAAGGACTCATTGTTGATATGCAAGCTCATTGCTTATATGCATTGTCGATACACAAGGGCTTAATGTTGGAAGATATGAATAGATATAGAATCCACCTCTAAAATTTTCATACTATTCTACAAAAACACAAATATCCTTTGCATATATTCATAGCCACTTCATACAATCCATACAAGCCACACAATCACATTACATTACATTAATTTCTCATCCTTAGATATAAAGGATTTCTATATATACATGTCAGTATTCAATCTTACATATGTCGGCCTCACACATAGCATGTGTAATCACCAATGCATTAGATATTATAATTACTTTAGGCACTCAACACCGGTCCTAAATCTAGGACATGCATAAGGGATGGTAACAACATATTACAGTACACGCCTCAAATAGGTCAGACTTAAGTTATTACAATAAATGTTGCAAATACCGAAGCCATCTAAATGCCACAACCAATACCAAAAGATGAATACGTGAAGTATTCGTTAGTATCGATAGGACATAGATAAGAAACATGTTGTAGTCGATATACATCCCATCTCAAAACACCATGATGCACCAAGGACCTGAGATATTATCATTCTAAGACTTCCTTGTGCATAACTAAGACTCCTATTACCAAATCAAAAAACAATAGGATACAATCGATACATTCTAGACACCCATCAAAACCACTAGAGTGTCGGTAAAGGGTTTTGACATTAATAACAACCAATGCTAACACTTCCTTGCATATTCTAACAATATCATCCTTTGGCATTGATGGAAAAAATGCTAAACACAAAAAGTATAAGATTTTCTATGTCAAAACACTAAGAAACAAAATACTCCCCCTAAGTAGATACAATTTTTGTTTTCACATCACCAAAATTCTCCCCATTTTTTCCATAATGGAAAAGGGCCAACAATACAAGACCTATTTATAGAAAAACAACAGTTTTTACTATAATACCCTTTATGTACCTTTCCTGAAGTACATGAAACTCCTTCTTCCAACCAGTAATCACTGCTTCCTTGCAAGCACACAAGTTGTCACATTCTACCATCTTGTCAAAATATTTTGCCTAGTTAGACATTTAATATTTCTACTCAAATTCCTCAACATCAATTAAGATGTCAACCATGTGCTCCATTTTGAATTCAACCATGTCCTTCACAATTCAGGAGGTCTTTATCAGGTCATCTCTCTGCCTCTACTGAAATAGAAACTTGGTTTGAAATTTACCTACATGCTTCCTCTACATGTCATCTTTGTCATCAAGAATATCATATGTTTTACCAATCTCATTGAGCTTTGTCTCAATATTTTCATATTGACCTCTAAAGTTATCAACAACTGCATTCCAACAAAGACAATATCGATAGAACTCTGTAATATGTTTTAGACAATTTTTTGTCTTACCAATAAGCAAGGACAATGTCTACTTAGTAGTATCACACTTCTCTCCAAGTTTATTTTTTACTGGCTAGAAGCCACAACCAAAATGAAACAATCTCTTCTTAACCAACACAATCATTTCACAAGGTAGAAAGCTAGAAATACTACATACTACAATCTTCTTATTAAGAAAATGATCTATAAGCTTTTTTCAGGACAAGAGTTATGTTGGTTGATGAAACTATAGTCCATAAACCACCAACTCTATCATATTATCCTTTATCCAACATGACTTGAACAACATTAGGATCAAAACTTTATGTCAATAAAGTTGTCTATAGCTTCCATTTCTTCTGTTGTCTCCTCACTTTCTGATTCTTTTGCAACACTCACCTCTCTGCCAACAACTTTCTCGTCACTCTCAGATATCAAGATTGTAATAGTCTCCTTGAATTTCATACTCATTTTCCTCCTTTTGAATTCAGATGATGAACCACTAAGAATAACCTCCAATTTTCTTTTTTTCAAAGAGGGACCTCCAATAGATTATCTTACCGATACAATATCGGTAACCACTGGAATACCACTAAAGATATCCTGAAGGGATAGGAAGTATGCCTTGTAGGCATCGGTTTTGTTCACAAGTTCTTCCAAATATCTATACATATGTCTACCAATAGGAATGTTTTTCCTCTAGACAATATTGTCTTTACCATTTCCTCAGTAACAACCTAGTTGTAACCAATTCTCCAGGGGAGGTGTAAAATTTAATTTGTTCAATACCCCTCCTGAGTCATAGCCTTTGGATTAGTTATCGGGAGGACCAATATCGAGATCTGGTACCCCTTAAACCTCTATATTAATAGACTTCTTCCTCCATTCTAAATTCTACTTCTGAGATCCACTTGATTCTACAATCTTCTAGTCACATTCAGTACTTGTCGATGTAGCTTCAGACTTGCATGATTTATCATAGTGACCTATCTGTCAACACTTAAAACATCTCATATTCTTCTTTCGAGATATTAACAACTTACCTCTACACTGACTAGATTTATGACCATAGTTATGAGATGCATACAAATTTCCCATAAAATATCTTGTTCATAAGACTTCCTTTTTCCTAAACTTTAGCTTGACTCTTGCATTTACTTTATTCATGACCAAACTTATGACATTTATTGCATTCATTTCATGTTCTCATCTTACAGTCTACTGCTTTATGACCAAAATAATTGCAAATTTAACAACAATCATTGAAAGATAAATACCTTTGAGCATTTGATTGTCTTATCTATGATATCTTCACAAAAGGGTTTTGTTTCTGTAATGACCCATTTCCTACCACTTGATGTATATTCCATAAATTAGTGCAAGTTAAGAATATTGAATTAGGGAATCACTCTTACTAACCAAGTATATTATCATATTACTCCATATTAACTATTATTATCTATAAATTAAAGAAACATAAACCATCAACTGATAAATTAATGAACATAGTCTAGATTTAACATTCAAGGATCTCTTCATATAGATCACAAGAATCCCTTCTGTTTTACTTACTAACGCCGTCATAAGGTGGAAGACATAATGTGCCAAGGGCGCATGAAACAAACTACAAGCGGCCTCCCTCAAGGCATAACCCCAATGTTGGGACAACCGTCATGTGCCCAAAATTACTCTGCCTCTCCCTTCTACAAACTCCCTATCCTAGGACACCTTAGTAAGACATAGGAGGTAGATTCCTATTATCTATAAACTGAGTATTATATTTAGATATTTATTATTTTATATTATATATTTTTTAATTCTCATACTCCAAATATATTAAATCTTTTATCTATATAATCTAGTTATATACTCCCTATATGATTCAAATATTTAATATACATAATTTTAAGTATTATTATTTACTTTATATATATATATATATAAACCACCTCCATAATATATATATATATATATTTATCATGAATATATTTATTATAATATTATTATCTCTTGTTCTCTTCTCATTCCTCCCATGAAGAGTATCCAAATACATATATTCATCTCCTATTTCATCCTTTGAGAATGATTTCAACCCTTATTAAATCTTAGTGAGATTTAATAGTTGCATCTTATTGGGAAGAGACACATCCTTTTGTCAATAATTAATTAATCTTTCTTGATATGTCACTCTCTCTTAATGTATGTGATTTTCTTCTCTTTTCTCTCCCCCTTTCAAATGAAATTTTATTCTTCTTTTTATATCTCATGCTTGAAGGAGTCACATCTTTTCATTTTATGCCTTTTGACCACTCATTAAACTTAATATTATATTTTAGTTTAGTTCTTTTATATTTTAACTTAGATTTTATTTATAATACTTTTGAATTTAAATTTAATTCTTTTATATTCTAATTTAAATATTATTTTATTTCTTTTATATTTTAATTTAATTCTTTTATATTCTAATTTAGATTTCATTTATAATTATTTTATATTTCAAGTTAACTCTTTTATATTCTAATTTAGATTTTATTTATATTGACTATTATTTTCGAAAGGGAACATACTTTTTTACAATTTTGTCTCTTGTAATGTATTTATTTATTTTTATCTCATTGATTTCTATTATTTATTATTAATATTTATTATTAAATCTTATTCATAAAGGGGACATCATAGTCCACCCTTCCCTAAAATTGCTTGTCCTCAAGCAATACCAATTTTATTACAAAGTTACAAACCTTTAATGTGAGTGGCTTTTGTTGTACAACTCTAAAATTAATAAATGTATTTGTAATTTAGAAAGCTTCTAATTTTAATTCAAATTCCTTTTTACATTATAGGCAATGTGTATACTCATCAAGTTCTTACTTCATCTCTCTATGGTGTTTTAAACATCTACACACATTCTTCCTATCATCCATCATTTTGATGCTACACAATCTTTATGTCTTTTCGATTTTACTAATGTCTTATCAATCATATTTATAGATACAACTTAAACATGAATCCTACTCCTTCAAATACAAAAATATTTCTCTTGACACACTTATAGATACTCATGGAACATTCATGGAATAATTTTTTCGCAAACATAACAATTATGAACTATATACATTAGTAAGGCACATACACTCTTTAAGTAACCATATTGCAAACACATCATACATGAATCAAACATGTAAATTATGAGGTATTCACCCAAATACATATAAAGCATGAATCATATACACCAATACACGTAGAAAATAGAGAATCCACACAAATATACCTAATGCAAGAAGCATATGAATACACAAGGCATAAATCATATGCACAAATGTACATAAGATAGGGATCATACACATAAAGCATGAATTACACATCTAAATACATAAAACATACATATGGTTTGTATGCATGTGAAAAATACATAAAGCATGAATTTACTAAAGTCAAACAATATACACTCAACACATGAATTCATTTATCATGTAAATATTCTCAGCACTTAGAACACGAAGCATGAAGTTATCATGAATTTACTGAATTCAAGAAGTATACACATAAATGCACACAATACATACATATTTATTTAATTAAGTCATGAAGCATACATGTAGCACATGTAGGATATACATAAATACAATGAAGCACATAGAGCATGAACTCACTTAAATCATGAAGTACATATGTGAATACACAAAACACATAGAGCATATACATAATTTTTATTTAGTCATGAAGCATACACATAGTACAGAGATTATGAAATATACACATGAATTCACTTAAGTTTTGTACATAGTGCATACACTTGATCTTAAGTTATGAAACATTTACAGAATACACATGAAGTAGAAACATAAATAGATTAAATCATTTAGTACACATAAGAATACACGTAGCACACAAAGTATGATGTATACATATAAATCATGCACAAAGATACATGAATACACATAAAACATGAATCATATATATTGGGCATGAAGCTATGAATTTTAATTTATAAGGCATGGAGTACACATGTCAAACATAAGGAAATGAATACATGGTAAACACATAAAGTATGAATTAGTACACGCAAAAACACACCAAACATGTAATTCATGGAGTAGTTCTCATATACATTAGACACATAAAGCATAAGTACATGTTCTGCATATAAGGCATGAAGCAATCATTAAGCATACATGAGGGGTGTCCTCTTGGAGTAACATGTATGAAGTGAAGAAAACACAAGTACACATATGAATTTAATATGCATTAAATACACGTAGAGTAAGAATATAGCTCAAACCATAAATATTTACTCATAAATTCATATCTTCACAAACTATTCTCTTATTTCTAGATCAACCAAAAATACACTTGAAAATATGAAGTATATGTAAGAATGTATGAAGACATAAAGCATAAACCAAGTACACACATTAATGCATGAATACATGGAGCATACACAAAGTATACAGATAGTAACTATTTTTATTTTTACCCTATAGGATGGCAGAATCAAAGCTCTGATACCATTTTTAATGACCCCTTTCCTACCACTTGATGTATATTCCATTAATTAGTGCAAGTTAAGAATATTGAATTAGGGAATCACTCTTACTAACCAAGTATATTAGCATATTACTCCATACTAACCATTATTATCTATAAATTAAAGAAACGTAAACCATCAATTGATAAATTAATGAACATAGTCTAGATTTAACATTCAAGGATCTCTTCATATACATCACAAGAATCCCTTCTCTTTTCCTTACTAACATCATCATAAGGTGGAAGACTTAATGTGCCAAGGGCGCATGAAATAGACTACAAGCGGCCTCCCTCAAGGCATAACCCCAATTTTGGGACAACCGTCATGTGCCCAAAATTACTCTGCCTCTCCCTTCCACAAACTGCCTATCCTAGGACACCTTAGTAAGAGATAGGAGGTAGATTCCTATTATCTATAAACTGAGTATTATATTTAGATATTTATTATTTTATATTATATATATTTTAATTCTCATACTCCAAATATATTAAATCTTCTAGCTATATAATCTAGTTATATACTCCCTATATGACTCAAATATTTAATATATATAATTTTAAGTATTATTATTTACTTTATATATATATATATATATATATATATATATATATATATATATATATATATATATATATATATATATATATATTGTAGGATTTGAGCAACACAAATCCACAAAACCCGAAGATCACCTGCATACAAAAACCTGTCACAAGAAGTCAAGAGAAGAAGAGGGCAAGGGTTTGACTCAGAAGATGAAGAAGAAAATATCCTCAAATAATGAATGAAAATAATGTACAATGGATCATCCTTATAAAGGAGATCGAAAGCCTTGAAAGGCAACGTCTAGTGCATTTAATAATTAGTTTAACTATTACATGACTAATGCATGAGTTTAGACCAACTAGTGCATGTGCTTTTAACTAAAGCAAAAGGAAGTTGACATCTTAAGAAGGGAGTAAAGATTAATTAACATAATTAATACTTTACTCTAACACCCCCCCTTAAGATGAGCAACGATGCATCTACAAACAATGCAAGAAGAAAGCAAATGGGTCTCGGCAACAAAGGCCTGATCAGGTACCCAAGTACAAAAAAGAGTCTCTACAAAGTGGAGAAATAGAGAAAACCACATGGGAAAAACTCTACTCCAAAAAGAGACAAAGGGCTAGTCTGAAGGACTAAAGAAGCCTCCAAAACCAAGAATGTTCCAAAAAATAGGAACAAACAAAAAGCATGAAGCATCTCTGAAGCATGAAGCTGCAAACACTGTCAGAAGTAACTGCTGGAACCCCCACTGAAATAGTGCATCACCAGGTAGAGAAGACAAAGTCTGAAGAGTTGATCAATCGAAGAGGTAACCTCCAAAAGTAGGAATGAACGAGTGTCTATATAGTAGATGAACCATCTCACCGAAATGCATAGGTGCCTAGCCACTGCATCCGCCTAGTACATAGGAACAAAAACTAAATACGTAGATCACTCAACTGAACCAAGGAAGCAATAGAGCCAACAGGTGAACCCCCCCATAATGCTGAATAGGGAGAGGGGTGACAAGAACACTGAAATGCAATGCTAGAAACATCTGCAAGAAGAAGAATCGGGAACACCAACAGTGCAACAGAAGTACAAGCACAAGATAAAGGGCGGTGTCATAGACACATAGCATGGGCTAATGTCATGGAAGAAACATTCACTTGACAAAGGTGGATGAGCACAAAAGGAAAAACATCATAACCCCCCATGGCACTTTATAATTGAGTGCGAGTACAAATAAACACAAGGTGCTTGAAATCCCAGATATGCAGAAGCAGGCACTTTATCTTAGTGTATTTACATAAACAAAAATGCTATAGAAGAGAAGCATACAATGCTTAGAAGAAGATCAAAGGAGTCTAAACCAAAAGAACAACCTAAGATGAGTCATCCCTCAAAGGGAAGAGATCCCAGGACCTGAAACAACCAAGATATCCACCAGACTGCAAAAAAGAAAGAATCTAAATAAAATGAACCTAGAGAAGAATCTACAAAAATGACTCATATCACTGAAAAGCTCTCTGAACAAGTTTTCCAACGATATATCGCTTTCCAAAAATGGAGTCCGGATGTGCAAGATAGAGCTCCCAGAGTGCAAACCTGAAGATCTGGCTTTGACAGAGAAAAACACCATCAGAAAAATAAAACCAGAAAATATAACCTCTAGATCTGGAAAGAACTCGGAATCAGCTTTCCGACGATATCTTGTTTGCCAAATTTTGACACCGTATGCTCAAGATATGAGCAAAAAACCAACAGCTGCGCTGGAGAGCCCAAAGAAGGTGTCTGCAAGGATCTGAGGATGGGTGACGTCAGAAAAAGGACACAAAACCCCATGAAACCATCAGATCTAATAAAATCTCAGAAAGAGCTTTCCAGCAATATCTTGTTTACTAAAAATGGAGCCTGGATGCAAGAGAAACGGATCTCGGAAGGCAGGAGGTCTAAAACGCCACTATCACAGAAAATATCTGACATTGACAGCAAAAAAGAGCATCAAAATGGCAAAATCAGAAAACTATACTAGCAAATTCAGATCAGGCTCAGAACCATCTTTCTGACGATATATCGCACGCCCAATTACGATCTCATATGCTCGAGATATCGCAAAAAAAAGCCCAATGAGCCCTCAAAAATAATGCTTCAAAACCATGCAATGAAAAAAAAAAGTAAAAATCTTTGCATGTCGATGATGCATGCTGACATCAGCACAGGCCTGGGGGCTGAAAAAAAGAAGCCCCTAGTCATCCATGTGACCAGGGGCTAGATGGAGCAGGTCGGGCGACGGCGTCATGGCGGAGCGGCGCTGAGCAACACGGGCGGAGCGGCGTCATGGCAGAGCGGGTGAAGCGGGCGAAGCGAGCGAAGCGGCGGCTCCAGTGGCGGTGGCGACGGCAGGTTGCAGACCGCGGGCAGTGGCGGCGGTGGGTTGCAGACCGCGGGCAGCTGCGATGGCGGAGTCCGCTGAGGCCGGTGGTGGAGGTCGGTGGGCGGCGCCGAGGTGGCCGCTGGGCAGTGCCCTGGTGGCCGCCCCAAAAAAAATTATTTTTTATTTTTTAATCACCGTACACTATACCTGCACTTCGGAGTACGTGTCAGGGTCGTACGGCCTTGGTACGCAAAAAAACATTTGCCTCAGAGGTCAACTTGTCAGAATTTGACAAGTTTTATATGGATCTTGACTATCTCGAGCCTTTCGAACACAACAATGAGGTCCGTTTGGACCAGAAATGCTCCAAAAAATAGTGATTGCCTCGAGATCCATGTCGGGGCCGATTGCAAAAAAAATTTCTCACAGATTCCAACTGTGTCCAAATTAGACAAATTTTATATGGATCTTGGGGTCCTTGGATGCTCTGAATGCAACCGTGAGGTCCGTTTGAAGCCAAAATTAGGCTCTGATACCATGTAGGATTTGAGCAACACAAATCCATAAAACCCGAAGATCACCTGCATACAAAAACCTGTCACAAGAAGTCAAGAGAAGAAGAGGGCAAAGTTTTGACTCAGAAGATGAAGAAGAAAATATCCTCAAATAATGAATGAAAATAATGTACAATGGATTATCCTTATAAAGGAGATCGAAAGCCTTGAAAGGCAACGTCTAGTGCATTTAATAATTAGTTTAACTATTACATGACTAATGCATGAGTTTAGACCAACTAGTGCATGTGCTTTTAACTAAAGCAAAAGGAAGTTGACATCTTAAGAAGGGAGTAAAGATTAATTAACATAATTAATACTTTACTCTAACATATATATATATACACACACACACACACATATATACATATATATATATACACACACACACACCTGTGTGTGTGTGTGTGTGTGTGTGATGAATATCACCTTCATGAAATTAAGATCTAATAGCATCAATTTAAAGAAAATACAATGCAAATCTAATTAAAATTGAAACTACAACCTATAACATCTCATGGTTCTCTAGAAAGAAGTGGTAAGTGAAGCTCTCAACTCAAATCCTCACTAGTGACACCTCTAAAATGAGAAATTATGCTGCTATATGCTTCTAAAATGCTCATTCAATGCTTAATCTAGCTCAATTTGATGCAAAGATACTCAATTGCTCACAATGCTCTAAAAATGACTATAATAACAATACTTTGCAAATGAAGTTCTAAGATGAAAATACTCTCCAAAATGCCTCATATTTATAGTAAATGTCCAAGGGTAGGGGGTGGAGTGAAGTAATCATGATTAACCTTTGGTTGAGTCAAATACTTTGCTTTATTCATAAATGGGGGGACAAATGAGGGGACAAGCCTTTAAATGGTTTTCAAAGCTTTGGACAATTTAAATGTTTGAGTGATTTATCTCTTTTTGTCCTCAATTTTCATTGGTCAATCACTTTGTTGAAAGAAATTAGGAATTATTAAATTCAATTAATTAATTAAATTTACCCATGCAAGGGTAATAGGTTCATTTTGATTTTTGATTTAAACAACTATACAATTAATTGATTAAAATCAATTATATAGTGTTTTTCACCCCTTTGAGCTTTGATTTAATTATTTAACCTCATCATTTGATTTTCCCTTTACTTTAATTGATTTTGTCCATTTTTATTTAATTTGATCCATTTTAATGCATTTTATTGATTTGAAGAATTTTGATGATTTTCGCAATTTAAAAGTAATTGTCCAATTTTACATGTCTACAAATGCCCCTCTTTGAATTGATTTATGAAGAACATTGATTCAAAGATTCTTGTGAGTCTTGATCGCTTTTTAGGTTCTGATTGTTGGTTCACTGATATGCCTATGATATTGATTGATTGCTGCCTCTGATGATGAAACAAAAAATTTTGATGCCCCACTGATTCCATGATGTTTGATTGCAACTTCAATTTGATACCCTAATGCCCCCTCAGAAATTAAAACATATTAATTTCTTGATAAAAAATTTTTTAATGATGGTTAATTTATCAAATATGTTTTCATTTCTGACAATCTTTTGATTATATGCCATGATTTAAGAATATGCCCCGTTCATTTTGATTAGTCAATATAGGTCCACATACATTTTCACCTCCAAAATTAGGTCAAAATACCCTAAATAGGTTGATAAACCTTGTTTGACTATTCATTTTTACTTTTCATCTTTGGTGATTTTGCTCTGATCCTCTAGTGAATTTCAAGATGGTTGTGCCGACTCGAGAGCATAGATTCAAGAGGTGCCGGAGATATGCGAGGCCACCTAACTATGGACCTCTGGTAAGTCATTCCCAACTCTTTCTTTACATTTATGATGCATTTATTAGCATTTATTGCAATTTCCTTGTTTCATCATTGCGTTTAATATGTAAAGTCACGCCTAGAAATAGTTTACTGTCGCGTAGACCCTTTAAATGTCGCCTCTGTGCTTTTCTCTCCCACTTCTGTGTGTTTTAATACCAATTAAAACATGTTTACTCTCACCTAAGACCAGAATATTCATGCATATAGGTAGGTTAAAATGCCCCTTTTCATATAGGCTATCGCGTATGAAAACACTAGCGATTTTACTGTCGCCTAGGCTAACATTTGTTGTCGTGTAACATGATTCACTGTCGCGTAGCATGCAAACTATTGCTTGACACCCAAATAATGTCGCTTAACTTGTTCACATTATTGCCTTAGGTAAAATGTCACCTTAACATGAGTAAAATTACACCTGCTGATTTTTTGAAAAATTTACACTTATACTTGATTGCTTCTGATGAAGAATTTGATAACTTTTGATGATAGATTCAAATGATTAGGTTAGGTCTATTGCTTTCAACAAAAAAATTGATTAGGATATCAGGATAGTGTTACCACAGAATATGATTTTTCAATCTTCTTAGGATAGTTACTGATAGGATAAATCAATCAGTGTGAAAATCGATATGATTTTGATACTGCTTAGTTCGTTCTCAGGATATAGAGACATGAACAAATGGTATTGGGTGTGATTACTTGATACTTTTGATAAGATTGATTGACTTGAGATAATTCCTTAGTATGGTATACTGATATGATTCCTTTTCTTTGCCAATAGGCTCACTTTCCTACCCTATATATTCATTCGGTTGCATCATGGGTTATTGATTTAGGTTAGGCGCTCACAGCAGCTGAGTTTCATATGATTGAGCAGTGTGGTTTGAGTTTCCTGCTTGACCTCCCATAGTTTCAGCTGAACCATGGGTTACTTACTGCAATGGTGGAGCGATGGCACTCTGACCACAACACATTTCATTTGCCTTATGGAGAGATGACGATCACGCCTGAGGACGTGTATCGATTTCTACGGATCCCCTGTAGAGGAGAGTTGGTAAATTACGACTCTGTCTATGATTTGACTATCAGCCGATGAGTGTTTGAGGACAACACTATAGGTGATGGTGATATGATCACATGGCCTCAGTTTGCTTCCTTTCCAACATTGCCAGTCGTACTTGGTGCCTTGATTGGTGGTTTGCTCCTTCCTGACCAGTGAGGTCGTAGTTTTTCTGTCAGATGGGGCAGGATATTGGAGGATTTGCTTGCTCATCCTCGACGCTTTGATTGGGGTTCTTACATCCTTGCTCAGCTGTATCATGATTTACATGAGGTAGTGTATAGATAGAGTTCTACTTTGTCAGCTGGTGCTATTGTTCTTCAGTTATGGATATGGGAGCATCTTCCCATTACTAGGCCCATTTCTGATAGGAGACGGCCTCGGGGTTTCCCCTATGCTTTTCTATATATTGGGATGGTTATACAACATCATTTGGGTCACCTGGATTACTAGTGCTGATAGATAGATGATCTTGATCAGGTTCAGTGGCATCCCTACCTTGGTTGTGATCAGTGGAGAGAGGATGATGATGAGTTACCATATATGTTTTCTCCTCGCTGGATGATTGGGCGCACTACTACTACTATTGAGCACTTCTACTTTGGCAGAGTTTTGAGATAGTATGGTCAGATGTAGGGTATGCCTCAGGGAAATGCTTTATATGCACGAGTACAGGTAGAGACATCTATGTGGGGTCCTTGCATTGATTATGAGTTTGCCTTAGATCAGATTGCGGGTATGACTATGTGCAGATGGGAGATGCTTACAGGTGTTGCAAATGTAGGGATGTCTCATGATTATGCAGACTGGTGGGCTCACAACAGGTTTATTCATTTCACTGATCTAGCAAAGCCTATCCCTGGTCAACGTGATGGTGGCAGTGGTGATGGTGATGGTGGTAGACCTAGGAGAGGACGAGGACGTAGAGATCCTTCGGTTTTGGTAGGTAGAGGATGAGTGAGGGATAGACATGGTCAAGGTGATGGCAGAGATGGACGGGTTGATGTAGTCCCTCCTAGAGCAGTCGTGAGACAGGATAGAGCTCATAGATAGCAAAGAGCTCAGAGACAGGCTCATATTGATGTTGCTAGACAGGTTCCTAGAGGTTTAGATCCTTTGGTGCAGTTACAAAGAGTTGCCTTGGCACAACAGGATGATGGTGCTCATCAGGATCAAGCACAACAGGTGCCTCCACTAGTTCAGTAGCCACAGGATCAGGGGTAGGGTGCACAGGATGCTCCCACTATCAGTTTATTAGCCTGAGATATGCAGGTGCTAAGGACAGATATGTCCACTATTGTGGGTCATTTGGATCAGGTTGCCTCCTTGCTGCAGTAGTTTGTGTCAACCATGGTTTTTTAGAGACAGGACGGAGTGAGTACTTCTCAGGATCCTCCTCCACAGGATGGTAGAGGTCCAGATGCCATAGGATCATGATTGACTGCTGATAGATTCATCCATCATTGATGTCCTTTGTTTCATATTTCATGTTATTTGACTGATCGAAACTTTTGATGTACCACTTTGATGATATTGTATCTTGATATACTTGATGTACTGGATCCTTTGATGAAACTTCTTTTGATGATATATGATTATCTATTCCCTCATTCTCTTTGATGAGTTGATTTATGAGATTATGTTTATGCAACTATTTGATGTGTTATGCATTTACTGTGATTGATGCGATGGATGCAATGTATCTTATTTTATGATATAGATAGATGAATGCAATGATGTATGGATTTATGAGATGCTCTCATGTTTTTCAATGTATGGATGCAAAAATGCTTTATGGCAATGCACATGTATGTTCCTATGTTTTTTATTTTTTTCAAGTATTTAGATGTATGCAATGCTAACTCTTATTTACATGGATGTATGATGTATGGAAAATGATTTCTTTTCTTTTCTTTTTCTGATATATGAGTAATGAATAATGATTAATGCTATGCATGATTGCAAAAGATAATATCACTTGCATTGTTCGGAAACATGAATTATGATGGATGTTTGAATTTGATCTTCCCCCATTTCTTTGATGTTATTGAAGCTTTAGTTGAAGCTTTACTCCGCACTTTAGAATAATAGTCACGCGTTAAATCTTTTTAATTCCGCTTCGTATTATTAAAGTGTCCCTTTACAATAATTATTTTCTGCAATTTAAAGTTTTGTTCATGCTTATGAATAAACTGTACACGCGTTTGTAATTTTTAGTATCGCCTATGGCACTGCAAAGTGTTGCTTGCTATCTGTAAAATTATGCCTGCCAATAGTTTGTTCCCGCTTATGAGGTGGATGATGTTGCCTACTACCTATTGTTTGTATTCACTATTTAATTGATTAAAGCACTCATCTAACATTCTGTTTGTGTGATTTAACAGGTAAATGAATAGGCATCCAAAAGTGCAAAAACCAGAAACCAAATTCAATCAAGAAGGGAAGGCGCTAGCTAAGAAGATCAAAAGGGAAAACAAAGCACATATCAAAGCCATTCTTGAGTCAACACAAGAGGAAGACAATCAAGTATATCAAAAATACCTTGTTGTGATTGAAGCATATAAAAAGAAATTTGTCTCTTTAAATTGGATCTTTAGTCCTTAATTCAAATTTTTTGTTTGAAAGATTTGCAATTAGAGTGCTTAAAATTCATTACATAAATATTGGCTTTGTCAATTCGATTTTGGTTTCCCCTCACTTTGATTGTTAGTGTTGACTAACTTGATGGAGTACAAGCACATGGGAAGGAGCTATTGCCAAGGTGAGTAAAAATGACAAAATACTTTCAAAAATGCCCCTAGCTTAGGCTAGCTACAAGGAAAGGTATTCTCCTATTCAAGCTTGCACTTGATTAGATTGTGGCATTTCTTTTAAACATAGCTTAATTAAAACAAGGAATTTGACCAAACACTTCCATTTCTAAGAATCTCTTTGTTATGAGATTGAAAAGAACTTTATTGCTTGAGTGTTTGAGGAACTAAAGGGAAAGTTAGGGATATGCTCTTCACCTTTTAGGTGAACCAAATTCCCAAAAACTTAACCTTAATTCCATTTTCTTGCTTTCAATGAACATGCTAGATAAAATAGAGATTTAGTGGGCTCACCTCTCGAGTTTTCCTTAACAAGGCTGATGAGAGGGACAGCCGAAAGTGAGATACACTCGCTTTTTGTCGTGAGGATCCAACCCACTATAAAATGAAACGCATACATCCTTAATGGGGTGTATGACAAATGGATCTTAAAATTTTTGAATTTCCTCTAGTAGTCCTCATAGATTGTGCAAAATTGTACCTTGGTGCGTGTGGAAAACCCCTTAACATACTTGGGGGATGAAAGTTTGAGATCTATTTGAACGGAATCCTTAATAAAACCTAGATAAAATAGTAAGGCCACCTTGTAGAGCCATGTTTACAAGACAAAATTGACTTTAGGTAGGCTGTTTGGAATTCTTTCTTGTGATATACTTGTGAAAAACATTGGAGAATATACACATTAGAGTGTTTTTAGGGACATGATGACAAAGTGATGTGTTTGTTGTGATTGTTTTTCTATTTTCAAACAAAGAAATTTCAAAAGACTGATCTTAAAAGTTTAAAAAATCCAAAATCTTACAAACTGGTCAGAGAAGTGTCGCCTTTGCACAAAACACACTCGCCTATCAGAGGTTCAGTCACACTTGTGACTTGTTTAAAAATGCGTAGACACAGTAAAGTCGCGCCTAGAAAATTTTCAAACACACCTGTCAAAACTGGAAACTCTCTTACTAATAGAAAAGTACCACCTATACATCTACAGTGTGTCGCCTAACGATAAACTAGTTCACGCGTACAATAGTTTTAGTCACACCTACACTCAGGCTAGTGACACCCAAAAATCTAAAAGGGAAAACATAGAGTATTTACAGGGGAGGTCAGAAAATTTTGAGCACATATTTGAGTACCCTTTTCCGTGTTCTTACTGCTCCAACTTTCAGTTCGGTCAAAAAATCTTGTTTCTACATCATTGTTGCAAATTCTACAAAGGATTAGACCCCGAGTAATATTGACTCTTCTTCTCCAAGGTTCATGTCTGCTTTTACTAGATCTTACTACATTAAACAAACCTTGCAAGTAGACAGGACCTATTTGAGACAAGAGCTCCCTTACCCAGGAGATGAGTCGACCACTCCTAGAATACCCCAAAAATCACTCGAACAAGAAGGGGAAGACAACATGATGTACTATGGTAGTTTGGGTGGTAAAGATAGTAGTGGCATCGATCCCACTAACCAAGGTGATGCCAATAATGGGGGCATTGACATAAATAACCAAGGCAATACCAATAATGGAGGGCCAGATCAAAATGCTCAAGGGGTTGA
This sequence comes from Chamaecyparis obtusa, assembly GCA_027943335.1. Taxonomy (NCBI): domain Eukaryota; kingdom Viridiplantae; phylum Streptophyta; class Pinopsida; order Cupressales; family Cupressaceae; genus Chamaecyparis; species Chamaecyparis obtusa. The sequence continues at coordinate 163,442 of BSBK01005474.1, forward strand.
CAACACTCACACTAGAACTAACACCGAAGCGATGACAAAAGATGCCATAGATGAAAAGGTTAGTGAGGCTATTTAATGTCCCTATTTTTGAAAGCTCATGGAAAAGGCAATGGATAGGGATAGAGAAAAATACTTTATGGACTTAGCACAGAAAGGCCTCAAGCTTCCTCGTGACTATGATGTTAACCAACTCAAACCACCGAAAGTTGAAGAGAGTACCTTAGACATCATGAACAAGCAGTTCAAGATTTTTCAAATGCAATTGGACACCATGAAGCAAAGTGGGGCTCCCAGGCCTTTTTCTATAGAAGCGTTGTGTCCATTCCCATTTGATAAAAGCTTGGTCACGGTGCCATTCCCAATCAATGTAGCGTTCCCCAAATATGACAAGTATGAAGGAACATCAGATCCACAGGATCACTTACGTGAGTTTTGTGCATTGAGCTTAGAGTTCATGCATGATACAACATATTTAATGAGACTATTCCCACGAAGCTTAGGAGGCATGGCTATGGAGTGGTTTTCTAAGTTACCCTCTAGCATTAAGAACTTCGAAGAGTTAGCTTCAAAATTCATGGCCCATTACTCATATAACATCAAGCATGAGGTCATGATGATAACATTATGTAACACTAAACAAAAGTATGGAGAGGCATTCCTCACTTTTCTACAAAGATGGAAGACAGTTTTTGCAAGATATCCTAGGAGCGTGCCTGAAAAAGAGAAGATGGATATCTCCATAAATAGTTAAGCAATGAGTTGAACTACCGATTATGAATGCAATGTCCCAAGACCTTCCAGGATCTAATTTAAAATGGAGTAACAACGGAGGAAGTGTTGGTCAAAAGTGGAGAACTAAAATTGTATAAAGATAACAACAATAACTCCAACAACAATAACTCCAACAATGGCAACAATCAGAAGAATAATTGGTTCAATAGTAATAGTCGATATAAGAACAACAATAAGGGAATCATTAATGATGGGGTGGTGGATTCTAGCAACTTGAAGGTGGTCCCATTTTCTCTTACAAGAACACCTAATCAGGTGAATAATGCTAATCAGACCTCCAATGCACCTTCCAACAACAACAATGCAAATAAGGGAAACCAAGGAAATAATGCAAGGAATAATAAATTTGATAAATATTTGGTGCCAACTCCTCAAAGGAACTTCACACCCTTGGGTGAACCCCTCGAAAAGTCATTAAAGACTCTCATGGCTAATAATGTCGTTACTTTACCCAACATTCAGCCTTATGAGCAAAATAACAAGCCTAGTTGGTGGAGTGCCAATAGCCATTGTGAGTACCATAGGATTCGAGGGCACACAACAAATGAATGCTTGCAGCTAAAGAATATAGTGCAAGACTTAATCGATAATGGCATTATCACCATTGATGGACCCCAAAGCAATGAAGACCATACAACATTCAAGCAACCCTTTTACAAACATGATGAAGGAGAGTCATCTAACAACAAGAAGCAAAGTAGTAATAACATTAACTTTGCGCCATCTTATGATAACATTGTGAATGCTATAATAATCAAGGAACAACTCCAAAAAGAGGCATCAAATGTTATTACAAGAGGGCAGATTTTGAAGATTACCTTACAAGGGGTTGCTCCAAAAGTTATTAGCACTCCATAGTCCAACATTGGGATCAAACAATCTTCTACAGTAGCAAAACCTTACAGCTTGGTAGATCAGTTGCAAAAAACTCTAGCACAAATCTCTATCTTGGAGCTATTAAAGCTATCCCCTAACCATAAGGAAATCTTAGAAAAAGCTCTTGTAGAGATAAATGTTCCTACTAACTTAGAAGAGGGAAAGTTCCAAAACATGGTAGGTCATCTCATTGCACCTCATTGCTTGTCATTCTTCGACCAAGATGACATGTCTATCACACATCCCAAAAAACCTACCATTGCATATAGAGGTTTTGATTGAATGCCATAGAGTCAAAAGAGCTCTCATTGATGGAGGAGCTGGCCTTAACATTTGTACATTAAGTCTTGTTAAATCCTTAGGGTTATCTGAGTCTTGCATTCATCCTATGAAAAAAATCACCATTAAGGCTTATGATGAAGCTGAAAGGGCTTCTCTAAAGGCATGATCATATTGCCCAGTCAAGAAGGACACCAATTGCCAAGTATTGGACATGAAGTTAACTTATAACATTTTGTTGGGGAGACCATGGATCCACAAGATGTAAGAAGTCCCATCCACATACCACCAATGCTTCAAATTTCTGTACATGGGTGAAGAAATCACAGTTGGAGGGGACTCAAACCCGCTCCAATATTGCAATGCACTCAAACCCCTTCATGAGCTATATATTCCACAAAATTGGGAAGGAATCATTGAAAGAGTCACCATTGAAGATACCAAAATGGATGATCTGGTCATAACATTAAATGCTACTCAAAACCCTCCTCAAGCTAGCTCAATGACATCAACTAAGGGAAAGGAAAAGATGAGCTATGAGGGTCCAATTAAAAATGAGGGTTCAAATCAAGCGCCTAAATCAGAGATTGTACCCTATAAACCCACTAGAGAAGAAGAAGATAAACTTAAAAAGGAAAACTACAAGAAAATGGATAAGATGATGGAGGCATTTGACAAACAATGCAAAATTAGTTCCAAAGGAGTAGGGGAATACTCCATTTCCCTATTCGACATGCCCACATCTCCAAGGACACATGGAAAACCATCAAAAGGACCTTTGCCTCATAAGTACAACTCTTACTTCGTAAGAGAAAGTGACAAAGCAGCATTCAACAAAGAGGAGAATGAAGTACTTCAATGGCTTTATCATGATGAAGAGGATACCTCAAACACGTCCATGGAAAGAATCCAACATGTTAATATACAAACCGAGTATTATGGGAAAGGGTTTGAGATAATGCAGAAGATGGGATACAAGGGAAGAGGACCCTTAGGCCAAAGGAATAGAGATTTACTAGAACCCATTGAACCTACTTGGAGGGCAAAACAAGAAAGATCTGGAGTAGGCTACCAATACAAAGGTGAAAGCTCTAGCCCAATGCAAGATTTTTATCCTCAAGTAAATGCCTTAGAATCTGATGGAGATAGTGATGACTCCCAGGACTATGAGTGGGATACTCTATCCAAGGAATCATGTCATGATAAGGAGGTGATTGCAATGAGTAATTATGCAAAGATACCAAGGCAAGAAACTCAAATCAATGAAGAACCTAATATCCAAGATCTTAATATAGGGCATGCACCTACCAATCAAGCATGGATAGATACATTTTGGATGCCCTTAGAGAAAGGAGATTCAAACGTTAGTTTTAATCCACTCCTGGCTTTTCCCACATTATTTCCCATAGAAGTCGAAGAGGACTCAAGTGAAGGGGATTTCGATCCTTCTTCCATGGACCATCTTGAGGAAGCGCACGTCATAGATCTAAATGATACAATGTACAAACCCTCAAACGAAGTCATGTCCATAAACCAAATTGATGAAAACTTGCCTGATGAAACCTTATCCTTAATAAATCCCCATCTTATTGATTGGGACCAAACTGAGCCGAGTGACTTGCTTTACTTCCCGAATGACCAAGCAAAAAATCAATACCTTAATGCGATTGAGCCCTCTTTCACCAATGAACTCGAACCAAACATGATAGAAGCAGCAAGGATTCAATCTCTTAGTCAAAAGAAAAAAAATGAAAAGTTCTAGTGATGAAAACCACTATGTAGCAGCACTAGAACCAAAAAAAGTAAAGATAAGAGACATTTCCTATGGTAAAAACCCAACTGTGGCACCAAAGGAAGAGAGATTGGATACCTTGCACAAACATGAGGAAGAAAGATCACCTATTCTTATAGAACCAACAGAAAAGGTCAACATTGGGACAGAATTGGATCCAAAATTTATACACTTGGCAGTGTCAGTTACACCTCTAGAAAGAGAGGATTTCATCAAGTTTTTCCAAGAACAACAAGTGAACTTTGCATGGTCATATGCCAACATGCCCGGACTGGATCCCAATTTCATAATGCATCATTTGAATGTTAGACGCGGGGTTAAACTCGTGAAGAAAAAATTACGAAAAATGCATCCACATGTGGCTCTCCTAGTGAAGGCAAAATTGGAAAAATTGTTGAAGGTTGGATTTATAAGGGCAATAGTATATGTTGAATGGATCTCTAACATTGTACCGGTCACAAAGCATGATAAATCCATTCGTGTGTGTATGGATTTTAGAGACTTGAATCTTGCATGCCCTAAGGATGATTTCCCACTTTTGAGCATAGATGCCATAGTGGATTTGACAGTAGGTCACTCCATGTACTCATTAATGGATGGTTTTAGAGGCTACAATCAGATAAAAATTATACCCGAAGACCAAGAAAAGACAACCTTTACTTGCCCTTGGGGTACTTTTTGTTGGAATGTCATGCCCTTCGGCCTTAAAAATGTCGGAGCCACATATCAAAGGGCCATGACAACTATCTTCCATGACATGATGCACACCTTTTTAGAGGATTATGTGGATGAGATACTAGCAAAGTCCCACAAAAGAGAAGAACACTTACAAATTCTAACAAAGATATTCATTCGGTTGGAGCAATTCAAAGTCAGATTAAACCCAAAGAAATGTGTCTTTGGTGTCCAACCCGACAAGCTATTAGGCTATATAGTTTCTGCTAAAGGAATTGAAGTGGACCCAGAGAAAGTACAAGCCATAATGTACATGGAGATACCTAAGAACATCAGCCAAATGAGATCCTTACAAGGCAAAATACAATCCATAAGAAGGTTTATTTCTCAATTGGCTGAAAAATGTCATTCCTTCACTAGGTTGCTACATAAGCATACTATATTCATGTGGGATGAAGAATGTGATCAAGCTTTCATATTATTGAAGACCTATTTGATAAATCCTCCTATTCTCATGCCACCAATCAAGGGCAAAGTATTTCTCTTATACATATCTACTACTGAAAGATCCCTAGCAGTGCTTTTGGCACAAGAGGATGAACAAGGAAAGGAAAGAGCTATCTACTATTTGAGTAGGACATTGATCAAATATGAACTTAATTACACATTAATGGAAAGAGCTTGCCTAGAAGTGGTGTTTGCATCTCAAAAGTTGAGACATTATATGTTGATGCATAAGGTCAAGCTAATTGCCAAAATTGACCCTCTCAAGTATTTGTTAAGAAAAACTTCCTTAATAGGTAGGATAGCCAAGTGGGTTATGATATTGAGTGAATTTGACATTGAGTATGTCGATAGAAGGGAAATAAAAGGGCAAGTGATAGGAGATCACTTAGCTGAAAACCCTATGACTTCTACACAGACTATTGAAGTGGAATTTCTGGATTCTGCCATTGTAAACATAGAAGCAAAAATGTGGAAGTTATACTTTGATGGCTCTTATACTCAAGAAGGTTATGGGGCCAGCATACTATTGGTCACTCCTTGAGGTTACACCATTCCTAAGTCCTACAAGCTCTTGTTTCAATGCACAAATAATATAGCAGAATATGAGGCACTAGTCATAGGCATCAAAATGGCCTTAGAGTGGAACATCACGGAGCTACAAGTTTATGGAGATTCTCAACTCATCATCAATCAAGTCAATAATGAATATAACACAAAAGATGAAAATTTGATGCCATATAAGACCATGATTGATGGATGGAAGAAGTACTTTGCCTTGATCACTTTTGAGCAGATTCCTAGAAAGAAAAATAGAGCAGCTGACACCATGGCCACCTTGGCTTCCTTGTTACAAAAACCAGATCAAAATGAGAAGTATGAGTTCTTGGTGGAAGAGTTGGTGAAACCAGCATTTAACCTTCCTGAAACCCAAATTGTTTCCCTATTTCATGGACATGACTCCCCTTGGTACGGCCCTATATACACATATCTCAAAGACCAAGTGCTACCTTTAGACCAATCCCAAGCCCAAAAACATAACTTGATACGCCAATCAGCCCATTACATAATCCTTTCAGAAACATTGTATCGTAAGGGTCTTGATGGGATGTTACTTAGATGTCTAGAGGAAGAAAATTCTCAGTTATCTTTACAAGAGGTCCATGAAGGCATTTGCGGGTCACACTCAAGTTGTTTAAACGTAGCCAAGAAAATCCTTTGCTTAGGGTATTTCTAGAAGACATTAGAAAAAGATACTTGCCACTTTGTGAAGATATGAAGCAAATGTCAATATCACAGCGACATGATACATGCAACAGCACAGGAATTACACCCATTTGTTACACCATGGCCTTTCTATCAATGGGGGTTTGATCTAATTGGCATCATATATCCACCTTCTTTAAATGGGCACAAATACATCATAACCGCAATGAAATATTTCACTAAGTGGGTTGAAGTGGTTCCTTTAATAATGGCAATGGGTAAACAAATTTCCATGTTTATCTTGAATCACGTCATTTGTCAATATGGTATTCCTCATGCCATAATAACAGATAATGGAAAATAATTCAAAAACAAGGATGTTGATGAACTTTGTGCTACATTTCATATCACTCACCACTCCTCATCAATCTATTACCCTCAGGGAAATGGGCAAGCCAAAGCCATGAATAAGAATATTTTGAAAATCTTGAAGAGGTCAGTCAATAAATTAGGAAGGGATTGGCATGTGCAAATTAATCCAGCATTATGGGCTTATATAACTAGCATTCACACACCTACGGGGGCCACGCCATTCTCATTATTCTATGGGGCCAAAGCAGTTCTACCATTAGAGGTTGAAATTTTGTCTCTACGAGTGTCATTACAAGGATTGATCACAGATGAAGGCTATAGAGTCGCTAGACTTCAACAATTGTTGTTACTTGAAGAACATCAAACACAAGCTTATGAGCACCTGAAAGTGTATCAATATAGAATCTCGAGGAACTATAATAAACATATCAAACCAAGAGTCTTTCAGGTAGGATACTTAGTGTTGCGAGAGAACCCAAAGAATTAGGTTGATAGAGAGAAGAAAGGCAAATGGGAAGCTAATTGGCTTGGCCCATTCATCATAGTGGCTTCATTTGGCACATGAACCTATAAGTTATCAGATTGTGAAGGAGAGGAACTCCAAGAACCCATCAATAGTATTCATCTCAAAAGGTTCTACACATGAGGGAGATGAAAGAGTATAAAGAGTATCAGATGGAGTGCATCATATTTATTGTACATAGTTCAAAAGAGATTTTGAAAATACCAAAAACATTTGGAAAGCACAAACGATCAAAAACAGTGGAAAACTAAGCATGAAGAAAGGAAAAACATTCAAATATGACCCTCAAAAAGATGTTATCTTGGTGAAAACCTAGCAAATAGGCACCTTGATGATATGAAACAAAAAAAAATTGAAAAAAAAAAGAAAAAAAGAGAAAAAAAAAGTGCCTTGGTGAAAACCTAGCAATAGGCATGTTGGTAGCAAAAGTAAAGAGAAATAAATCTGTGTACCATGATGAAAACTTGGCAAACAGGCATCATGCGTAATTCTTCCTTCTTGCACTCTACACTCGGGGACAAGTTTCATCCATGCCATCCTCCATCTTCCTATCATTTATCTCACTTGCATCCATATTACCCTATCATGATCTTGCTTATCCCAAATTCACCTTCATTATTCCTTGATAGTCTTTCCATAATCCCAAAACATCCCTTCATAGAATCCATCACCTTTTTACCTAGATTGTGTTATCTTATCCACATCTTACCCAAATTGATCCCTTGGTCTTGATCAAAATGAAGAACTTAAAGTACAAATTTTTTTACCAAGAACTTCTTGACATGTCCACTTCTTTTGGATCCCTCATTTTCATGACAACAGATCATTATCCTATAGGCTATCTAGCACTGCATCATTTGGCTTTCACAGCTTATCCAAAAACATGCTTCACATTGCTATATCATTTTTCCTTAGCTCGGGTACTCTTGAGGAGATGGTCCTATGGGTCACATTCGCATGCTTCATCCATCATGGCCTTTCCATCTCTAATCCATCGACTTGCAAATCCATCATTCATGTCCTATATCTTGCTAGACATTGGGGGCAAACCAATGTGATCTTGTTTGAGAGTTGGTAAAAAGGAAAGCATAAAGTTCTTTGAGCTACATCTTGCATGAACCGAGCTTTTGTAATATTTTGGACATTTTCCTAAGTCCAACATTTTTCATATCCAATCAGGGGCATTTGATCTTAATCAACAAATTTCAACAAACATCCATCAATTCACATGACAAAATGCATTAAACTCAAGTGGATTCAATAGTGCTACTTTTGGTCACATCAGAGAGAGACTTATCAGAGCTTCAGAAGAGAGAGATTTTATTGAGCCTTTGATTGATATCATTTTTCACAAACCAAGTATCTTGATCCTATAACTTGATCCATGAGCCTTCATTGACTTTATTATTCAGGATTAAAAATTGACAAAACACCTTAAAGATCAGAATGCTTGGAAATACTTTTTGAAAATCATGAAATATTGCAAAACACTTGAAGCTTTCTTTTGATAATCTTTATTGAATTGATTTTTATCACATCTTTTTAGCTAATCGATGATGTTCTGACTAGATTGGCAATGATGGAGACATGATATTTTTCTTGTCTTTGAGTGACTGTCTTGAGGGAGATCCAACAACTTATGTGAATTCATCTAACGACATGGTCACCAAAGAACCATCGAGGACTTTCATATAGGGTGGAAGGTTGACCTTTATTTGTTTATCAAAAATCCAATTGCAACATTGAATCAGTTGAAACCAGTATTCATACTCCAATAGTTTGGTCATCCAACTAGTGAGGGTTGTACTAGTTTCAAAATGAGGTTACCAAAAGCGATAAAAAGTGGTATTCATATCATCATGATGTGGTCAGTGATGGTTGTACTTTCTTTTCGGTCCCATAATGCTCAATGATGAAAATATATCTCTATGGCATTTCTTTGCTAAAATCTAGTCACACTTAGTTGCATTGCATTGCATTATCATGTTAGATGCATTGCATTTTCATGTTAGATTAAGTGCATTGGTTTGTAGTTATTTTTCCAAGGGAAAAGGAGGTTCAGTTATCAATCTTGATCAATCAAAAAAGGGAAATCAAGGAAAAGGCCACATAATCATATAAATGTTCATAACATCAAAGATCCATCAAATTAGTATATCAAAGATACAATGTCATCAACAAAGTGATACATCAAAGTCCTAATCCAATCTACCAACAACTATTATCATGCCTATCTACAATGTCCACACAACTTAAATCTAATATCCAAGAAGCTAGGGACCATATATATATCATTTACAGAAATGTGCCTATTTCGCAAATCAAGGGAATCATATTAGTATTCTATATCAGTGAATCATCTTACATCAATCAATCAAGTCAATCAAAGTAATCAAACCTATCATCATTTGTTCTTGTCTCTATGTCTTGAGAGCGAAGTATTAGTTTATCAATCCTATCAGGATCCCATATCGGTTTTCACATTGATCAAGATCTATCAACTGTATCGGTTTTCACACTAATCAGTTATCCCATATCAGTTTTACTATCCTATCAGATTGACAAATCAAACATTCATTGGTACCATTATCCTGATATTCTAATCACTTGTTTCGCTTAACTACAACAGACCTATCTATCTTGGATGTGCAAATTGCAAATCATGTCATATCATCAATGTTTTTTAGAAATGAAAACATATTGGACCAATCAATCAAAATCGTTTCAAATTAAGAAATCAATATGCTTTAATTTCTGAGGGGGCATCAGGGTATCAAATTGAAGTGGCAATCAAACATCATGAAATCAGTGGGGCATCAAAAAAATTTGTTTCATATTCAGAGGCAGCAATCATATCATATCGTATTAGAGGCAACAATCAATCAGTTTCATATCAGAGGCATATCAGTGAACCAACAATCAGGACCTAAAGGAAATTAGGACTCACAAGAATCTTTCAATCAATGTTCTTCGTACATCAATTCAAAGAGGGGCATTTGTACACACGTAAAATTGGACAAGTGCTTTTAATTGCAAAAATCAATGAAATAGCTAAAAATCATTAAAATGCATTAAATCATCAAAATGCTTCAAGTCAATTAAAAATGGACATAATTAAATAATGTTGGATAAAATCAATTAAAGCAAAGGAAAAATTAAATAATGATGTTGAGTAATTAAATCAAAGCTTAAAAGGGCCAAAAACAATATATAATTGATTTTAATCAATTAGTTGTATAGTTGTTTTAATCAAAAATCAAAATGAACCCATTACCCTTACCTGGCTAAATTTAATTAATTAATTGAATTTAATAAATCCTATTTTCTTTCAACAAAGTTGATGAACCAATGAGAATTGAGGAAAAAAAGACATAAATCACTCAAACATTTAAATTGTCCAAAGCTTTGAGACCAATTAAAGGATTGTCCCCTCATTTGTCCCCCCATTTATGAACAAAGCAAAGTATTTGACTCAACCAAGGGTTAATCATGATTACTTCACTCTACCCCCTACCCTTGGACATTTACTATAAATATGAGGCATTTTGGAGAGAATTATAATCTTAGAAATTCATTTGCAAAGCATTGTTACTATAGGCAATTGAAGAGCATTCTAAGAGCATTTTGAGCATTTAGCATTGTAATTGCATCATTTTGAGCTAGAAGCATGGTAGAATCATCATAGATTCGAGAGGTTTCAGAGATATGCGAGGCCACCTGACTATGGACCTCCGGTAAGTCATTCCCAACTCCATCTTTACATTTATGATGCATTTATTAGCATTTATTGCAATTTCCTTGTTTCATCGTTGCATTTAATATGTAAAATCACGCCTAGAAATAGTTTACTATCACGTAGACCCTTTAACTGTCACCTCCGTGCTTTTCTCTCCCACTTCCGTTTAGTTTAATGCCACTTGACAAACTTTTAACATCGCCTAGGAATAGGATACTCACGCCTACACCTAGGTTTGAATGCCCCTCTTCATAGATGCTATCGCTTAGGAAACCCTAGCAATTTTACTGTCGCCTAGACCAACTTTTATTGTCACCTAACATAATTCAGTGTCACATAGCATAAGAAGTATCACCTAACACTAGAATAATGTCGCTTGTCAATTTTTTGTTGTTGCTTAGGAGAAATGTCGCCTGGGCTAATAAAAATCATGCCTACAGACTATTGAAAAAATTTTTGTACTTTTTCACACTTGTACTTATTTGTGTCTAATGAAAAATTTGATAACTTTTGATGCTCGTGTTGAATGAGTAAATTAGGTCTATTTCTTTCAACAAAACATATGGATTAGGATATCAGGATAGTGTTACCAATGAATGTGATTTGTCAATCTGAATAGGATAGGATAGTAATCAATCAGTGTGAAAACTGATATGATTTGATACTACTGCTTCATTCTTAGGACACAGAGAAATGAATGATGGTACTTGGTGTGATTGCTTGATGCTTTGATAACTTGATTGACTTGAGATAATTCCTTGATATGGTATACTGATATGATTCATTTGCTTTGCCAACAAGCAAACTTCCCTACTTTATATATCCGCTCAGTTGCATCATGGGTTATTGATTTAGGTCAGGCACTAACGGTAGCTGAGTTTCATGTGATTGAGCGGTGTGGTTTGAGTTTCCTGCTTGACCTCCCACGGTTTCAGCTGAACCATGGGTTACTTACTGCAATGGCGGAGAGATGGCACTTTGACCACAACACATTTCATTTACCTTATGGAGAGATGATGATCACGCCTGAGGACATGTATCGACTGTTACACATTCCTTGTCACAAAGAGATGGTATATTATGACTCTGTTTATGATAGTACGATGTGCAGACGGGTGTTCGGGGACAACACTATAGGTGATGGTGATGGTGATGGTGGTAGACCTAGGATAGGATGAGGATGTAGAGATCCTCCAGTTTTGGCAGGTAGAGGACAGGTGAGGGATAGACATGGTCGGGGTGATGTCAGAGATAGATAGGTTGATGCAGTCCCTCCTAGAGCAGCTGTGAGACAGGATAGAGCTCATAGACTATAGAGCACTCAGGGACAGGCTCATATTGATGTTGCTAGACAGGTTCCTGGAGGTTTAGATCCTTTGCTACAGTTACAACAAGTTGCCTTGGCCCAACAGGATGATGGTGCTCATCAAGATCAGACACAGCAGGTTCCGACACAACAGGTGCCTCCACCAGTTCAGCAGCCATAGGATCAGGGGTACGGTGCACAGGATGCTCCCACTATCGATTTATTAGCCCGAGATATGCAAGTGTTGAGGATAGATATGTCCACTATTGTGGGTCATTTGGATCAAGTTGCCTCCTTGTTGCAGCAGTTTGTGTTAGCCATGGTTGTTCAGAGACAAGATAGAGCGAGTACTTCTCAAGCTCCTCCTCCACAGGATGGTAGAGGCCCAAATGGATCTGGTGTTGTAGGATCTTGATTGCTTTGAGGATAGATTCACTCATGGCTGATGTACTTGTATCACATGCCATATGTTTGATTGATCGGATCATTTGATGTATCACTTTTATTATCTTGATATACTGAGTTGATGGATCCTTGATGAACACTTTTTTGATGATATATGATGATATACTTCCGGGTTCTCCTTGATGAGTTTGTTATGAGATTATCTTTTATGCAGCTATATGATGTTTACTTAATGCATGTACTTCGATTTATGCTATGGATGCAATTATCTTATTTTTATGAGATAGATACATGATGTAATGATGTATGGATTTTTGGCATTTTTCTCTTTTTCCAATATATGAATGCAATGTGGTTTATGGAAATGCATGTGGAAATGTCTCTTTTGTTTCTTTTTCTTTTTTTTCAATGTATGCACTTTCTATCCTTAGCTACATGTATGCTCATGATGTATGGATGTTTTTCTCTTTTTTTCCAGTATATGGATAATGATTAATGATTAATGCTATGCAAAAAAATGCAAAAGATAATCTCATTTTCTTTGTAGTTTTGTTCAAGAAGAAAACGTTTGATTGAATCCCCCTTTTCTTTAGTATTTTGACTAACCAAGATTATTGATGTACCCCCTCTGACCCTTGGAAAATTTTCCACAAACAAATGCACTTAATCTAATATGATAATGCAATTAACTTAACATGATAATGCAATGCAATTAATCTAACATGATAATACAACCTAAGTGTCACTAGCTTTTAGCAAAGAAATGTCGTGAGGATAAATTTTCATCATTGAGCATTTTTGGGACCAAAAAGCTAGTACAATCATCACTGACCACATCATGATGATATGAATACTGCTTTTTATCACTTTTTGGTAACCTCGTTTTGAAACTGGTACAACCCTCACTAGTTGGATGACCAAACTATGGGAGTCTGAATATCGGTGTCAACGGATTCAATGTTGCAAGTGGATTTTTGGTATTAAGATATGGAAGATCTAAATAGCCAAGGGATTCATTTGCGTAAACAAGCAAAGGTTAATTCTTCCTCTTATGAGATAGACCTCGATGGTTCTTTGATGACCATGTCATTAGACGAACTCTCATAAGTTGATGAATCTTCCTCAAAACAATCACTCAAAGGCAAGAAAATATTACACCTCTATCATGGCTAATCTAGTCGAAACATCATCGATTAACTAAAGAGATGTGATAAAAATTCAATTTCCTAAAAATTTATCAAAAGAAAGCTTTAAGTGTTTTGCCATGTTTCATGATTTTCAAAAAGTATTTCCAAGCAACCTGATCTTTAAGGTGTTTTGTCAATTTTTAATCCTGAATAATAAAGTCAATGAAAGCTCATGGATCAAGTTGTAGGATCAAATACTTAGGATTTTGAACAATGATATCTATCAAAGGTTCACGAAAATCGATCTCTCTGAAGGCCTGATAAATCTCTCTCTGACATGACTGATTGTAGCACTTATTGAATCCATTTGGTACCAAAATCCCAATCCTTTCCTGCCCCCAAGTGATAAATGTGATCATGTGACAAACTTAGGGTTGTAGGCAATGCAACAATGTGACTGAAAGCTTTATTATGACTATGTACAAATGACAGATGCAATGAAGGTTTACAAATGGGATGTTGGAAATGCAATATGTACACATGTGACTAGGAAAGACAAAATTAAGGGAACAAAAGGCACTTGTTTACCAAGTTTTCACCCTTTGGATAGATCAAGCTCTTTTTTTTGTTTTTAAAGCTTTTCTCTTTTTTTGCTACCAAGGTGCCTATTTTCTAGGTTTTCACCAAGGCATTTTTTTCTTTTTCAATTTTTTGTTTCCTCTTTTCATATCATCAAGCCACCTATTTGCTAGGTTTTCACCAAGATAACATCTTTTTGAGGATCATATTTGAATGTTTTTCCTTTCTTCATGCTCAGTTTTCCACTGTTTTTGATCTTTTGTGCTTTTCAAATGTTTTTCATATATTTAGAATCTCTTTTGAACTATGTACAATAAATATGATGGGCTCCATCTGATACTCTTTATACTATTTTGTCTCCCTCATGTGTAGAACCTTTTGAGATGAATACTGTTGATGAGTTCTTGGAGTTCCTCTCCTTCACAATCTGATAACTTATAGGTTCCTATACCAAATGAAGATACTATGATGAATGGGCCAAGCCAATTAGCCTCCCATTTGCCTTTCTTCTCTCTTTCAACCTGATTCTTTGGGTTCTCTCGCAACACTAAGTCTCCTACCTGAAAGACTCTTGGTTTGATATGTTTATTATAGTTCCTCGAGATTCTATTTTGATACACTTTCAGGTGCTCATAAGCTTTTGTTTGATGCTCTTCAAGTAACTCCAATTGTTGAAGTCTAGCGACTCTATAGTCTTCATCTGTGATCAATCCTTGTAATGACACTTGTAGAGATGGTATTTCAACCTCTAATGGTAGAACTACTTCAGCCCCATAGACTAATGAGAATGGTGTGGTTCCCGTAGGTGTTCTTATGCTAGTTCTATAGGCCCACAATGTTGGATTAATTTTCACATGCCAATCCCTTCCTGATTTATTGACAGACCTCTTTAAGATTTTTAAGATATTCTTATTTGTGGCTTTGGCTTGCCCATTTCCCTGAGGGTAATAGATTGATGAGGAGTGGTGAGTGATATGAAATGTTGCACAAAGTTCATCAACATCCTTGTTTTTGAATTATTTTCCATTATCTGTTATTATGGCATGAGTAATACCATATCAGCAAATGATGTGATTCAAGATTAATATGGAAATTTGTTTACCCATTTTCGTTATTAAAGGAACCGCTTCAACCCACTTAGTGAAATATTTCATTGCGGTTATGATGTATTTGTACCCATTTGAAGAAGGTAGATATATGATGCCAATTAGATCAAACCCCCATTGATAGGAAGGCCATGGTGTAACAAATGGGTGTAATTCCTATGCCGGTGCATGTATCATGTCACCGTGATATTGACATTTGTTGCATATCTTCACAAAGTGGCAAGTATCTTTTTCTAATGTCTTCCAGAAATACCCTAAGTGAACGATTTTCTTGGCTAGGTTTAAACTGCTTGAGTGTGACCAAAAAATGCCTTCGTGGACCTCTTGTAAAGCTAACTTAGACTCTTATTCATCTAGACATCTAAGTAACATCCCATCAAGACCCTTACGATACAATGTTTCTGAAAGGATTATGTAATGGGCTGATTGGCGTATGAAGTTATGTTTTTGGGCTCGGGATTGGTCTAAAGGTAGCACTTGGTCTTTGAGATATGTGTATATAGGGTCGTACCAAGGGGAGTCATGTCCATGTAATAGGGGAACAATTTGGGTTTCAGGAAGGTTAAATGTCAGTTTCACCAACTCTTCCACCAAGAACTCGTACTTCTCATTTTGATCTGATTTTTGTAACAAGGAAGCCAAGGTGGCCATGGCGTCAGCTGCTCTATTTTTCTCTCTAGGAATCTGCTCAAAAGTGATCAAGGAAAAGTACTTCTTCCATCCATCAATCATGGTCTTATATGGCATCAACTTTTCATCTTTGGTGTTATATTCATTATTGACTTGATTGATGATGAGTTGAGAATCTCCATAAACTTGTAGCTCTGTGATGTTCCACTCTAAGGCCATTTTGATGCCTATGACTAGTGCCTCATATTCCGCTATATTATTTGTGCATGGAAACAAGAGCTTGTAGGACTTAGGAATGGTGTAACATTGAGGAGTGACCAATAGTATGCCGGCCCCAGAACCTCCTTAAGTATAGGAGCCATCAAAGTATAACTTCCACGTTTTTGCTTCTATGTTTACAATAGCAGAATCCAGAAATTCCACTTGAATAGTTTGTGTAGAAGTAATGGGGTTTTCAACTAAGCGATCTGCTATCACTTGCCCTTTTATTGCCTTTCTATCGACATATTCAATGTCAAATTCACTCAATATCATAACCCACTTGGCTATCCTACCTATTAAGGAAGTTTTTCTTAACAAATACTTGAGAGGGTCAATTTTGGCAATTAGCTTGACCTTATGCATCAACATATAATGTCTCAACTTTTGAGATGCAAACACCACTGCTAGGAAAGCTCTTTCCATGAATGTGTAATTAAGTTCATATTTGATCAATGTCCTACTCAAATAGTAGATAGCTCTTTCCTTTCCTTGTTCATCCTCTTGCGCCAAAAGCACTCCTAGGGATCTTTCAGTAGAAGATATGTATAAGAGCAATACTTTGCCCTTGATTGGTGGCATGAGAATAGGTGGATTTATCAAATAGGTCTTCAATAATATGAAAGCTTGATCACATTCTTCATCCCACATGAATATTGTATCCTTATGTAGCAACTTGGTGAAGGAATGACATTTTTCGGCCAATTGAGAAATAAAACTTCTTATGGATTGTAGTTTGCCTTGTAAGGATCTCATTTGGCTGATGTTCTTAGGTATCTCCATGTCCATTATGGCTTGTACTTTCTCTAGTTCCACTTCAATTCCTTTAGCGGAAACTATATAGCCTAATAGCTTGCCAGATTGGACACCAAAGGCACATTTCTTTGGGTTTAATCTAACTTTGAATTGCTCCAACCAAATGAATATCTTTGTTAGAATTTTTAAGTGTTCTTCTCTTTTTTGGGACTTTGCTAGTATTTCATCTACATAATCCTCTAAAAAGGTGTGCATCATGTCATGGAAGATAGTTGTCATGGCCCTTTGATATGTGGCTCCGACATTTTTAAGGTCGAAGGGCATGACATTCCAATAATAAGTACCCCAAGGGAAAGTAAAGGTTGTCTTTTCTTAGTCTTCGGGTGCAATTTTTATCTGATTGTAGCCACTAAAACCATCCATTAATGAGTACATGGAGTGACCTACTATCAAATCCACTATGGCATCTATGCTCAGAAGTGGGAAATCATCCTTAGGGCCTGCAAGATTCAAGTCTCTAAAATCTGTACACACATGAATGGATTTATCATGCTTTGTGACCAGTACAATGTTAGAGATCCATTCAGTATATGTTATTGCCCTTATAAATCCAACCTTTAACAATTTTTCCAATTCTGCCTTCACTAGGAGAGCCACATGTGGATGCATTTTTCATAATTTTTGCTTCATGGGTTTAACCCCAGGTCTAACATTCAAATGATGCATTATGAAATCGAGATCCAATCCAGGCATGTCGGCATATGACCATGCAAATTTCACTTGTTGTTCTTGGAAAAACTTGATGAAATCCTCTCTTTCTAGAGATGTAAGTGACACTGCCAAGTGTATAAATTTTGGATCCAATTTTGTCTAAATGTTGACCTTTTCTGTTGGTTCTATAAGAATAGGTGATCTTTCTTCCTCATGTTCAGGAAAGGTATCCAATCTCTCTTCCTTTGGTGCCACAGTTGGGTTTTCACCATAGGAAACATCTCTTATCTTTACCTTTTTTGGTTCTAGTGCTGCCACATAGTGGTTTTCATCACTAGAACTTTTCATTTTTATTTTTATTTTCATTTTTTGCTTTTGACTAAGAGATTGAACCCCTGCTGCTTCTATCATGTTCAGTTCGAGTTCATTGGTGAAAGAGGGCTCAACCACATTAAGGTATTGATTTGTTTCTTGGTCATTCGGGAAGTAAAGCAAGTCACTCAGCTCAGTTTGGTCCCAATCAATAAGGTGTGGATTTATTAAGGATAAGGTTTCATTGGGTAGGTTTTCATCAATTTGGTTTATGGACATGACTTCGTTTGAGGGTTTTTACATTGTATCATTTCGATCTATGACGTGTGCTTCCTCAAGATGATCCATGGAAGAAGGGTCAAAATCCCCTTCACTTGAGTCCTCTTCAACTTCTACGGGAAATAATGTGGGAAAAACCACGAGCGGATTAAAACTAATGTTTGAATCTCCCTCCTCCAAAGGCATCCAAAATGTATCTATCCATGGTGGACTTGTAAATGTTTGTCCTATGTTAAGACCTTGTATATTAGGTTCTTCATTGACTTGAGTATCTTGCCTTGGAATCTTTGCATATGTGTGTATTGTGATTACTTCCTTGTCTTGACATGATTCATCTGATAGGGTATCCCACTCATAATCTTGGGAGTCATCACTATCTCCATCAGATTTTAAGGCATTTACTTGAGGATAAAAATCTTGCATTAGGTTGGAGCTTTCGCCTTTGTATTGGTAACCTACTCTAGATTTTTCTTCTTTTGCCCTCCAAGTAGTTTCAATGGGTTCTAGTAATCCTCTATTTTTTTGGCCTAAGGGTCCTCTTCCCTTGTATCCCATCTTCTGCATTATCTCAAACCCTTTTCCATATTGCTTGATTTCTATATTAACATGTTGGATTCTTTCCATAAGAGTGTTTGAAATATCTTCCTCATCATGATAAAGCCATTGAAGGACTTCATTCTCCTCTTTGTCGAATGCTGCTTCGTCACTTTCTCTTACAAAGTAAGAGTTGTATTTATGAGGTAAGTGTTCTTTGGATGGTTTTCCATGTGTCCTTGGAGATGTGGGCATGTCGAATAGGGAAACTGAGTATTCCCCTACTCCTTTTGAACTAATTTTGCATTGTTTATCAAATGCTTCCATCATCTCATCCATTTTGGTATTTTGAATGGTGGCTCTTTGAATGATTCCTTCCCGGTTATGTGGAATGAATAGCTCATGAATGGGTTTGAGTGCATTACAATATTGAAATGGGTTTGAGTGTCCTCCAACCGTGATTTCTTCACCCATGTATGAGAATTTGATGCATTGGTGGTACGTGGATGGGACTACTTGCATCTCGTGAATCCATGGTCTCCCCAACAAAATATTATAAGTTAACTTCACTTCATGTCTAATACTTGGCAATTGGTATCCTTCTTGACGGGTCCTACTTGTATGGGCAATACGATCATGCCTTTAGAGGCCCTTTCAGCTTCATCATAAGCCTTAATGGTGATTTTTTTTGTAGGGTCAATGCAAGACTCGGATAACCCTAAGGATTTAACAAGACTTAATGTACAAATGTTAAGGCCAGCTCCTCCATCAATGAGAGCTCTTTTGACTCTATGGCATTCAATCAAAACCTCTATATGCAATGGTAGGTTTTGGGGATGTTTGATAGACATGTCATCTTGGTCGGAGAATGACAAGCAATGAGGTGCAATGAGATGACCTACCATGTTTTGGAACTTTCCCTCTTCTAAGTTAGTAGGAACATTTGTATCTATGAGAGCTTTTTCTAAGATTTCCTTATGGTTAGGGGATAGCTTTAATAGCTCTAAGATAGAGATTTGTACTAGAGTTTTTTGCAACTGATCTACCAAGCTATAAGGTTTTACTGTTGTAGAAGATTGTTTGATGACAATGTTGGACTGTGGAGTGCTGATAACTTTTGGAGCAACCCCTTGTAAGGTAATCTTAGAAGTCTACCCTCTTGTAATAACATTTGATGCCTCTTTTCAGGGTTGTTCCTTGATTATTATAGCATTCACAATGTTATCATAAGGTGGCACAAAGTTAATGTTATTACTGCTTTGCTTCCTATTGTTAGATGACTCTCCTTTGTCATGTTTGTAAAAGGGTTGCTTGATTGTTGTATGGTCTTCATTGCTTTGGGGTCCATCAATGGTGATCATGCCATTATCGATTAAGTCTTGCACTATATTCTTTAGCTGCAAGCATTCATTTGTTGTGTGCCCTTGAATCCTATGGTACTCACAATGGCTATTGGCACTCCACCAACTAGGCTTGTTATTTATCTCATAAGGCTGAATGTTGGGTAAAGTAATGACATTATTAGCCATGAGAGTCAATATCTTCAGAAGCAATATCTAAATCACTATTTTGTTGTTTCTATTACTATACTATCTCAGAAGCAATATCTTCTTTATCTATTAGATGTCACTTTGTTTGCACCACATTTTATGTTACTGTTGGTGCACTCCTTCCACTCTTTGGATCACTATCTCATATCAAAAGATGTGATTGTAACGAGGCTTGTTTATGAGATATACAAAGATGAGATTTATTTCACTTCAAGGGCAATGGGGATTTTGACTTCTTTCATAGATGTCCACTTGAGCTCAAACACTTATTTCCAATCTATTCTTTTTTTATGCCAATGGAAAGCATTGCACATGGTATAATCTATTGATAAAAGGAAAAATCTTCACCCGCCATCATCTAATTTGCAAGCTTTACATTTTGTGGACCAAATAAAGTTTCTCCAAAAACTATGATGTGATTATGCAATGCTTCATCATTTACTGTAGCTGGATAAATTGGATAGTATTCCTCAAAAAACTCCAAAGACACATTATATCTATGGACAGAAGCTTGACTTTCAATAATCTACATATTTCACATTATGAAGATTTTATTCCCATGTCCACAATCAATTCTAATCATAAATCACTTTTTATAACATGAATTACAAGTGATAAATAACAAGAATTTCAAAAGCATAAACTAAGGATCAGAAAATAAACTCACTTATGTAACCCTTTTCTTAAGATAAAGGATTTCTTTACTTGTTAGGCTTTGCAGGGTGCCTTCGAACTTGACTTGGCTTGGAATAACATTGTGTGCATCCCCACCTTCAATAAATTCTATTGAGACCACCTTAATTTAATAAAAAAAGGTGCATAGATGACATCTTATTGACTTTCAATAGAGGAATCATATTTATGTTTATTAGCTATGTAGGAAAGAATAACGTGCTTAAGTAAAAAAAAATTAAAATGCAATAAAATATCAAACCAATACACTTAATTACTGATCTCGTAATAGTTGTAAACAAGTTGATGAAGCAAAAGATTGAGATATAGACCCCTATTCGCATATACAATAGCTCTTTTCGTAGATCGAGACCCAGTATTAGTAGCAAGGTAAGCACCAATAGTAACAACATTTCTAGGTCCAGGTTCAACATTTGTTGAAGCAGTTGACTCTGTAGCTATTGAATACCCCATAGCGTATTCATTAGCATGGGCACAAGCATATAAGCCAGAAACTACAAAATAGCTGGTGGCAAATGCAAAGGCATAGACAGTTTACTCAGTAGATTTAGTAAACTAAGCAGGAGATTCTACTGACTAACCATATCCAGTGCTTGATCCAGCACTGACAACATATATCTTATCATCCAGTAGCATATGTACCAGTTGTTGATTATGTTGAAGCAACACTCGCAATTATTTATCCAGCAAGCACCAAATAGATGTATATAAGATTGATACCCAAGCCCAGGTGCATAAGCATATCCATTAGCATATTTAGTAGATGAAGTTGACCAATACTATCAGTTTACCTATAGAGTATATACATAAGCATATCCAATAGCATATCTAGTATTAGTAACAACATCTAAGATACCATCTCTAGTAGCAGAGTAAGAAGCAAGGATAGTAGCTTACCCAACACCATTTCTTTGAAGAGAATTTGCATAACCAATTCCAGGTGTAGCATCAATAGTAGTGGCCATATAATATTTACACAACCCATTCATAAGGCCATGTCTAGGGGGCAATAATTTTCTACACTTCACTTGTCATCATTCCTCACACTTGTTCAAATCTACAAACTCAATGATCTAGTAAAAGTCCAAGGTCTGTAAGCTTAGTAGCCAAATGAGAATTTTGAACATTAATGACCACCTTACCAATAAAATATTTCTACTACATCACTAAAAGTCCAAAGACACATTATTTAAATCCGTATATTGATCATTTTAATTTTCCAGATGGATCATGCCTGAACTGGATTTAGGAATTCATATACTATTCTAATGCTACCATTCCTAGGATAGAACTAGTACATGTTGTAATTCCTTTGTTTTCATGCATTAGATGTTATGATTAGTGCAATGCAATTCTTCTTGAACCTATAATTTTTATCTCTATATAATTTAATGCTTCAATTGGATGCAAGATGTCAACCATAGATATTGGGGCACCAGTTGTACGGATGTTACATAGTCCAGTAGGTGGTCATATTGTATTTGCAGTGCTTGAGGTCGGCAGATATTCAACTCAACTAAAAAATAAACAATTTTGCATTATTTAGAATAGTATCTATTCAAAAATTTCCTTTCTAGGAATGACACTTTTTATGAAATAGTTATGTTTGTTTCGGGCATGTCATATTCAAAATCAATATTAAGATAAACATTCTATTGATTGTGGCACTTGTTTCAAAATTGTTGTTTCAATTTTTTAGGAATGTAATAACTATATTTTAGATCTTAAATACTGTGTATCTATTGAGTTTGAACTGTAGAAAAATTATTGCAATTATATAGTGTAGCAAAATGCCAATGGAGGAGGCAAAAAGGCATTTTAAACCTTCTCTTCCTGGAAATTAAAGGATTTGTTTAATTCTTACTATATTTGAAATGGGGGTAAAATATAGAGGGATGTCAAAGTGTGAACTGAATCTAGAGTTGTTGAACTACTGAAAAAGCATATTTGGGAGAATTTGAAGTGAAGAGATGATGAATTAATGGAAATAGAAAGAAGATAAATAGAAACAAGAAGTAGAAAAATCCAATGCAGATCAATAGAAACCGAATCATCTCCTCTATGTAGACAATAGGAAGCAATTATTTTATTTTGTGCTATGCTTTTTTCATTTAAATGATTTTGGAAACTGCTCTGGACAATCTTCATGTTGATGGACTATGGTCAGAGAATACATTTACTCTTACTACGCACTTTTGAACAAAATATTGATAGTCCCACTAAGTGTGTAATTTACTGGGGATGGATACAGAAAGAAAATGATCCATTTAATATTGAAGTTGAATGATAAGCATCAAGGGATTTTGAAAAGCATGCCTTTGAATGGATCTTAAAGATGATAAAAGTAGGGAGGGGGCTTAGAGTAACTTATAACTAAATGAATACTATTAGTTTTAGTTCTTTTGTAGATTTTTTTTTTTTTAATGTACACTATCTTATGCTATTTTTAAAAAAAACCGATCATCGAGACATATTTAGATAACTAATTTTGGTTTTGTGTCTATATCTCTAAATCCTTTTGGGTTATTAGACTCTCCCTTCTACATAAGAGTGTTGTGATCAATGAGATTCAAGACACTATGTATATCTACAAACATTTTTTCTCTCCTAGAAGTAAACACGTTCACATTAATATATTGGATGAAGCTACAAGTAAACTAGTTGCACTCAACAACATAAGAATTTAAAACTTGGGACAATAAATGAATTGCTATCCAAAATTGCTAGTCTAGTTTTTTGAGATCTCTAGTCAACCTAGGTCTACAAACATATCAAACTTAGTAACCCAAACCATTTGTAATCTGATTAATCAACAAATTTTTTGAATATATTTGCCCCTCTACAAGCTGATGTTCAAAAGGTAGAATGCAAACTATCAAGACAACTACGTCTTGCGATTTTGGCACCATTTGTAAGTTAACAAGCATAGGATTAAATGACTTGTGATGATCATAGATGGAAAAACTTGAAATCATGTTTAATGGAAAGTACTAGTATACATGGTATGATTATTCTTTAAAGGGTACTAGCTCAATGGAAGAGCACCTACTTTACAAGTAGGAGGATGGTGGTTTGATTCCATTGTGCCCTAATATGACTAAATACATGACTAAATAAATGACTAAATAAACAACTAAATAAATGACTAAATAAACGACTAAATAAATGACTAAAAATATGACTAAATAAATTACTATAAATAAATGACTAAATCAATGACCAAATTAATGACCAAATAAACAGAAAGAATGACTAAATAAATGACTAAATAAATGACCAAATAAATGACTAAAATAGTTTAGTCATAAATTTGGTCACGAGATAAATTACTGGCAATAAACTACTAATGGTCACGTGATCAAAATTAGTCATTTATCTATATTTTTTAGTAGTTTATTTAGTCATATATTGTTGTTTTTGTACTAGTGTTTATACAAAGGCTCACTGCCAAATATAAAAAGGGCTTAATATCGATACACAAGCTCACTACTAATATGAAAAGGGATCATTTTCGATACACAAGGGCTTAATACCAAAAGATATGAATAGATATAGAATCCACCTCTAAGATCTTCAGACTGTTCTATAAGAACATGGATCTCTTTCACATTGATTCATAGTCACTTCACACAATCCACACAAGTCACAATCACATTACATTACATTAATCGTCCATCCTTGGATACAAAGGATTTCTATATATACATTTTGATATCTGATCTTACATATGTTGGTCTCACACATAGCATGTGTAATCACCAATGCATTATATATTATAATTACTTTAGGCACTCAACACTGGTCCTAAATTTGGGACATACATAGGGGATGATAACAACACGTTACAGTACACACCTTTGATAGGTCATACATAATATATTACAATACATGTTGCAAATACCGAAGCCATATGAATGCCACAACCAAGACCAAAATATGGATACATGAAGTAGCCATTAATACCAATAGGATGTAGTTAATAATTGTGTTGTAGCTGATATACATCCCATCTCATTATACCATGATGCACTATGGACCTGAGATATTATCATTCTAAAAAA
Source organism: Chamaecyparis obtusa (assembly GCA_027943335.1). NCBI lineage: Eukaryota > Viridiplantae > Streptophyta > Pinopsida > Cupressales > Cupressaceae > Chamaecyparis > Chamaecyparis obtusa. The sequence continues at coordinate 188,504 of BSBK01005474.1, forward strand.
TTTCTTTTCTTTTACATTACTAAGACTCTTGTTACCAAACTAGAGAACAACATGATACAATCCATACATGCCAAACACCTACCAAAACTACCAAAGTGTCGGTAAAGAGTTTTGATATCAATGCCAACCAATGCAAACACTTCCTTGCATATTCTAACAGAGGTCTCTTGTATGGCTTCTCAATTTGGGAAACTGCCTCTTACAATCAATTGGAGGTAAACTAAAGGTTCATTTTCTTGCATGTGAATGTTACTTTTAGCCCTTGTTTCATCTTGTTCATATTTTGGCATGCCTACTAGGACCTATGTTACAAATTTTGTCACCAATGTCGGGAACCAAAAGTTGTCATTGTTGTCAAAATTTGGTACTGTAGACACCTAAATCTGGTTACACAATTAAGTAATCTTATCTAGTTCTCTCCTAAGGCATTTATTAATTAAATATTAATTATTTAATTGATTTATGTCATCCCCTAGTTGATTAATTTAATTAATTAACTATAGTCCAATTAATTATCTAAATGACAACCCTTAGTCTGATAAATAATTAAAACCCTCTTCCTCTATTAATTTAAATAAATATGCCCATCTATTTAAATTAATTCATAAATCCCATTTTCTTCCTATTTTAGATTTAAATAAAACATTTAATCCAATTTGAGTACATGGCTCCTAAATTTAACCCCTAACCTAACCAATCCCAACAACCTAACCTTAAGTTCCTACTCAACCCAACCCATTCACACATACTAATCACTCTCAATTAGCTAATGACCCATGATTAGCTAATCCAGCCCTCCACTCATTCTCTCTCCTCCCATCACATCCTCCTAGTTTTCCCACTTGCCTCCTAATCCAAGCCTAATCACTCCCTAAATATTTGTACAATCATAATCTATGGATTAAGAAATCCTAACCCAACCCAAGTCAACCCTCATGTCACATCCTCACATCCCCCAACTACTTCACCTCATGTCAACCTTAAATGCTCTTGCACATCCCTTACACACTCGATCTTCCTCTTACACATTTGTCTCCTCTCACATCTCCCAAAATGGTCATATTCACCCATACCTTCCAACCTCTCACATTGTGACACTTGTCACAATGAGATGTATTTGAGAAAGCACAATCTATGTGCTCTCTCAAATGCATTTTGACCCTTCATCGGGTTTGCATCTTGACAGTCCATTCACCTCTCCTCTTGCCTATAAATTGAACCCTCATCCCTTCACAAATCATACATCTTTAATGCAAAGTTATAATGCTAGTTTGAGAGCCTAAAAACTACCAAACTACCATTATAATGCCAAAATCCTTCTAAACCATTGAAGCTTGAGCATCATACATTGAGCACAAATTCAAATCCTTGGAATGCATCTAAAGATCAAGAGGGCTTTTGGAGTGCTTACTTGTGGTTTGCATCCTTGTTATCGTTGCTTTCTTTTAGTCTAATTTAAGTTTTTATCTTATTTGTTTTGTTGAATGCTTTACTTAGTTTAGTATTCTTTAAACACTAAATATTAGGTGATACATTTTGGCAGGCCCTGTGGGACCCACTTCTAGGGTCATTCTCTCATTCATTTCATCCTTTTCATATGCAAAACTAACCAAAAATTATTGTTCTTTGTTGTTTGAGTGTTTTTGCAAAGTTTTTGGGGATTTATAGGTTTGGAGATGGAAGAAGTAGCATTTGCGCCATCATTCCCACTCTCAGATTTTGAACAACAAGAAAATACAAGTCTGTGGGATCACGAGTATGGTCGGCGGGATCGCATTCCCGAAAAAATTTCTATCTCCTGTCTCATTCTTTCACTCTCGAGTTTTACCATTTTTTTTAATAGTCTGGGGGACTGCAAATCCACAATGTGGGAATGCCATTTTTCTATGCAGGATCGCAAGATAAATTAGTAAACAGTAAGGTATTAATTAAAATCTATTAGAAAATCTTGAAATTTATGCCTGCATATCCGCTAACAGCCTGCAGGATCGCTTGTTGACCCTGTGGGATCGCGGTCGCAGGTATTGCATTTAATAATGTTAGTTTTCATTCTATTTTATTTTTTTGGACTAACAGGCCTGCAGGATCACCTATACGACCCGCAAGATCTCTTGTCTTTTAGCTGTGGGATTGCAGGAACAAACGGTGAGATTGCGAGTTAAATTTTTTTTTAATAAAAAAAATAGAATTAACACATTGTCTTGTGGTGCACTAAAAAGAACATTGCATGTATACACAATATTTCAAACATTTTGATTTGGGCATAAAATGAACAAAGGATAAGATTTACAATCAAACCCTCACACTTCACTTTGGTGCTTAAAATGAACAACAACAAAAATCTTGAATGCCTAAAGGACAATAAACCAATGGAATGAACATTTCAATTTGTGTTTAAAAAGAATCAAAATCAAGTCTTGAATGCTAAAGGAAAGTAACACTTATTATTTCTTGCAAAAAATCAAACTTTCCTTTTGAGTTTTGTCATTTACTTTTCAAAAAAGAACCTTGCACGCTAAACACAAGTGTTTGATGTTCGAGGATAGAAAACACTTAGTCTATACTAGGTTCAATTTGGAATAAACACTTTTTGGCGTGTTTGAAGAAGTGATTTTCAACACTTTCTTAGAGCTTTTAATTTTTTGCAAAATCTTGGTAAAATAAGTGACGTGAAAACAATTAACTTGTATCTATATGCTCTCCCCTCGCCTTCATGGAACTTGGGTGAAGAGAAAGATCAAGTTCAATTGGTTTTTCTTCTAGCAAGGCCTATCTAGAGAGAAGCACTTCATCTTTAGAGAATGACCTCAAATCGGTAATTTCCTTATCGATATATAAACAAGGTATTGAGAAAAATCTCGCCTTATCCTCTCAAGATTGAGTGAGGCATGTTGATGGTAGTTTGAGGTAGGTGAATATCCCTACGATTTTGGAATGCTCAACTAGGCTCTTAAGTGAGTCACGTGCGCACAAACCAATTGGGAGAACGCCATAGATCTTACTAGAAGCCATTAAATCATAAACTTACCCAATCTACCTCGAAAGGCTTCCTAATATTTTTGCAAGGAGAATAGTAATCTCCCTAAGAAACTCATCATATCATGCCATCCTTGAACATTTGGAACTGGATAATACGACATCATGACTGGAGCCATTGTGTACTTGGTGACGGTCATATTCTAATTAGCTCTTGGATTTGTGCCTAAGTCAATGAACAAAGGTTTTTAAGTTACACCATTTCCTTAGGATAGCAATTATCTGTGTGTGTCTTTGAAGTTACCAAGCCAGTGAAAACACTTGTTCAAACATACACAAGCGAAGTTACAAATCCTTTTGCCAAAGAGATCAAAACTTATTGCATGTTGTTCCCACGAGATTGCTTTGTCTCTTATGAGATTATTCATCCATCATTCCAAAAAATCTAAAAAAAATTCAAAACCAAGCCAAGGTACACTTACCGCAGTCACTTCCTAGCTTGAATGACTTTCAAATCCGCGCTCAAGAGATTGAAGATATTTGGCCTTATGATCAAATTAGTGAAACACAAGAAAGCAAAGTTACCAACACCACATGTGTATTGAGAGAAAAATGTCACCAAATGAAAACTCAAAGATGACCAACCTATCATAACTACGATCCAAGCAGAAGACATGTATCGAGAGAAACTAGATAATGTGGATTACAATGCAAGAGTCATGCAGTTTGCAGTACCCTTCCAAGTTAATCGATAATTTGTCACACTTGAAAGAGAGAACTAGACAGCATATCACATACCATATCCTTTCAAATCTCATGAAACCATTTCAACATCCCTATATCTTAGATCATTCCCTACGTGCATTCACGTCGTTCTCTTAGGTAGCCTCAAGTCTGTAATACCCCAAAAATGGGCTATATGTTCATTAACCTCCTACATCGTCAAATCAAACGAAATCGACATCAAAGTCCTAACCTAAGGCACATCTGCACATCAAGTCATCGAAACCTAATTGATTTTATTCTAATTTTGCATCAGGAAATATTCCTTGAATATTCCTTATTATCCTAATTATCTTTAATTGAATATTATTTGGCGATAAATGTCATATTTATCCTAAAGTTGATTAATTGAATATGATGAATATTTAATTAATTAATTTAATTATGCCACTTAATTATTTAATTATATTTATTCTTAAATTATATTATTTAATTTTGACAATAAATAAAAAAATCCTACAAATAATTGATTAAATTCTTATTTAATTAATTAAATCTTGTTGCCAATATTTAATGATATAGTTTTTTAATAAAGTTTGATTAAATAATTGATTGACCCATAAATCAATTGTTTTAATTTAAAATCAGTTAAGTTGAGAATAAATCACTTTATTTTTAAATTAATTTATATTAATCATGCACAAGCAGAAAAACAGTCAACTTTAAATCAATTTTCAATCTCAATTTGTTAACTTTCCAAACTCAACATCTGATTGTGAGTTGAAAAAGTGAACTAAACTCTATTTTGAGATAAAAACTACTTTTGCGTGATTTTATGAGTTAATTAATTCTGATTTCTTGTTAACTCAAAAATCAACCCGAGTTTATCAAGAATGATTTATGGCTTTTCTCAATGCATCCTCAAGCTCTGGATTTCTATAAAATCAAGGCTCAGCTCTTCACAAATCATCTCTCAAATTTGCACAATTACTCTAGCGAAATTGCATCTGAAGAGTCAAGCACTTGCGACAGGCGATTTTGTGAGATCTTTCATTATTTTTCATAGCTTTGCATCCATTTTCATATCAATTCATAGCATTGTTAGAATAATTTGCATATCAATTCCATACATTTTAGACTAGTTTGATGTCAGTTTTTCATCCTAATTGCATCAAAAATCCAAAAAAAAATAGATTAATCTGCATTCATATCTCATTGCTTTCAATCATTCAAATCCTTTGTTTAGGTGTTGCATTGTCATTGATCTTGATCATAATCTGAGAATACCATACTCGCACCTACTAGAAGGCAGTAAATCGCCTGGTTAGCTAGTTTCATTTATATTGCAGATTTCAATTTTGCTAACCTCTAATGTTTTACTGAAGTGTTGTGTCTCCAGCTAAGTACAATTTTCACACACACATTTCTGGCGCCCACCGTGGGGACCTGAAATGGGTTTGCATTCATCTTATAATAATTTCTATCAATTTTCTATCGTTCTCTACCAAAATTGCAATTTTTACCTTTTGTCCGTACATTTTTCGTATGAGTTTTGACAGAGTGTCGTATGACAATTGGTGTTTTCAAGACTTGTGCCTATTGTTACATATTGTCATTTGGAGGTTTCTTTGTCGTGTGTGCACAGACCCACTGCCATATCAAGCTTGGATTGTCATATGAGAGGTAACTGATTGTCGTACGAGTTTTGGCATCAGGAATTCAATTGTCATTTCAAATTTTCAGGTAATTTTTTAGATTTGATTGTTTTGGATTTGGACTAATAGCTAGCCCTAATGATTGAGATCTTCTATTTTTTATTGGTACTTGTTGATTCTAATTGGAAAAGCACAACAAAAATTGCAAAATAGGTAAAATCTACTAAGTACGTTGCGAAGGAACTCGGGTATTCTATTGCAATTTGATAACACTTCAATTTGGGACATAAAATGAACTCTCACGTGTCAAGCTTGTGTGCCTTTCCTGCTTTCATAAAACACACTTCAGTTTTGGGCTCTAAAACAAACATAGATTTGATTTTTGCATATCTATTACACATAGTAATTAGGCCCTATGAACACTATTTGTGGAGTTCTTGAGAGAGTGGGCTTCATTCACTTATTTTGCATGCAAAGCTCTTCTCGAAGATAGATCCCCTTGTAGGTAGGGAGGATATTGTGATTATCTCATGTTCTACTTGGTTTTGTCCTCAACTTTGATCGTTACGTTCTCTCTTGGTCCCACTTAGAGAGCTCAGTAGACATTTTTTTTAACATCACAAGCCTTGGTGAGGTGATTTTAGTCTTAGCATGTCAAAGAACCTGTCTACTGTGTTTGGGTAAAAGTGAACAGGATAGAGGACTATGCTCTACTCCCTTTTTGGGTAGTATCAGAAACTCAGATCCTTGAATCTGGACCAAGTCTTCATGTGGTCTATTTTGTGAGTCACCTTTAGAGAGGGTTAACCGTAGTGGACATTCCCTTTATTGGGTCAACCACGTGGATGGAACCTTAAGCGGTAATAGCCATTTTCACCGTGGTAGCAACAGCCGCTATATAAATGTCTTTGTGGAAGAAATCTCCACAAGTGTAGTCTCTTGTTGGGTTGTCAGATCTCCTCAGCAGCTCCTTATTGATTAAATTCTCAGACTGTGTCAAAATCCTAGTGCACCTGGATTGGATTTTGCCCTCTTGAGATTACAAAAGTTGCAGAGTCAGACCATTACTAAAAACCCTAGTGCTGCCAAATTTTTATTTTCTAGGTCTCTATGCGTGATTGGAAAACTTTTTGAGAACATACACAAGTAGCATTCCTAGGGTTAGAACAATAAGTCACTTGATTGTTCATGTGCAAGGTTACTTTGTCCCTTGCTCATTGTTTTCAGACATGCTTGAAATCACTTGCTTACTATTTTGTGTACTTGTTATCTACTTGGTTATTGAAAACAAACGAATCCAAGATGAATTTTTACACGAATCTGCAAACCTAGATAGAAAATCTTACAAACAAACCGATTCTAAAAAATTGAAAAATTGCAAATCCGAAGCAAAATTCCTTTCTGGAGTCCAAAGTCATCCCACAGTCTCAAAAAGTCATACGAGCCTTGTCAACTGTCGTGCCAGAGCTAACCCAGACTCATATGAGCCTGGAGAAACTCATATCAAAATCTTGCAAAGTTGTCAAAAAGCTCCAGAAATTGTCAGAAATCCAATTTTTATAGCCTACTTCCAGAATTTGTCATAAAATTCACTATGTCAGGAACAGAGCAGAAACCAGAAGAATCCAATCTATTTTCCCAAAGTGGTCTCTTGAATCTGATTAGCCTTCTGATTTATTGATTTGAATATCATCCATCTTGTATCAAAACCTTGTCAAATCATCTTCAATTCAGTCTTCAACAAAATGGCTAAGTGTTGCAAGCTTGTGTCTGCCATCTTTTGGGCGTCTACCCATACATCTAAGGCACAGTATCCTTTATTTACATCCAAATCAATCTTCAACCAATCCCATCTTGACAAGGTTGCGTCATTCGATCTTCTTGAATCAAGTCATTCTTCGACTATCTTAATCTTGCTCTTTTGCTTCACACGAAGTTAATGGTGGAAACTTGAGCTTCCTCACACAAAGGAAACAGGGAGAACAACCCAGATTCTCTTTGGCAGCATCTTATGTGATTGCTCAGACATTTCATCAACCTTACGACACAACTAAATTTGTAGAAGACGCTCTTGGCAATCTTTACTTGAAAGGTGGTTATGTTACCCCTTCTGTATCTGTTCATAGAGGTAATCCAAAAACTCCACATTAATCAATCCCTAGTAGTCCTCATAATAACACAATGTCTCAAGGTGGAGCAAACCAAGGCTCCCAAGGACAACAATCCCAACATGGTGCAGATCAAGAACCCACACCTTCTAAAATTTCCCAATATCAAAATGATGATAACTTCAAGAGAATGCTAAAACACTTCTTGCGTGAAGAGAAAGAGGCATATTTCCTAGATCTAGCTTGACAAGGAGCCAAACTTCCTCCAAACTTTAATGTTGAAGATATCATCACTCAAGAGGAAGAAACTCCTATCATAGCCATGATGAAATAGATGCATGATATGCAATTCAAGTTAAACAAGATGGAAAAAGAGAAAGAACCTAAAGAATTTTCTATGGAGGCTCTATGCCCCTTTCCATTTGATAAAAACTTGTACATGCCACAATTCCCAAAAAGAGTGGAGATATCGAAATATGATACGTATGATGGAAACTCTGATCCCCAAGATCATGTAAGGGAATTATGTACTCAACCTATGGATTTCATGCATGAACCAACCTACCTAATGCATCTTTTCCCTCAATCTCTGGGAGGAGCAACCATTCATTGGTTCTCTAGAATGCCTCCAACAATCAAAACCTTTGAGGAGTTGATCAAACTATTTTATCAACAATACTCCTACAACATTCAACATTCGATCACCATGATCGATATCTGCAATCTGAAGCAAAACTTAGGAGAATCCTTCCTAACTTTCCTCAAATGATGGAGGAAGAAGTTTTCACTCTATGCTTGACCTATTCCGGAAACTGAAAAACTCAAAATCTTCATCAACAATTTGGTTTCAGAACTCAATTATCCCTTGCAAATGCAAAATCATACATCCTTTGATAAAATGGTAGAGAATGCCATCAAGATTGAGAATGTGCTTGTCAAAAAAGGAGACATACAACTTCATAAGGAAAACAAGTACGAATCTAGTTCTAGTTCCAACAACAAAGACAAAGGAAAATTCTGGAACAAGAACAAGAATGTTGTAACAGATGGCATTGTCGATCATGTTAGTGTCCCATCAAAGGCACCAGAATTCAATCTCACCATGGGCACTCAAGCCATAAAAGCTTATGAACAAAATGCATCTGAACCATCTCAAAAGTCGAAAGACTATAAACCATGGGTTACAACACCAAAATGCAAGTTCACTCCTTTGGGTGAGTCCTTGGAATCTACCATGAAAACTCTGTTGGCAAATGAAATCATCACATTGCCTGAGATAAAACCATTTGATCCTGAACCTAAACCAAAATGGTGGAAAGAGACTGATTTCTGTGATTTCCATCGAAACAAGGGTCATCAAACCAATAACTGCATACGCTTGAAGAACCTCATACAAGACAAAATTGATAATGGATAAATTGTAATTGATAGTCACAAAACCAACAATGATCATACGACATTCACGGAACCATTTCCAAAAAATGGTCAAGGAGATTCATCTTCTCAGCCTAACATGGGTGCTAAAGTCAATTAAGCCTACTCTGGAAACAATGTTGTCATAAATATGGTGGAATTATGCCTATCTGAACATTGCAATGTCATCACAATTATAAGAAAGGATAGAGATAATCAATCAGCAAATGCAGTAACTCAATCACAAGCTCAGGCACATCTGCAAGGAGAAAACATGGGTTCATCAAATTCCCCTAAGGTGCCTTTCAATCTTTCATCTACTTCCAAACAGAGGGCTGCCTCAAAATCATCAAATCCTAAAGACACAAGGCCAACATCATATAGTATTGTCCAACAACTCCATCACATAAATGCAAAAATATCCATGTTTGAGTTGCTTTGGATATCTCCTACTCATAGGGCTATTATGGATAAAGCCCTGCTTGGTTCCAATGTTCTTGACAATCTTGATCTAGACAGATTCCAAACTATGGTTGGTCATAAACAAGGTATATCTCCTTCTTAGAGGAAGATGACAATTCACTGAGTCATCCGCATAACCAACCCTTGCACATTGAAGTCTTGATCCAAAACCATCATGTCAAACACGTGTTGATAGATGGAGGCGCTGGTCTAAACATTTTTTCTTACAAATTGATCACACAACTAGGATTATTAGAAGATGTTATTGATCCTAAAAAGAAGATAACCATGAAAGCATATGATGAGCAAGAAAGATCTTCTAAGGGAACAATTGTCCTACCTATCAGAATAGGACCTGTCATCAAAGACATCACTTGTCAAGTTCTAGATCTTCCATTGGCTTACAACATTCTTCTAGGGAGGCCTTAGATACATGAAATGAAAGCTATTCCATCAACATACCATCAATGTGTAAAGTTTCTTTATGATGGAGTAGAGGTCACAATACCAGCTGACATGTCCACATCTTGCAATGCCTTGAAAGAAAGTGCTAACAAACTTGTTCCACATAATAGAGAATCTTTCACTAAGCAAACAGACATTGCATCTACATCCAAGATGGAAGACATTGCCAAAGAAGTCAAAATTAAAGACACAGGCATGGGAGAATACACAATGGAACCAGTCTTATCTCATATCTCTCCTGTTGTCCCCAAAATCTTATGGACAACCGTCAAACAAAGTGAAACCTAATGCTAAAGAACCTCAGGTCATATTTAATGGAAGTTTTATCATAGAAAAAGTGTCCAAGAAAGAATTTGATGAAGAAGAAGCTATACTAGCATGGTTATACAAAGACGAGTCTCAATCCTAGATAGTTAAGAAATGTGACTCTAAAACACCTAAAACCCATGTTAAATCTTATGGACCAGGTCATAAACTCATGTCTAAGATGGGATACACTGGGAAAGGACCTCTAGGAACAAGAGGCAAAGGCATTATCAAACCAGTTGAACACTGTGGAAGGATGAATAAAGATACTGTGGGTCTAGGATATCAAAAGAAGCCTTTTCATCTTAGCAAAAACTCTCCACATGTCTTAGAGCATATTGAACCATCAGCGGAAACTCAGCTAAAGGAAGAAACACCACAATCAGATAGTGATGATTCAAATAGCTCTGAACCTATTCCTTAGGAACGTTTACCTAAAGAAATACTAGATCTTCTTAAAGATGAAGAAAAACTTAAGGAGAATATCAATGTGGTAGCTACACAAGAACCTACTACTAAACAAGAGGAAGGTAAAACTATCACAATAGCTGAACATTTGGAACATTCCAATGATTCTGAAATGGACTCCCATGAGTATGAATTCAAATCAGACTCAGAAGGAAATCCTTCTTGGGGGATTCATCCTGACTTTACACATGTTCTTGATTTTCCCAAAGGCCTAGATGAAGAATCAAATGACTATGAATGTGGAGTTATTCCAGAAGAAGATGAACTTATCATTGAGAAACACATTGATGTCATTCACCGATATTCACCTAAATCTGAAGTGATTCTAGAGAGAAATGATGAACTTAATGAGTCTAATCTACCTATTGCTGAAGTGGAATCCAATAATGACATTGAGACTATTCGTGAATTGAACATTCTGAGTAGTAATATCACCTTCGAATTTGAGAGTCAGGTTAGGACCAATGATGACAACATCATATGCGTGAACACCATTTCCCAATCCTTCCCTACATTAACTATCCAATATCTAGAACTTATTGACCAGATGTCTACTGATCCGAGCCAAGATATATATACCTTTCAAAATGACTATGCCCTTTCTTGCTACCTCAATGCAGTTGAACCTCATCAGTGAACCAAGCATTAGCATGACAGAGTCAGATATTAAATATCTCAGTCAAAAGGATAAAAGATAAAAGAAAAAAAATTCTGAGGGTGAAAACCATTGTGTCAGTCTTAGAACCTAAAATAGTAAAAACAAAAAATGTATTCGAAGGTGAAAACCTCTCTAAGGTGCCTAAAGATGAGATATTTGATGTCCTTCTGAGTCATTTATAGGATAGATCTCCCATATTGATAGAGCCAACTCAATCTATCAAATTGGGTACACCAGAGGAACCATAACTGATTCATGTAGCACAATCCCTATCAGAGGAAGAGAAACAAGCATTCACTACTTTCTTGACAGAAAAGAAGATCAACTTTGCATGGAAGTATTCAGGTATGCCAGGGTTAGATCCAAATCTTATAATGCATCATCTTTCTATAGCTCCATGAGTCAAACCTGTTAAATAGAAATTGCATAACATACATCCACATGTTGCACTCCTAGTCAAAGCCGAGCTAGAAAAGTTACTAAAAGCCAGATTTATCCATGTCATAGATTATGCAGAATGGATCTCCAACATTCTTCCTATTTCAAAACCAGACAAATCAATCAAAGTGTGCATAGATTTCAGAGATGTTAACAAAGCATTCCCTAAGGATGACTTTCCACTGCCAAACATTGATATGATAGTGGACATGACTGCGGGCTTTGAGATGTATTCTTTAATGGATGGTTTCTCTGGATATAACCAAATTAAAATTGCTCCAGAAGATCAAGAGAAAATGGCTTTTACATGTGCATGGGGTACCTTCTATTGGAATGTCATGCCATTTGGCCTTAAGAATGTTGGTGCTACATATCAAAGAGCAATGACATCTATCTTTCATGACATGATGCATTGAACCATGGAGGATTATGTTGATGACACTTTAGCTAAATCAATTATAACATCAGAACATTTGAATGATTTGAGCAAAATACTAGACAGAATGGAGAAGTTTAGTCTCAGGCTGAACCCTAAAAAGTGTGATTTTTGTGTCACTTCTGGAAAGATCCTAGGCTTCATTATTTCAAAGAAGGGCATTGAAGTAGATCCTGCTAAAGTCAAATCTATCATGGAGATGCAACCTCCCAAAAATATCAGTCAAATGAGGACTTTAAAAGGAAGGGTGCAATCAATCAAACATTTCATATCTCAGCTAGCTGATATATCACAACCTTTCACAAAAACATTACATAAAGGTGTGACTTTTGTATGTAATGAGGATTGTGAAAATAATTTCAACCACGTCAAGCAATATTTGGCAAATCCTCCTATTTTGATGCCTCCTATTCAAGGGAAACCATTGATCCTATATGTCTCCACCACAGATACATCACTAGGGGCATTACTAGCACAACATGATGAGAACAAGAAAGAGAGAGCTATCTACTACATCATTAGAACATTGGTAGCTTATGAGAAGAACTATTCCATGATAGAAAAGGTGTGTCTAGCTGTCATCTTTGCATCACAAAATTTGAGACACTACATGTTAGCTCATACAACACAAATAGTAGCTAAGATTGATCCACTAAAGTACCTACTTAGAAAAGCTTCCCTCACAGATAGATTAGCTAAATGGGTGATGCTATTGAGTGAGTTTGACATAGAATATGTTGAAAGGAAAGCTATCAAAGGACAAGTCATTGCAGATCAGTTAGCTAACACACCAATATTTGATGATACACCATTACAGTTGGAATCTCCTAATTCATCCATCATGAACATATCTTCTAGGACTTGGCATCTCTTCTTTGATGGATCTTACACAGAGAATGGATCTGGAGCAGGCATATTATTCATAACACCACACGGTTACTAAATACCTAAAGCATTCAGAATAAAGTTTCCTTGCACAAACAGTATTGTTGAATATGAAGCTCTACTTAATGGTATGAAGATAGAAATAGAATGGCAAGTGACAGAGTTACACATTCATGGAGACTCATAGCTAGTCATTCACCAAGTCAATGATGTGTACCAGACAAAAGATGAGAAACTTGTTCCATACAAACGCATGGTAGATGACTTAAAGAAATATTTCATATCTATCACATTTGAGCAAATTCCCAGAATGGAGAACAAGGTTGTTGATGCCATGGCAACGCTATCATCTCTACTATAGTAGCCCGAACATGAGCTACGTTACGAGTTCCTAGTAGAAGCATTGTCGTTCCCTGCATATGATTCCCCTAAAACCCGCATGATCTTCACTGTTGTTGGTCATGATTCTTCTAGATACAAAAACCTTTTCTCCTACCTTCAAGACCAAATCATTACTGATTCCTTCAACCGTCATGAGAAATGATACCTTATCTGAAACGCATCGCGGTATGTCATCATTGGTAATGATCTATACAAATCGAGTCTAGATGGTACACTTCTTAGGTGTTTAGAACGAGAAGAGTCTCAACGTGCATTAGAGGAAGTCCATGATGGTATATGTAGATCACATTCCAACGGTTTAACACTAGTTTGAAAACTTATTAGGGTTGGGTACTATTGGCCTGAACTGGAAAAAGAGGCTATCAAGTATGCTAAGAATTGTCAAAAGTATCAAGTACATGGAAACTTGATTCATGCACCAGGGAGAGATCTTATTCCTTTTACTACATAATATCCTTTTCAACAATGGGCCTTTGATCTAATAGGTGACATTTATCCACATTCTTCTAATGGACATGCCCATATAATTACAGCTACAGACTATTTCACATAATGGGTAGAAGCAATCCCTTTGACTCAAGCAACCGGCAAGAAAATCTCTATGTTCATCCTAAACTACATCATATGTCGGTATGGTATCCCACATTCAATAGTCACAGATAATGGTGGCCAATTCAAAAACAAGGACTTAGATTCCTTATGCTCAAAATTCAAGATCACACAACATTGTTCATCCATATATTATCCTCAAGGGAATGGACAAGCAGAGGCATCAAACAAGACCCTGTTGAAAATCTTGCATCGCACAGTTAATAAAATAGGAAGAGACTGGCATCTCATGATCAATCCAGCTCTCTGGGCCTACAGAAAAAGTATCTGAATTCCCACTAGGGCTATGCCATTCGCTTTAGTCTATGGGTCTAAGGTGGTACTACCTATTGAGGTTGAAATCCTATCACTAAGAATCAGAATGCATGGTCTAGTAACTGATGATGACTACAGAGTGTCTAGGTTGCAAGAACTTAAACTATTAGATAAGCGCAGACAAGCAACATATGATCATCTTAGAGAGAATTTCTATAGGCTACAACAAGAAAGTCAGACACAGAGAATTTTAGGTTGGTGATCTAGTCTTGAGAGAGAATCCTAAAAATCAATCACATAGAGAACGCAAGGGGAAGTTTGAACCCAACTGGCTGGGTCCCTTTGTTATCACTGCTACTTTTGGCTCTGGAGCCTATCAACTCTCAATGATTGAAGGAGAACAGCTCCAAGAACCAATCAATGTTCTACATCTAAAGAAATTCTATGCCTAAGGCATTCGGTCTATGGTAAAATCTCCTAAAAAAAATCATAAAAATTTGAAAAAGTCTTGAAAAAATGAACATCTTGGTGAAAACCTAGCAATAGGTGCCTTGATGATTCAAAAAAAAATCAAAAAATGAAAAAAGTGCTAAAAATTTGAAAAGATGAAAAATACAAAAAAATGAGAAAAAGAAAAGGTGCCTTGGTGAAAACCTGGAAACAAGCACCTTGGTAGCAAAAATAGAGTCTCTACCAAGATGGTGAAAACCTGACAAACGAGCACCACTTGTTTCAAAATGCTCCATCTATCAGCGCAATCTTGGTCTTTCCTAGCTTTCAGTCCTACTTTAGTTTGTACATATCTCTTGGTTTGTTTATGCATTCCTCTTTTCAATAAAGTTGGTCTGTACACCAATCAACCACTGCGTCTGTATCCTATCAATGTTTCAAACATGGGGGCAATCAATGTCATATCTTATGGTCTCTAGTATACCTCAGACAAGTCATATCTAGTCAGAGTCCTTTGAAGATTTATCCAAGTTAGTCAGTTTGTCTCCTTACTAGAAAGTATTTTGCAATCAAACACAAACAAACATGAAACACAAACTGAAAACAATCTTTGCTTCATTACTTTTATCTCCTTGTATGCTTACCGATTCACATTGAGATTTTTGCATATTGTGTCCTTTTGAGCTCTTCGATGATGTCCTTTATAGGATTTAGAGAGTGATGATTGGGGGCATAATCTTTTCTTTGTTTTCTTCTTTGAGTGAAAATGTATCAACTTTGGAAAATCTAGATTGAAATGGATTCCATCTGTAAGAGCCTCCATCATGTATTGGATGGCCATGAGTACCTCGACCGAGAAAATTCAAGGACGTTTGATCTAACTTTATCTTTTGAGTGAATTCTTACTCCTACTGTGAAACGTGATCTTATCCAAGGATTTGAACGATAAAGGGTCACTGCGGGTAATTCACAATGGATTTAGAATGATCTCTTGATTGCTTGATGTGCTTGTTCTGATAGGTGTATTCATGTCATCATGACGTTTATGTTTTGATGCTTATACAAATTGCAATATCAAAATGGACATGATATTCAGGTTATCCTGGCATTTGTGCCTTGGTGCTTATATCTAATCAGACATTCTGAAAACAAAATCAATATTCATATGTCCATGGTTGTCTAGCCAGTGAGCGTTGTATTGACTTTTGAGCATACAAATCAATATTCATATTTCTATAGTTTCCTAACTAGTGAATGTTGTATTCATTTATCCGGTTACTTAAAAATTCAATGATGAAAACGACTGACACATGATCAATGACTAGGTCCTAGGTCTTAGGTTTGCATTTTATTTTGCATTTCAATTTTTACTTTGCATGATTGCATGATCTCACGATTGCCAAATCAAACTTGAATGCTTAAACAATTCTTCAAACAATGTTAGACATCTCACAAGAGTTGAATCTCACATGAAGGTTTCTTCACAGAACCGCAAGCAGTCACCATCCTGGGTTAGACATCTTTTTTGACAAAAGACTGAGTACTTGTCTTCATCAATACCTGCAAAATATATCATGTGCATCATTGCATTTACATTGCATATCATAATCATTCCATCTATTGCATTTCCTTTCATACATGTGCATCCAAAAGCATAATCAAAATCATACATTTCCATACAATTCTCCATAACACATACATTTGCATAAATTCATACATTTGAAAGAAATCATTGCATTGCATAATCCATACATTCTACACTAATCAAAGCATTTACATCACATGATATCATCATAAATAAAAAATGACAAGTACAAATGAAGTCAGAACCAAAAACTCGATCTCATACATATCATATAACTGAAATAGTCAAGGGTGCACTACTGGCACAAGATACAAAAGAATGAGCTCATGTAAGCTATCAGAGTCAGATCAGTATATATAGACAAAATGATAAAAATAGAACAACAAGATAGATCAGTTGTCTTCCTGATCCTCCACATCAGCTGGAGGTGGTGTAGGTGCATCTAGAACGGGGTCAGCCCTGGGTGCTCTAGCTCCCTCCGAGGAAATCATATACTGAGAGTATGTCAGAACTCTCTATGCAGTAGGTACAACAACATAGTATGCAGACACATAATACGTAGCTCATGCAGTCTGATGTGTGACCTATGCCTGCAACCATCTGCAATCTCCCTCTCGCACTACACGCTGCCTCTTAGACTCGTTGGGTTGTACCTCAAGAGTAGTAATTTGTGCCCTCAAATCTTGAACCTGCAGTCTGAGTCTCCTAATCATATGCTGAGGAGTCTTCCTCAATCTAGGATCCACATCTGCAACTGGTATTTCTGTGTCCTCCATAGGCTGATCAATAGCCTCTGCCCTACACGCCTTGTGGCGTCTGACCTCAACACCATAATCAAAATTTGGATCCACCTGTGCAGCATCAATGTCAGCACCTACATCCTATTGTGCTCCAAGTACCTCATTAGCACTACCAATACTACCGAGTGTACCACTCTCTCCTCTATTAGATCTCCTCTATAAAACTGTAGGTCTCCCTGTTGTAGAACTAGAAGGGCAAGGTGGTCTCATGTGTCCAGCTGGCCTCTGAGTAGTAACAACTGCCCTAGGTCTTGGTGGTGTAGGTTGCATCACCGAAATATTTATATCATGCCATCTCTGGCCTCGGCCCATGGGAGCCCATGTAACATCTACTGCCTCCTCCATGCTCAGAATCAGCTCAGTGGGATCCAAGAACCTGCGCATAGGGTGCTCTACTAGCCAAGCAATGAAAGCATCTATAACCCTGACATCTACTACCTATGGTCTATAGTCCCACTCTCTCGGCACAATACCTATATACTCTTGGCTACACAGTGCATAAGATAATCTCATTGTCCATCCAAGTCCTATCTCTCGGACCAGTCATGCGTATTTAGCGTAATCATGTGGGGCATCCTAAATGATACCATACTGCCGCCACACCCAGGTGATGATAAATCTCTCCAGCACTATAGTAGAATGACCTATCAATACTTGACTCTAGCAGAAGTAGCTGAATTGAGATCGTGCAGTAGGCCATGCCTCTACCTATAAGTATGGTTGCCAAATAACAAAGGTCATGTCATCAAGGACCCACCTCCAATACTTAGTGATACCCATGCGAACCTGTGTCACATATCCAGAATATACATATATAATGGGCTCCTATGGCTGTCTCTGACTCTGACATACCAACTGAGATATGGGAATGTGCTCCCATGCCCAGATCTATAGTACAAGAGCACCAAAATCAAATGACTTGCTCTCATGATACACAATCTCGTGCATCTCTGAGAACATATGTGCGAGCATGCACTGACCCCAACCTGACTCAGAAGGAGTAGCCATCAGTCGAGCTACCATAGGGGCCTAGCCCATCAAAAGATAGTTCTGCTAATGGTCAGACATGATGATCTGACCGATCATCCCAGCTATAATACACTGTAATCTATGGGTTTGCCCATATCGCTGTGTCAAGGTCTCCTAGGATATGGACTAGGCCAACTGATCATCATCTCCAAAAAGAGTCCTAAAAGAATGAAGGCTAGCATTCTCCACACTGACATAATCAGGATGAGGACCATGAAAAGGAATGCGTAGAATCTGGTAGACGTCCTCAGGTGTGACAGTGATCTCTCCAGTGGGCAGGTGGAAAGTTTGTGTCTCTGAATGAAAGCGCTCAATCAAAGCAATCAGTAGTCCATGGTTCACCTGAATCTCAGGAAAAAGGATCAGATACTCGAACCCACACACAGCTAAATGCACCCTCAGAGGTTAGGTAGCAACATGCATAATCTCTGTGTAGCTGGGTGTGATATATAGATATGAACATCAAGGTAGATGACCTACACAACACAAAAATAGGGTATCTTATCAGTAACTTGGTAAAAAATTAGGCTATCAGTACAAGAATTGAAAAGTTGAACAATTCAGAAGGTGCATTAAATGCTAAGGAATCAGCATAAGAAATTAGAAAAATAAAAAATTTGACCTAAGACTCAAAAAACTGCTCTTTGTTTTCCATACGACTTTTCAGACTGATGTCAAAACTCGTACGAGTTTCTATAGGTTCCCGTATGACATTTCATGAGTACACGACAATACATAGGTTGTCATACGACATTAGAGGGACCCGATGAAATGTCGTACGACACATGGGTCCCTCTCATATGAGTTTCCTACAGAACTGGGACAACACTCTAAAGCAAAATCAAAAGTCGTACGAGTCCCAGAGGACTGTCGTACAAGTTTCTATGGTAGCAAAATTCAGAAATTAAAATGCATACAAAAAATTCCTAGAAAGCATAAAAACATGAAAATTTTGAATGCTAGAGAGGCACAGAGGTCCACTTATCGGGTTCCCGTACTGGGGAGGTCGCTGGTATTGTTGGCTGCACTTGAATCGGTGTGAGGAGATTGGAACTGTCATATTGGCCATTTTTCTCTCAGAGGGCTCCATGGAAGTTTCTAAAGTCAAAAGTGAATAATGAATTGAAAAGGACCCTTTTGGGCCTTATATAGGTTTTGACCTCATTTTTCAAAGTGCTATGTTTTCCACGAAAATGGCACCCCTGGCTAATTTTGACATTCTGAACCCATCTTCAGGATCAAAATCAAAATCTGAGATCATTTACTTTGTCAAAATCATGATTTAATATTTTTGGACCCAAGACGGCTGACTGCTTACATAATCAACCTTCTAAACATCAAAGAAATCCATTTTTCAACTTAACTAATTATCTCACATCAAACTATTAAAATTTCAACTTGGTCAACCATGGTCAACTCATGGTCAAACCTAGTTAAACTTGGTCTTCTGGGCCTTCAAACGATGCAGAACGCATTTTCAGACGTGCATAACCACTTCTCAAATCAATTAACATGCTTCTAAACTACAACGCTGACTTTTCTTGTCAGATTTTGATTTTTATCCCGAAGGGGGCATGGTATTGTATATCAATCAAATCTGTAATCAAATCTTTCTTTTAGTGATCAAGAAAACAACCATGTCTAGTTGCTGATTCATCAGAAGTCCTCGTCGCTTGGGGCACATTGCTTGGGGCATATCAGGTTCATCAAGATCCATATCAATCTGGTATTCTCTTTATCTTCCGAACTATATTAGCTCTTCGTAACCATCAATTCAATTTTGTTATTTCCTTGGTTCTTCGTAACTGAAGGGTTCAGATTTGGCATCCTTTCAATTCCTTTGGACAATGAGGTCTGGAGTCAGGACAGTCACTTCTTCATAATCATAGGTTCAGAATTAGGTGTTTTGACACTTCTTCATAATCACCGGGTCATTGTTGATATTGTTAGCATCATCTCGATTCTTGGTCAACCAAGACCTGAATCACCAACATCTTCAAATCTATCAATCAGTTTCTGTCTCAAAATCGGTTAATCTTTTAGGATTAGTTTTTCCACCACATAACTAAGTCCACATCTTTATCAAAAATAGACTAATCTTTGAACCACTGCGCTTCGCACAGTAATTCAAAGAGGGGTAAAATGTAATACCCCAAAAATGGGCTATAGGTTCATTAACCTCCTACATCATCAAATTGAATGAAATCGACATCAAAGTCCTAACCTAAGGCACATCTACGCATCAAGTCATTGAAATCGAATTGATTTTATTCTAATTCTACATCATGGAATATTCCTTATTATCCTAATTATCTTTAATTGAATATTATTTGGCGATAAATGTCATATTTATCCTAAAGTTGATTAATTGAATATGATGAATATTTAATTAATTAATTTAATTCTGCCACTTAATTATTTAATTAGATTTAATTATATTTATTCTTAATTTATATTATTTAATTTTGACAATAAATCAAAAATCCTATAAATAATTGATTAAATTCTTATTTAATTAATTAAATCCGGTTGTCAATATTTAATGATATAGTTTTTGAATACAGTTTGATTAAATAATTGATTGACCCATAAATCAATTATTTTAATTTAAAATCAGTTAAGTTGAGAATAAATCACTTTATTTTTAAATTAATTTATATTAAATCATGCACAAGCAGAAAAATAGTCAACTTTAAATCAATTTTCAATTTCAATTTGTTAGCTTTCCAAACTCAACATCTGATTGTGAGTTGAAAAAGTGAACTAAACTCTATTTTGAGATAAAAACTGCTTTTGCATGATTTTATGAGTTAATTAATTCTAATTTCTTGTTAACTCAAAAATCAACCTAAGTTTATCAAGAGTGATTTATAGTTTTTCTCAATGCATCATGAAGCCTTGGATTTCTATAAAATCAAGGCTCAGCTCTTCACAAATCATCTCTCGAATTTGCTCAATTACTCTAGCGAAATTGCATCTAAAGAATCAAGCACTTGCGACAGGCGATTTTGTGAGATCTTTCATTGTTTTTCATAGCTTTGCATCCATTTTCATATCAATTCATAGCATTGTTAAAATAATCTGCATATCAATTCCATACATTTTAGACTAGTTTCATATCAGTTTTTCATCCTAATTGCATCAAAAATCCAAAAAAAAATAGATTAATCTGCATTCATATCTCATTGCTTTCAATCATTCAAATCCTTTGTTTAGGTGTTGCATTGTCACTAATCTCGGTCATAATCTGAGAATACCATACTCGCACCTATTAGAAGGTAGTAAATCGCCTGGTTAGCTAGTTTCATTTATATTGCAGGTTTCAATTTTGCTAACCTCTAATGTTTTACTGAAGTGTTGTGTTTCTAGCTAGGTATAATTTTTACACACACAAAGTCAACCAAAATCACCCTTATCCAAATCAAATCCGAGATCATCTACCATCCAAGAAGCCGCTTAGTGTCACCCCCCTTGAGTTTCTTAAAACCTTATCCTAAATCAAAATATCTTAGCTCCACCCATCAGACTAAGCATTGCCTAGGGTAGCTAGTACTTGTTTTTGTAGGCCTCATCATCTCGATCTAGAGATCTGCCTGCACTAACAAGGATCTCATCTTCCGAAGATCACAATTCTATCTGAGGTTGACAATCCCCCCCATTTTGATCCCACATCTGAAAAAGTAACTCATTTTGACACCAAGCAAAATCCTTAGGACTTTGTCATCACCATATCAACCTATCATCATCCAAACATCCTTCAAAATCATCCTAGGACCTCCATTTATTCACACCAGCCTCAAAAACCTAGAACCATATCAAATACATCCCCTTGTTGTATTTTCATCTTTCACATCTTAGGACTTTCATTTCATTCCTACTGAGACGATCAAAGAAGATAAAAGGTATGGACCACAACCATTCCACTAGTTCATTTGATATAAACGATCCTAATAGCGCCATGGTGACATACCAACCTCAACCACTACAAGTTGAGAATGTGTGGGAAGATCCTACCGAAGCACCCACCACAAATTCTATGGAAGCATTCATGAGCCATCCTAGACATGCACAAATGGTAAGTGCAATCCTAGCTCAAAATAGTCTTGCCATTTTGGCAAATTACACAGAGAAGGGTACTCCCATTTCGCCACACCTTCAGCCCTTTGACCCCACAAAACCCATACATATCCCCGCTAACTCCTACTCCAACATTATCCAAAAAATCCATGATTCCAACTTACAACTATCCCACTTAGCTTCACCTATTCTCCATCTCTTGCAAGAGATCTCTACAACCCCCACAGTTCAAAAAATGACACAATCTACCCCCTTCTTTGTCATGGGTGCACCACCTCCACCTACCACATCACAAACTACCACTTAGACATAGAGTTCCATATACACGCCACCTCTTCTTCCCAAGAAAAGCATCACACAAACATTACCCCCATCTTTTAAAAGCCAAGCCTCTACGTCAACATCACTCTCCCAGGGGAAACACAAACATTTCCCTTTTCTACTGAGCCAACATTCACCCAATCCATCACACAACCAACTTCTGCACGAGTTTCTCTCCCACCCTTTGTCACTAACACTCAAGCCCAACAACTTGCCTTCACAACATGCATGACATTTATGGGATCCCAAAATCCACCATCCACATCACAAAATCCCACCATTACTCCCACATTCCAAGCTACCTCTGCATCTCAGCCTTCTGCGAGGACTAGATCTTCCTGGGGTTTTAATCAAGCACAAATGAATTCCTTGGAGATAAAAATGCACTATAATCCTGCAAGCATGAGGCCTACCTAACACGCAACACAATTCCCACCACCACCTCAAAATACATCCCTTACAACATTCACAAACTATCTCTCCATGTTGTCCACCATCTCCCAAACTATACCACCACTACAATAGAAGAGTTCCTCCCATCTCACAATCTTTCTTGCACAACCACCCCCATTATCCATGACCAAGATACCATTCCACCCCTTAGCAACGTGGGCATGCACCCTTCGTATATCAGATAAGCTCAAGATCAATACCATTAGTAACCCCCACCATTCTACCAACCTCCCCCACAATAATAGTATTTCCCAGCACAACAACAACATCCCCTCATTCCCTAGCAACAACAAACAATACCATACCCCACACAGTTGCACACATCAACATTCCAGTAATAGTACATTTCCCAGTAATCTCTTCACAACTCATTCCAATATGCCTACATGGAAGGGTAGTCCCCCTATCTGATCCCACAATATCCTCCACAAATCCCTCCTTATTCGCTTGCACCATGAAATCCCTTCCCAATGGGAGTACCCACTCCAACACCTGTCAACTCAGAATGGGAAGAGATGAAGAACGCTCTTAAGGAGCTCAAATTTGGTAACAAGAGCAAGACATTCAAGTTCAAGGAGGTTTGTCCCTATCCTTTCGAAAAATCTATCACAACAATCCCCTTCCCAAAGCATTTCGAAACTCCCAAATTTGACAAATATCAGGGGAAGGGAGATCTCATTAGCCATGTCAAGGAGTTTTACATGGCATGTCAAGAGGTTGCATACAATTAAAACTTCCTTATGTGCCTTTTCCCCAAGAGCTTGGGAGGAACTGCCATCGAGTGGCTCTACAAAATACCATATGTCTCAATCACCACATTCATCGAACTTTCTGAGAAGTTCATGGCACAATATGCGCACAACGTCGAGAATGAGCTCTTCTTACTAGATCTATGCAATTCTAGGAAAAAAGAAGGTTAGAGCCTAATCGACTACCTACAAAGATGATAGAGCCTCACCATGAGGTTGTCATATCAACCACCAGAAAAGCATCTCACCAAGATATTCATTGATAATCTACATCTGAAGTTATCCCACTTCATGAGGATGAATTGCATATAGACCTACTACGACATCAAAGGAAAAGGATGGACATCGAATGAGGCCTTTTGGATGATGGTTCCATTACACACAAGGAAATCTCACAGGATAGACCCAGTAATGGCCGACCTCATTACTAGAATAAAAACAAGAACATTGTCACAGATGGGGCCACTGATACCAAGCATGCACAAGTCATCATGGCTGGTCCTAATCCTCCTATACCAGTATGTTAGCAACATGCACCTGCTTACCAACAACCACCTTTTCAACCTCACACCAACCAAACCAATGCAATATCAGTTACCTGAGGTCAAAACAAGTCGCATGTTCAAAATAATCAAAAGTGCACATTCACCCCTCTGTGAACCCTTGGATGCCATTTTCCTTCATATGGCTAGTGCTAATCTGATTGGCTATCGTTAAACCCATCCATTTGATGAGTCGACCCCCAAGCCATCTTGGTACAAAGGGAATGAGTATTTTGATTATCACCATGTCAAGGGACACACCACCGTGAAATGCATGAAATTCAAACATTATGTCCTGGACCTCATTGATAAAAAAGAAATCACAATTGAGGGTAAAAGCACAATAAGCTGTCACCCTTTTACAAAGGAAAAGGCTAACAAAATCAAAGCTGTTCAACTTCAATAGTATAAAAATGACATTTATGTTTGGAATTTGAAGATGATGTAAACTAATTAAATGTTACAAAATGGATGAAGTTTATGATAAATATTTTTAATAATTTTTTTGAATAAGAATTCATATGTTTTTTCAAATTTTAAAGACAATTTTTCAGTTGCTGAAAAATGCTGAAAATTAGGGGTCTAGTTCCCACCAAAAAATTATATGTAAATAAACATTTTTCCCCCTAATTTCAAAATATGTCATATATGACATATATAGCTAGTGCATGAAGAAATGAAAATTGGTTTGTGACCTATATTTTCTCTTTTATAACAATTCAAATTCCAACTCACTAAAATCGACAATTTTCATCTTGCAACATATTTTTCATAAGAAATCTATCCCAATCAAAAAAAGAAATATATATTATTGAAGAGGACTCTCTCCTCTAGTGCACCATATTTTTTTCAAATTTATTTAATATGATTTACTATTTTTTTCTTTCTCCGAATCAACATCTCCTTGACTGTTAAAATACCTACTTGCAATATTTTTTAATTGCAATAAAATATGTCTAATTAAAATAATATGAAATATATATGAGCATATTCTTGACTCTGATCTCTACAAAAGGGTATTATTTTATTTTTAAAAAAATATCATATTAAATATTAGGAGTTATTGAAATGCCAATTTTCTGAAATAATTTTATTTTTATGGTAATTGGACAAAAAGTGGTATAAAACATGCATTTAATAGATATTTCCAATTGAAAAAGTTAAAGAACTTATCTAACTTAACTAGAATGAATCTAGCTAGACCATATGTTTGACCAAAATTGATTTTTAGTTAGAAATACTAAAATTCAGCTGTGCTGATAAGTTAGCCAAAAAGGTGACACCTGATTGTGCTTTTACCCTTGACGCACCCACACAAGCATCACCTAATGCCAACCTGCAAATCTACCAAAATGTATTTCCTCAAAACAACGCAAGTAAGAACCCAACCAATGCTAATCCGCCACCCCAGAACCAAGGCAAGGGAAAACAAGGCAACAATGCTGATAGAAAAAACTATACCACAACCTATATCAATTATGACAAGTTTGTTGGTTACATCTCCCAGGTTGAGCCTACTATAAATGTCATACATGTCAAAGGTGTTGATAGTCAATGTGTGCAGTCACCACATGCAGAGGCCAAATATTTTTTGTCGGTGCTAATCCTACGATCATCCCTAATGCACAATACAACCTCCTAGAGCACCTTGGGAATACCCCTGCCCAGATTTCTATCCTTGACCTCCGCCGTTCTTCCCCCCTCCATCAAGAGATCCTCAATAATGCCCTCCAAGAAGCATGTGTCCCCATAGACATCAACACCATTTAGTTTAAGAACCTTGTAGGTTATTTATTTGCATCCTCTATCCTTTCCTTCAAACCTTTAGACGTGTCATCCATTGAGGCAGATCACAATCTCCCACTCCACATCGTCGTAATGGTCAATGACTTTTCCATCAAGTTGGTCATGATAGATAATGGTTCGGCCCTAAACCCATGCACACTGAAATTCATCCAACATGTGGGCTATATAGCGACTGACATTTCCCATGAATTCATCACTATAAAAGCCTATGATAACTTGGAGCATACCTCAAAAGGTGCCATTTTTTTACCCATCAAACCGGGCCCAACAGTTCAAGAGATTGTTTGTCATGTTGTTGATCTTGACCTTCCATATAACATAGTCCTTGGCTGACCATGGATTCATTCCATCAAAGTTGTTCCCTCCACCTATCATCAGTGCATCAATTTCCCATGTCAGGGCATTTAAATCACCATCCATGCCAATCCCCAACCCTTGGCATACTATCGTGCATTGGAAGCCTCCTTTCCTCATTACACCCACTATCTTGACATCAACATTGGCACTTCTATTGCCAATTCATCCTGATCCCACTACGATCCAAAGAATATCTTAGCTTCTACCCTCTCTAGTGTCAAGATCAACAATAGGGGTTGCGACAGATACAACCTAACCAATGCTTTTGTATTCGGAGCCTTGTCATTGGATCCACATACTCAGAAACACCCCTGTCATCAACATAAACCTCCTCTGGAAGATCCTGAAGTCAAGAAAATGGGCCCATCAACGTTCGTCTCCCATGGAATTCTAAATAACTAGGAAATGGACCCTGACATTAATAGATGATTGTACAAGGACCCTCCGCCTCTTGACACTAAGCTCCTTGAATACTTCAAAGACAAGTACCCCGCATCACATAAATGAGCCACTAAATAATGGAACTATTAGGGTGGTGTCCTAGGACCTACAAAAGCTGGCACAAGGACCCCATGGAAGCCTCACAAAACCCACCACATTGAGACCTTGGTTTTAATACCCCCCACCTACATATACAAGGACCAAATACCATGACTGGGGGCACTAATTCACCCAATTTTACCCTTTTGAACATCTAGGATGAACTTGTGGAAATCGAAGACATCCCAGAAGAGGAAGAAAAGAGATCCTATGATGATATTTTTGACAACAAAACCTTCCTAGGAAATTTTGTCCTCTATCAACTCATCATTAACCTAATCGACCTCCCCCTCATCCATCCCAAACTCACAAACTAGGACCAACCAAGTGTGGCACACATCGATGAGTTATGAAGTGAGAAAGCACTCCTGAGATTCATGGGAGCTTCAGACCAACAATCAAATTGGGGGAAAGAATCAACATGCGTCTACAAGCTTGACCCTAAGGGATACTTTAGGGAAGATGAAGTCTTCAACTACAAAATGAAAAATGAAAAACAAAATAATGATTCCTAGTGTGAAAACCCCTCTAGGGTGCATTTTGACTCCAAAAAAGTAAAAACAAAGGGTTTATCCCCTAGTTAAAACCTCTCTGAGGCGCTAGAGGATGAAGACTTGCCTCTTCCCCCCATCCATAGCTACAAGCTAGAGAAGTTGTCTATCCTAATCAAAGACACAAAGTCCATCAACTTGGGAACAAAAGAATGTCCAAGGATCACCTATATCACGACATCCTTATCTGAGGGTGAAGAGCCAACTTTTACAACACTCCTCCAAGAAGAAACCATCTACTTCACATGGTCATACAATCACATTCCAAGACTAGAACCGTGTCTAGTTGTTCATCACCTTATAGTAGATCCAAATCTAAAACCTGTTAAATAGAAGCTACATAAAATACATCTGAAGGTATCCCTCCTAGTAAAATCATAGCTCAAGAAACTCCTACGGGTAAAGATCATATGTGCCATCGATTACTCAAAATGGATATCCAACATGGTGCTAGTTACTAAACCATCAGATGAAATTAGAATCTCTATAGACTTCTGAGCTTTAAACAAAGAATGCCCAAAAGATGATTTTCCCCTACCAAATATCGAGATGATTTTTGACCTAATAGTAGGCCATGAGATGTTATCCCTAATGGATGGTTTTTCAAGATATAACCAAATCTGTATAGCAGAAGAAGATCAACACATAATGACATTCACAATACCATGGGGCAGATTTATTACAACATGATGTCATTTGGTTTAAAGAATGCAGGAGCTACATATCAAAGAGCAATGACCGCAATATTCTAGGACATGATCCAAAAAATCCTTGAAGACTATATGGATGACATCCTCGCCAAGTCAAAGACACAATTGGAACACCTTGATATCCTTGAGCATGTGTTTGATCGCCTAGATCATTATGGTCTGAAACTAAACCTGAAGAAGTGTGTCTTTGGCATCACACCAAGAAAGTTGTTAGGGTTTATTGTGTCACGGTGGGTAGAGATTGATCCTAAGAAAGTAAAATCCATTACGAACATGCCTCCACCACGCACACTTAAACAACTAAGGAGCCTACAGGAAAGCTACAATCAGTTCGCAGGTTCATATCTCAACTGGCAGATAAGTGTGAACCATTCACACACCTACTACACAAGGATGCAAGTTTCAAATTGGATCTGATTTGTTAGAGAAGTTTTGAGAAACTTTAAGAGTACCTGGATAATTAACCCATCCTAGTGCTACCAACACTAGGCTGCCCTCTCATTTTATATATCTTAGCAACCATGAAAATAATGGGGGCACTCCTGGCACAACTTGACGATAATAGAAAAGAACGGTCCATCTAATACATTAGTCACACACTTGTGGGCTATGAGCTAAATTGTTAACCCATGGAAAAATAATGCCTTGCAGTGGTTTTCGCCACTCATAAGCTTCGACACTACATGCTAATCCACATAGTAAAGATCATCTCCAAAGTGGATCATCTTAAATCCCTACTATCAAGAACAACACTTAAAATGCAAGCTACCATGAAAAATAAAGGTGTGATTTGCAAGGGTTAGCTAGATAGATCCTTGTTTTTATCATCGATCCTTATTAAGGGACATAGCAAAAATCATACAACCAACACTAGTGTGAAGGAAACTACAGAGATATGAATATGATTTATATCAAATAAAATGTAAGGAAACACATGTAAGCATCGAGACATAAGTGTCGATATGACCTTAACATGATTTCCAAGTTAATGTTGCAAGAGTATACCAGTATCGAAGCATAAGCACCAATATAACCGTGAGTACGATCCTGCATGAGAAGACACAATGTAACAGTCAAGGATATAGCCTTAAGTATCTCGAGTGTCCAAGGGAACAAAAAAAGAGACATCTAGGATCATCAAAGAGATATCCACATGCAGAAATCAAATAAAATGTGCCTCATGCCCCCAGTCCTCTAGTCGAAACATCATGGAGAGACTAAGGAGGGAACACTTAGTGAAAATCATGAATTAATCAGCACTCAAATAGAAATAAGTCACCACATGTCTCATTTGTTTTATTTTAAGCACAATGTGAAATAAAAGATAACCGATAACTTGCTAGGACTCATGTCAGTAAGTGAGAAATATCTCACAATCATAGACTGCATACGAAGCATCGACTCAAGATAGGATATCTGATAAGTGTTAAGAAACACTCGATGTCAAAGGAAAATAGTATTGAGAAACACTTTTTAGGGTAGTGTTAAGAATCAATGGTGTGAGTTACTAAAAAACACCTATTGCATACCAAAGAAGAGGTTAGTTCATTCCCCCTAGCCCTAGACAAAGATCAATTTGAAACCAAGGAGATAAGATGATGAGAGTCAAAAGGGTTCAAAGCCCAAAGCGATAAGATGATAAACAAAGGTGCATTGGTTTCAAGTAGTTATTGTTTATAGGTTTTCACCACTTGAAATTTTTATTTATTTTTTCTACCGAGGTGCTTGTTTCCAGGTTTTCACCAAGGCACGATTTTCTCTTTTCCACTTTTTTATTAATGCATCAAAGCACCTGTTTGCCAAGTTTTCACTAAGATGATCATTTTTTCAGGACATTTCTTAGTTGCATTTGAGTTTGGAAAGAGTCTCCTTCATCACTATTGGACAAATCAGTTAGTTGTGCTTGATCACGTATCTCCTTTCTTCTATCTCGACCACGTCTTTTTCATCTCCTCGATCTTTCATTCTCTCACCATTTCTTGTCATCACAAGAGGTTAACCACATACTAGTACAAAAAAAACAATATATGACCAAATAAACTACCAAAAAATGTAGATAAATGACCAAATTTGGTCACGTGACCAGTGGTAGTTTATTGTCGGTCATTTATCTCGTGACCAAATTTATGACTAAACTATTTTAGTCATTTATGTGGTCATTGATTTGGTCATATATTTAATCATTTATTTGGTCATTTGGTAGTTTATTTGGTCATTTATCTGGTCATTTGATTGTTTATTTGGTCATGTGGTAGTTTATTTGGTCTTTTATTTGGTCATTTGATAATTTATTTGATCATTTGGTAGTTTATTTGGTCATTTATTTGATCATTTGGTCATTTATTTAGTCATTTATTTGGTAGTTTATTTGGTAGTTTATTTGATCATATATTTGGTCATATATTTAGTCCTTAATTTAATCATTAATTTAGTCATATATTTAATCATATTAGGGCACGATGGAATCGAACCATCATCCTCCTACTTGTAAAGTAGGTGCTCTTCCATTGAGCTAGTACCCTTTAAAAAATAATCATACCATGTATACTAGTACTTTCCATTAAACATTATTTCAATTTTTTTACATCTATAGTTCAAGGGTAGCAAAGCCTAAGGGGAGGATGACTAGTGATACTTTAAACTCAATGGTGAAGTTATTCAATGTGCAATATAAGAATGAAGTGAATTGTGTCATTGGAAAATACATTACATGTGTCTCATTCCCCTTATTATAATGACAAGCATATATCTTTAGGGGAAACCAGCCACATTAAATAGAGATTAAGTATGTACCAATGATCATACCTTCTACATTTTCACTCCTAATTAACTATTGCACCTTGATTGTTCCAAATGACAACATTGGTTACAACATTATATTATGTCTCTGAGACCTTTAACTCATCACACTTTTAGTTACCTTCAGTTAGGAACATACCTCCTATCAAGAAAGGTTGACTTGAAGAACCTTTCCTAAGAAGCAGGCTATCAACACAAAACTCATCTATTAAAACACCTCCGTTAGAGGATTTAACTATCCATCGATTCTTATATATCAATAGTACAAGCTTCCTATTTGGTACAATTGATACAATCATTGCTCCATCAAAATTGGCATTTTTTGAATCTATGGATGAAACATGTGTGATCACTTTTTTTTGCATTATTTGGTGCTTTAGTGGTTGTATTAGTTTCCTCATTAAGTTTAAAGTATTGCATCCTTCCAAAAAGATCAGACACCATGACCAATTTAGTTCTTTTTGTCACCCTATCAGGGAAAATAGCCATTGAATTTACTGTCCCTATTGACAAAAATCCATGATATATAACTTTCAATATATTGAGATTCAATGAGTCAACAATCACAATAGCATTTTTAGTGAATTTTCATGGACTTTTTGGTTATCCTAAAATCATTTTAAGGCATATCATCAAACAGTTCAAGTGCCTTCTCAAATTTATATACATAAACTCGGTGAAGCTACAACTCTACATCATTTATGCTATCAGATGTACAACAGTAATAGGAAAGTTATGATGATTTAATTGTAGAACTCTTGGTCCATGTAAAGAATAAAGAGTACATAATTTGATGTTATGAAAAGAGGATCAGAGCAAGAACAACAATCATGAAATTGATAAGACATGGACATAAAGGATACAGAGACAAAGAACACAACAAAGGCAATCATTATCATTGAAGCACAATGATACGCTAGTAAAATAGAGATTTCCAATAGGTGTAGACAATGGAGATTAGAATGACAGTCAATAGAGATGTAGTCAATGAGGTGAAGACATTGTGCTGTGAAAAGAGCATTGATATTCATATTAATGAAATTAGTGATGAATGAAATGGAGAACGTAGATTTTTGTTGTTAATAACGGATGCTTTAAACAGAGATAATATAGATGTTGCACAAAGCATAAAATAGTTTTCGTTATAAAGGAGCAGCACATTAAGATCAAAACATAGTAGTTACTTAATATACTAGGTTTTCAATAGGCTATTTACTTAAATGATGTCTAACACAGATCTTCTTTAAAATGTTGACCCCTATATAAGAACAATCCCCGCATACCTTTTCAATTGCATTTACTAAATGTCGACACATTCCCTGGCGTTGATAATGATGTCAAGTTCCAATAAGAGGCATCTTTTCTAAACGGGCTCCATGGATCCTGTGTCATGATTTAGCAATCATAAAAACTACATCAGGTGAGCCTCTAGAGAATTATTCCTTGTGTATTCTACAGATTAAATGAAACTATTATTCTCATATATCTACAAACAAATTGCATGTTAATCAACAAAACCTTCAGAAAAATATGAAAAGCGAAAAATACCTGATTGACGCAACATAAAGTATTTCATCATCCTTCTCCAGCATTATAGTGTAAAACCCTTGATAATTCAAATGACTCAAATTTGACCTGTACAATAAAATATGTTTTCATAAAATTTTGAAAATAGTTTTCCAATACAGCCTATCACCATTGCAGTTTCAACAGTTGCAATCGATTGATATATCAGATCTAAGGTTTCTATGTTAGTGTTTTCATGTTTTGGCATGTTGTTGACACATATATTATTTAGTTCCAATATCACTTTGGTTTGAATCTCAGAATACAAGGATTTAATTTATTTTTCCAAACCCTCATTTCATATTCAGCTTTCCATCTTTGCTCACAAAAATCAGAAAAATATAAAGAAATCAGAAAATTGAGAAAATCTAGATTCAGTACATCATAATAAGGCCCATTTTTCACTACTTGGTGGTAAATAATAGTAAAATAATAGTTGGATTTAAAATTCAAGGCCTAAATTCATATGCATTTAACAACGAAGCAAAGATTAACAATGAGGCACTAAAGTAAGAAGTGGAAACATCAAATGCCAAATGAAAGGAAAGTAGAGAACTATTAAATTTGAATGTTAACAAAGGAGTTTATAGAAACTTCACCATGTTTAGCCACAAGGATATTCTAAATCAATGAAAGGGTCTCAAAAAAAGACTGTGGCCTCTGATGACACAAAACAGGGAGTCGAGTAAAGGACATGTGATGATCCAAGTGGTAGGGGTTTAGTAGAGAGTAGTTAATGCACTATTGTTAAGAAATATATGTGACTACTCAACATTGTCTATGAAGCACTGAATATAGCAACCACTATTCAAGGAGCTTGAGTTTGAAACTTTCCATAAAATATAATTGGTAGGTGTAAAGACATATCCTTTGGTAGAATCCTCCTTGCCTATGCCAAAATTGGAGCTTTAGAATAGGGTATTTACATCCATCAAAGCATAATAGTAAGATAATTTACTTCAGATATTATATTTGGAAATGCTCTAGTAGACATGCACACAAAATGTAATCAATTACAGAAACTAAAACACAGTAAAAAATTTATTGCAACTCAAAGCAAACATCAAACAATCCATATAAAGATTCAAAAAAGCTATATGCACAACTCCAAAAATGAAACCATAATTGTTGTCAAGATATGTGTTCCTGGAATGCCTGAAATAAAAAATTATAGAAAGCATGCATCCATACTATGATGAAATAACAACACATCAATAAAAGACAAGTAGAATGAGAGCATCCCGAAAAACCAAAAAATAGCAGACAATTCAAAGAAAAGAAATTTTATGGCCTTGAATCTAAACTTCTGCTTTCCAGCACATACAAAAATATGGAAATGGAATTACTTCATCATTATAGTCTAAATTAGTTAACTAGTGAGAACCAAGAAATTGAAAGAAAATAAACCTCAGCTTCCATAGCATGTTGTGCTAGAATCAAAGATTTATTACGACACTCTTGAAGTTCCCAGTACAGTTCTCCATTGCTAGCTTCAAGCCATGATATAATTTTTCTTTAATAACTATGCATGCCAAAGTCATAAATTAAAAATACAAGATTACAAGGATCGTGATGGGCATATCAAATATTTTAAGTAGAGCACGTCACTAATCTCAAAGAATGCTATGGTTGACTATTCATGAGGGAAAAGAGAGTTGGTTGGCCATAAGCCAAAAATAATATAAATGCCAAACTTCTATGTGTGAATAGCCTTACAGTCTAGGAGTTTTCTTGCATTTTTTTATATTAAAACATTCTGGTCAACAACATTTGTTTATATACGATGAATTTATGAATATCAATACATCAAATATTTTAAATTAAAACATGGCAAAATTTAAAGAAATGTGACAATCATACAGACACCAGTCTCATTTTCAGATAAGTTTTCTCATCCAAAGTCTGCTAAGTTTTTACTAAAATAAATCTATGCCAATATTTAAATATGCTTTGGTTGTAGATGTGCAAATGGTCTTATGGTCAAAGTTTTACTGACATGGTGTGATGCATTGACTGCAGGTCAAGATGAAGGAAGGTAGGGCAGTGGAACTTCATCTGGAAGAGTTTTACTTGTTGACAGTTTTGGAATTTTTGGTTTGCGGTTTGAAAGATCTTATATCCCACAAGGAAATTTGTTTCAAGATGGATATTGAACCTATGGTTAAGAGCCTTCTTACGACATAGTATGTAGTTGGGGATAAAAATAGAATTGTGCAGACCTTAGGTATATTGCGACTTACTTCCACAGTGATTGCTGACACATATTTACTGGTTATTAAAGTTCTTTTTTGACTCTGATAAAGTGTTAGGTTTCCTGCCATTGTAAAATGCAGGATTTTATCTTAGCAATACGGTCAAATTCACTCCAGCTGGGGGCATGCTAGAGCTCAAAGTAAGGTGTGAAGAGGTTTTGGAGAGTGCATCAATTAACTTGTGGCAGCATACATGTTTACAGTCAGTAGCATCTTCACTAAGGGTGCAGCATTCTGCAATGTCGTGTCAGGATGATGTGGGTGTAAAATATAAGGTTGCTAATGTTCTCCTTTCTATCAAGGACTTTGTTACAAGTGAGGGGAAGATTACTGAATTCCTGAAATATAAGATTTGCCTACTGAATAGATATAATCAATGATCCAATCAGAACCATGGAATATAAATGATTAAAAATTAAATCTATAAATAAAAGAATGTTGGCTCTAGGGTTTTAAACTCTGCCTATTTTGGCATCGCAATGGAGAATGAGGTCAATCATTTGTGTTATTGTATATAAGACTCAATATCTATATAATCACAAGAATATCAAATATTTTTATTTTTATACATAGCATGATTATTATATTATATGAGAAAACCAGTGAACATTTTCAAAGGAATAAAAAAGAAGATATTCTGTGAAATTTAAATCAAATTGTAACTTGCAAGGATAGAAAAATGATGGAAAAGAGACAGATAGGTTATACCTGTTTTAGGATAGAAAACTCCTTATAGACTTCAACTGATGAATTAAAGAGATCAGTATCCTGGTATTTTTCTACTTTGTTCCTTGGAAAATAGTTCTGCAGAATAGTCAGAGGATAAGTATATTTAGCAGATAAATACTTCTATTCATCCTATATTGAATGATATGTATTCAAAAGTGTTTATTTTATTTATCATGTCTTAAATGTGTAATTCTATTTAATTCATGCAAAGCTACTAAAATATAAACATCATATATTAATTAAGTTTCTAGAGCTAGTATGGAGATGGTATATAATTATATATAGTATTACTATTTATAGTACTGTGTGGGTGATAGAAGAAAAGATCATTGACAAAACATTGTGAAGGTGTATTCAAAACAATCATTCAAGATAAATATAGTGCTATTGCTATTCACTATTTCAAATGATAGGGAAGGCTATAAAGAGCCTCTTTGGATCAAGGATCAATCATCTAAGGTAACCAAAGTGAAGTTTTTCAATAAAATCATTAACTTACAACATTGTTTTCCTGTGTATTTGTTGATCAGTCACTTGTATTTGACTTCCATTGATTGGGCTTCCAGCCTAAAATCCATTGGGATGTCAAGAGGGGTGAATATTCTCCATTTTAAAACTGATTGGAATATCTGTTGTGATGTATGGTAAGAGTTCGAATAAGATCTTGAAAAAAATTATAGAAACCCTCTACTTTAAGGGTTTGAATGAAGATGGGTTTGTAACTTGCTAATGCACCATTGTAAAAATTTACAGTTATGAGGATTGTTAGTATATTGAATGAACTTTCTATTGCAATTTGTTTTAGATTGAAAGATTGAGTCATTAAAGATAAACTTGATACCCTAGTGGGATTATCCTGGTAATTTTCAATAGTTATGACAGTAAATGCATTATTTTGTTAATCATTCAAAAGAGAATTATTACCAATTCCAAAATATTTGACTTGTTTGGGAGGTAGAAAATAATTAGAAATCTGAAATTTCAAGAAAAAGGGGTGAAATTTATCTAGGAAAAGAGAAGTCCAAGCCAAAATGAACAAATCTAGCCAGTCCAAAAATATGGATTCAACTAATAAACACAATAAATATGGTTCAAAGGAAGCATAATACCTGAGTAGCATCACATACTGTTGAAGCTTATAAATGATCATTGATATATTTGACGCCATATTTATGCATCATTTCCTTTTCCACTAGTTTTCCTGCACAACAATGTTTTAATATGAAATTTAAATGAATTTGAATATAAACAAGTAAACTATTGTTAATCAAGCCCATGGCCTACAGTGTGCCAAAGTTCCAGCAGAAGGCTAAGAACTAACATGTTAAAAATGGATGACCCCTGATGCAAGTTGCAAGTAGATTTTGATAGAATAGTTGCTTTGCAAAAGTAAAAATGAATGTTATTGTTGCAGCTCCTTATGAGGCTTATTTTAATCAAAGCTTCCTAACCGAAAAAATGAAAAGTTCTAGAACTGCCATGATCAAGACCCTCAAGGAAAATGTTCAACAAAAATATTAAGAAATATTTTAGGGCTACCATTGAAAAACTAATGAGGATATCATGTTCTTAAAATTTTCAGCTTGCAAATGTAGTACTTCCTAGAAATTACCACACAAAATTTTTGCAGAAAAAACTGACCTATTTCCTCAATTTCTCCTTTTAGCATTGTAGTCTAGTTTGCAATGTCCATTCTTACCAAGTCTACATCTAGGTCAAATCAATTGGAAATAGAATTCTTGAATTTCTTATTAAAAGAACATAATAATACAACTATTAAAAGACAACTATTCTAGCTATTCAAACTCCATCAAAGCTGAAGTGCAGCATTAGATATAGGTAAAAACTATGAAACTATTCTTGAAAGTTGATAAATGTAGAAACACGGTAAGGACATGAAAAACTCCATGTATGAATGAAAGAAATAGTGATAGCATTGTTGAAGAACACTTCAAGGTCACTACATTTATCAAACTTTTTAAGAGGGAAGTCAGCACGCTTGCTGCAGCCTTGCCTTCAGGAGCCATCAGATTTAATTCAAGAGTCATTTATGTACTCAGAAATAGCAATTCCGGTTACCCCACCATAGAGTTGGAAGACGGTACATATATCAAAGCCAAGGTGAATCAAAAAACCCGCTAAAGAGATATCTGAGATTCTGGAAGGTTTTTTGATTCTTGAAAAATTGACTTTATAAATGCATATAATATTGTCCTTGTCACTACTATTTATTATCTCAGTCCTATATGATCATATGGAATTCGCATTTTTACTTTTCTATTTTGTTTTTCCAAGACTTTTTAGATTGCTTCTATTCAGTCTGGAAGGAACTCATTACAATTGTTGGATGAACTTTGAGCACTTTCAGTAGAGAATTATGTGCCAAATATGTTGAATGGCACTCTGTTTCTGCTTGGGCTTTTCTCCACCCATACATATCATCTTCGTGTGACTTTTCTGATTCCTCTATTGTGGGTTGTGTCAATTGTTTTGATTTTGCCAATGTCCATCTTCTTTTTGCAGTCATGGTATTTGGTTAACTGGTTTGGGTCTTAAGGCAGCGTCAATTCTTTATTATGCATTTTTTCTCCAGGTTAGTGTTTTCCAAGCATCCTGTTTTCTTTGTATGCTTTTTAGTTATACACATTTTAAACTTGATGTAAACAGTTTGGGAGACTTCTTTGCTTTGTAATTTTCAAAAAATTATTATTTTTGTGTTGTTTTACTTTCAGTTATCTCTAGTGTCTTCTGCTTCTTAAGAATGCTGCTTCTGATACATCTTTGATCTTTGTAACTGTTTCTTTTAGGATGGGTATCATCCACTTGCTTTTGGCTCAAAAGAGACTAAAAAAGCCTCTATTGATAGGAATGCTTATGTTTCTTGGACATTCAATGTACAAAATAAATGTCTTGATTTGTTCACAATCTTGATCCAAAATTTTGTATGAAAGGCTAATTTCTAAGAAATATGTTATAATGTATGGCTACAGGTTTTGATAGGTTGTGATGGAGTTAATTCAGTCATTTCGCATTGGTTGGGAATTCAACCCACCAAGCTTTTGGGAAGGTCAACAAGCCGTGGCTTGTCCGTCTACCCTCAAGGCCATAGTTTTGAGCCAAGATTATATATTAATTTAGAAAATGGTCTAAGAGTTGGTTACATTCCAATCAATGACACAGATGTCTTCTGGTTCTTAAATAGAAGATCAGTTCCCAAAGGTAAATGCTATTCAATTATAATGCTTTGGTTGATTTTCAATATTTTTGATTGATTAGGCAGGGAAGGGCCCTCAACTTTTTACATAATGTTCAGAATCAAAGCAATGAATCAGAAACAGCTATGGCAAAAGTTGGCCGGTAGGCTAGATCTTACCAAGAAATAGCACTAGGGTCCAGAACAGCAAAATAGATTCAAATCAGAACACAACAGGAAACAAACTAGCAGAGATAATTCCAGTCCTATATAGAGAGCTCATAACCTCTTCAACAATAGTCCACAAAAAACTCAGAAATGAATGATTTGCAGCACTGAATATTCCCAGATCTATGTCTCCAGCACTGAATTGTCCTCAATATTGCCTCCAAACCTGATGAATTCTTGCAACCCGGAATTTACAATTCGCTAGGCTTTCAAAAACTAGAGTTCTTCCACCGAAACACACTTTTCTGACTAGGGAGAGCCCATAAGTCTCACCTAAATCATGGACACTCAAGGGTTTTAATCCTCAAGCCAAGTTGCAACAACAATAAACAAAAAATCTTATCACATAATAAGCTCTAAATGAGCCCTTAGGGTGTTTTATAACAACTTCTAAGAAGAATCAATCTCAACCCTTGATAGTTCGCCTCTTAATCCAACACACCAAAATAAAAACCTAAAGTATGCACCAATGAAACTCCTTGAAGCTGGGCGCCCACCTTGACTTTTTTTCACATGTTTTTATTAAGTCACTTAAGTACATGAAAGAGGAGGTAACTTAAGTCCCTTGGTAAGCCATCACTTAATGTCGCCTAAAAGGACTTGCCTAACTTAAAATAACTTAAGTTCACTTAAGTTGAATCAAAAGACATGCACTTAACTTAGAGTTAGAATTTAGAACAAACCAAAGACTTCATTTCTTACCCAATTATGTTCTACATCCTCTTCCTCTTGGGTAATCCAAGGAAAGGACAACCGACTGCTGCTAATTGTCTTGCTTTGAGCTGGGGACATTACACTCCTCCCCACCCAAAGAATGCTTGTCCACAAGCATTTGAAGACTAGGATGTGTTGCAACGTTTTCACACATCACCCCATTGCAAATAGGGACCCCTAGTTTTTAGCTTTTTAGGGGTTTTGTTTAGTGTCTTTGCTTCAATCTTCGGTCTTTTGCCAGTGACAGTTTAGAGAGTCTTAAGGTTTTCAAGTTTAATTCGCCAAGTTCAGGAGTGCCATCAAAAAGTAAAAAGAAGGAAGCATGATCAAATATGTATTCCAATGCTATGTAAGTGTTCAGAGAGGCCAAGGGATGAAGATTGCAATTGCTTCAAGTCAATTCTGACTACTTTTTAGGAAAATTGTCTTCTTCTATTTTTTTCTTTTTTTCGAAGGTTTCTTTTTTAACACTTATAGGCCAATCGAGGTTTTCTTTTTTCGCCTGCTTTTTTGAAATTTCTATTTTGGGAAAGCCAAAAGTTGCATCTGGTGTCTGCAACTGAGAAAATGGAAAAGCATTCAAAATTGTGAAAATTTCCAAATTTTAAACAAGGAGAAGCATGGAAAGTTGTGAAAATTCTTGATTTCAACCTCAGAGAAGTGTCAAAAATCCTTGTTTCTACATGAAGCCCATCCAAGAATTCATGGAAAGTTCTTGATTTCAATCTCAAAAAATTCATGGAAATTCCTCATTTCATGATCAAGTCCGCTCATAGAAGCATGAAAATCCTCAAATTAGTGTCAAGTCCGCCCAAGAAGTGTTGCCAAGATGGAAATTCCATGAGTCGATATGAACTCTGCTCAAGTTTGGAAGGCATTGAAGTTTGGTTAAGTGTTTGAAAATCCATAAGAAGATATAAAATCCCCCCCCCCCCAAGTGAAGAAAATTACTTGTCAAGGTATACAAGCCACCCCTATCAAAAAGAAAATTTCTCAATCCCACATGGAATCCGACTCGGAACAATCCATAAATGCTAGTGAAGTCCACCCTGCCAAAGGATTTCCACAAACTCATATCAAGTCCGCCAAAGTCAAAGAAGGCTATGAAAATTGCTAAGTATTGATAAATTCCATGAACCCATATCAAGTCCACCCACACTTGGAAGAAGGAATATTTAGAAATGTAAGGATCGACTTGTGAGAAGATTCTAGAATAAAGCATGAAGGAGAGTGACATAAGAGATTCTAGAAGAATGCAAAAGATTGCCAAAAATAGAAATAAAGAGAAAATGAAAGTTTTTCCAAGAAGCATGAAATTGACCAAGTTCATTAAATCAAAATAAAATAAGTTTTTGTTAAAAGCTAATAAAGCTTCTCTGAGAGCGAGTCGACCAAGCATAGAAGAAAGCAAAAGAAGGGAAAAATTAAAAAAACAAAGGAATAAAGCAAAGAGATCAATCCCTTCTTGGATATCATTATTTCCTATAAAGACATGAGCTTGGCATTGTAGTCATTTACAAACAAGTGATTGTGGCTTTGGAGTTAAGAAACTCTTTTCTCATTCCAGATTAAGGAGAGGGTCTTGGACGACTTTTAGACTAAATTTCATGATTATTGATAATCATTACTTGGCGATTAACTCACCAAGTTGGAAAAACTCACCGAGTTTTCCAACTGGGTGATTAACTTGGCCAAGAACTTGCCAATGAGAACTCACCGAGGTTTAGGAAAAACTCGCCGAAACTCGTCGATTTTTCGGTGAGTTTTTCCAAA
Source organism: Chamaecyparis obtusa (assembly GCA_027943335.1). Taxonomy (NCBI): domain Eukaryota; kingdom Viridiplantae; phylum Streptophyta; class Pinopsida; order Cupressales; family Cupressaceae; genus Chamaecyparis; species Chamaecyparis obtusa. Next base: position 229,987 of record BSBK01005474.1, read on the forward strand.
AACTCGGCATTTTCCACTTCAGGGGCGAGAGGATTTATACAAATATAACATTTAAGTATAAGTTTGATTTATTTTAATTTCTTATACTTTAAGTTATATTTGTATAAATTATAAAATATAATACTTCCAAGATGTTTGGGATAGGTTCGAGCTTCATAGGAGTTAAGATGTAGATTCTAGATTCGAAAAATTCCAGACAGCCAAATTTCAAGATTCAACAAGCCTTCAGCAGGGTTACCTTCCACAATCAATCATGGCTTTCTAAGGTCAAACTGAAGCTGGAAAAAGGATTCGCAAAGGGTTTTAACTCATTTTATCACAAATCACTTGGTTTCGATCCCATCTCTACGATAGACTTAGCTTAGCTCTCGCCCAAATCCCAGACAGACATGACTTCCCAACAAGCCAAAGTCACTCAAATCTCATTTGTCAGACCTAGGGACTTGAAAACAGCCACCAAAAAAGACTACCTAAGACCTAGTTATGAAGACTTTGACATTTGGTATTGATCAATGATCAAGCATCATAGATTCATACTAGTTTTGTAGAAACTGTTTACTATTTTGCTTCCAGTCATCAGCATTCCACATGAGAATGCGATTTTGTACCCACTTTGCATTTATATATATCTAAACTTAGCTTGTTTCTTTTGTTTTCTTATTAATTAACTCATTAGATGCATCTTCTCATAGAATTTTGCAAAAAAAATGCATTTTTAATTAAATTTTATGTTATTTTTAAGTTCCCGAGTTTTTTGCCGAGTTTTTCCAAAAACTAGCCAAGTTTTCCCAAGTAATCTTTTTCAGGGCTTGGCGAGTTTTGGCTGAGTGAGAGTATTCCATCCTTGCTTAGAAGTTTTGAGCATGATGGAAGCTTTACCATATCAGTTGGTGTGGGAAGTACTGCATTGGATTAAGAACACATCAGAATGAAATACTTCTGCACTAATCTGCAAAATATTTTATCAAATTGAGAGGAAACAACGGGAATACATGAGGGTGGGATGTGGTTTAATCACTGAAAATGAGGCATTACTTTCACTCTGTATGTGGTTCCCTAACTTAGCCAAAGTTGAGATAATGTATTCTGGATGGATGTCAAAGTTAGGCAAGCAGTTGGATGATGAAGGCCTTAAAATTCTTTCACAACATTTCCCTTGTCTCACTGATGTAATCCTCAGCTTTTGCACATTTATTATTGATGCGGGTCTAGGGTATCTAGGTTCTTGTGAAGGGCTTAAACTTTAAATCATTGAGACTGAATTTCACTCTAGGCATAACCAATTGTGGAATATTTTCTTTGGTTGTAGGATGCAAAAATTTGTCGGTGCTTCATTTCACTTTTCACCATATGCCTCAATGTGAGTAGTGTAGAATGACTTGAATATATGGGTAAGACTGAAAGTTTGGAAGATTTAGAAATCAATAGCTGTCGGGCTATTGGAGAGGGCAATTTGGCTAAGCTGGGCTGTGGTTGGAGGAAGGTGAAAATACTATGATTTGAGGTTGATACAAATTATAGGTACACAAAAGTGTATGGATGTCTAGCTCTTGAGAGATGACAGAGACAGTGGGTAGCATGTGAGTCCTTGGAGGATTTGAGTCTTTTTAATTGCCTCATTATCCCTGGTAGAGGACTTGCGTATATTTTTGTAAAATGTCAAGCTTTGCAAAATCTTCATCTTGATTTGTGTGTTGGGGTGAGGGATAATGATTTGATAACTCTTGCCAAGCAGTGTAAAAAGATGAAATACTTGTCATTACAAGTTCCTTCAGATTTCTTAGTTCCCATCCTGATGAGAAGTCACCTCAGGTTGACAGATTAGAGTTTGAAGACCATTGCATAGAATTGCTCTGAGCTAGAATCTGTTTCAATAACATTCTCAGAATCTCAGATGCATACTTCCCTTCCATGTCTTCCTTCACCCTTGTTGGTATCCTTTCACTAATAAAAGGATGTCCAATCTAGGTTTTAGTGCTTGACCATGTATATTCATTCAATGACAATGGTATGGAGGCTCTCTATTTAGCTTGTTTTCTGTATATCCTCAAACTTATACATTGCCACGAGATTACCAATGAGGGGTTGCAACTTGTCAAACATTTCCCTTTCTTAAGCATCATTCAACTTACCAGATGTTTGGGTGTGAGTGATTTCGGGTTGAAACTTCTAGTGGGTGCTCATAAATCTCAGTTATGAAAGGTGGAGGATTGCCCCCAAATTTTTGAGAGGGGGACTAAAGGTGCTACAAAGGTTGTTTCTTTTTGTTTCTAACAAATCATCTTGAAAATTGTAACAATGTTTAGAATTTTGTACCTTGATCATCCCCATATATTACAACAAATGATGTTAAATTTTTGCACCTTCCAAAATTTTGTTGGTTCCTTTTTTTGAAAAAATGAAACTTAATTCATTCTTTCCAAGAAAAACCAACTTATGCCTAAGTTTAGGTCATCTACCTCTCAGAATTATGCATGAGAAGCCTACATTTAATCAAATTTCAGCATTTGTAATCAATTACAATCATTTAGATGATAAAATAACTGAAACCCTCTGTGCAGATTATACAACTATAACAAGTTTGTGATAGTAGATCTTAAAATTTTCAAGAGTTTCTACCTTAGGTGAACCAAGTACCCAATCACGTATATGATCTCATGCAACACTAGCAATAGACAATGCACTAGAGAGCTTTCGTACCTTGATAATTGCAGCTCCACACTGCTGTACAATTGTAATAAATTCCCCATTCAGCCTAAAAAAGAGAATGGATGAATACTTTTTAGCCACAAATTCAACTGGGAAAGAGAATGGACAACATATCGAAGTAATGAACAACAAGTTCATTAAATAAAGACAACAAATCTGTCAAAAGTACCCATATTTATGGATAGAGAATAACACTTTCAAGCTAAAAATGGCAGTTGCATACACAGAACAATAAGTATTCAATAAAAATCAAAGAAACATCATACTTTTCCAACGCATAGTGGATTTTAATGGAGAAAATAGCAGAGATGCAAAGAAAGAACATCATCTTTGATAAAGGCAGAAGGGTTTTATGGAAAAGATATGTTTGCTTTGTTGCTCTATTGTGATTGAATACATAAACCAAAAGAACTAGATTATTCAAGAAGCATTGTGCTAAAAAAACTTATAATTAAAGAAATAAAAAATATGAACATTTTCTTATATAGAATTAGGTTCTGATTAAACACTATTAAGCTCATATCATTTTACAAAAAAAAATCATTCTCTAAACCATATTTAAGAGCACTTCAACTAAAGACATAGCTTGAACTTTTTACCGTCAATATTAATGCAGCGATCTAAGTTTCATACTCTAATTTGTTAACAGTGCATTTTGTAATGAAATTATGAAATGCCTCACAACAAGAAAATTAACATACCTAACCCAAAAAAAAAACTTACTATATAATATGCACCTTTAGATACTCTCCCATGCTCCATACTTTTGATCTCAGTTATTCAATTTTATGAATAAAGCAATATTATCCAAAGACTACTTAGCACTCCCAGAGATAAGTATAAGGTTTAAGTCTCATATTTTCATCATATAATTCACTAATTCACTAATCAATATTTAATTCCCTGATTCACAGTAAAAAGGGGCAGTTGAATCAGTAAAAAGGGGCAGTGTTAAAATAGTCATAACTTTTAGATTCTTCAACCAAAATTTAAAAATCAATATGTTTCAGAAAGGTGGGAGAATGAAGAAAAATATTAAAAAGAAATCATTTTAAGAATCTCAACCATTTATGAGCAGATTTATCTGCAATACAACTCACTAACCATTTATCTGCAATACAACTCATCATATAATTCACTAATCGATATTTAATTCCCTATTCACAGTAAAAAGGGGCAGTGTTAAAATAGTCATAACTTCTAGATTCTTCAACCAAAATTTAAAAATCAATATGTTTCGGAAAGGTGGGAGAATGAAGAAAAATATTAAAAAGAAATCATTTTAAGAATCTCAACCATTTATGAGCAGATTTATCTGCAATACAACTCACTAACCTATTTTGAAACATAAAACAAATAACTGATTTTATAGAAGAAACAAGTATAGTTGCTAATATTTAGTTATCTATTCACCCTCTTTTGTGGTAACATCATTGATAGACAAAAAAATACAAATTTGACCCAGACGGTTTGAGTATGATCTAAGTAAGCCAAGTAATAGAGGATAATTAATAAATCCAGTTGCAATCAAGATGAATTATGTTTGACATAAAAAATACATTTATGAAAGGTGTTTGATGTTAAGGAATACCTAACATAAATAGATTTAAGGAAGCTTATTATGTTAGTTTAAATAGAAAATTACCTTCAGATGGGGATGTTCAAACAAAATTTAAATGATTTGTGTCAACAATCTTGTTCATCATCAAATAAGTTCAGTCTTAATTTAGACAGCAGTAAAAATGAGTATTTTATGCTTGTGTGTATTGCCAAACTGGTGCCATTAAAATCAAAATGTCTCTTTCATAAAACAAATACATGGGGGAACAAATGAAAAAAAAAACTTTGGCTCCTAGATTTCATACCTTCCCAGCACTGAGACCTCACAGTTGTATTAATCAATGGCAAGATATGCACAAAATGGTTTACGTGAAGAAAAACTCCAGAATCTTTCAAGCAAATGCATTTGGAAAGAATAACAAAAAAAATTATATCTAGCTTACTCCAGGCTGTGCAAAAGTGTGTTTGTTGATCTAGCTTCAAAATCTCCCAACGAATGCAATTGGCAGGAGTAAAGACATATTAACAACTTTCAGCATTTTCTTTGCTGCTATAAAATGAGAGCTTTGTAATAGAATAAGGACATCCATGTATGAATAATGAAATTGCATCTTTTGTCCCAAATTTACCATTGGATATGCACTACTAAATATGTATGAAAAATGTGGAAGCATAAAACAATGCACACCAACTGTTAGACAAGATCCTCAGAGTGATGTCATCTCATGAATTATAATGATTGCAGAATGCACTCAAATGCATTTGTTGAAAACTCTTTAGAGACTCTTTAGAATTACATTAACAAGAAATAGCTAAAATGTGGTTGGTTGGTGTACAACATGCACAAAAATGAATTTGCTGAAAGGGATTCAGAAATAGTTGGCAACATAAAGACAATTTTTTTTCCAGTATCCTCCCTGCATATGATAAAATGGGAGCTTTGAAATGGGGTATAGATATCCATCAAAATATAACAATCTTAGTATATGAAATTCTAAAATTAATTCTATTTTTCAGCTATATATATATAGAACCTACAAATCAATCAACTTTCTACAAGTAGAAAGATATACCATACTATGACTCACTCCCAATGCTGATAAACATGAAGTTCAGTTCATAGCGGATGATAAGCTTAATTACTACAAGTTTTGCATTGGATTACAACTTGGGTACAAATGTAGAATATACAATATAATGCAGAAAACTATTCAAAATTGCAACAAAAGAATGATTGTACATTGAGTCCATCTCATGCAATGTAGAACTTAGAGTAATAATATAAGAATGTAATTATTATGTATAGATGTTGCAATGGTTACCAGATAACAGATATAATTTCTTGTTATTTTTTTTATTGCTGATTTGTTAAGTCATTTGTTTGAGGCCAGAAATGGAATTAGAAATGTTGGTTTCTTGCCAAACAAATTTTGGAATGTGATGGACCTTGGCTATTCTATTTTTGGTAACCCAGGCAACACAATGAACTGAACAAGAATTGGACCATCAATTCTTCTTCATACAGGAAGTAACTAAATGTTGCTTTATGTAGTTATTTTTTGTTCGGATCATTGCTATTTAGGGTGCGAAACCATTTTTATTCCTGATGAGCAAATAAAAATAGAGATTCAAAGGTGTATGACGTTTTATTGTTTTCTTAAACATATACTCATATCTGTAACTTGTCACCATTATCTTTTGAGGTTTATGTGGGGATTGTATATACTCATATACCCAAAGAAAAATCGGAGAACATGGTTGGGTAACTAGAAATTTAGGAATAACCCTAATTTTAAGTTTAGAAAATGTATAGTCATGGCATGTTTAAAAGAAAAGGGCTCGTAAAGTATTTTGTGTCTCTAAAAGCTCCAAATACATACCCAAAATCAAGAAGCATAAAGAGCCTCACAGAGGTAAATTTCATTCAGAAAGGGTCGCGACCTATATCATAATAGGGAGCTCAAAGAAACCTGCGAGTACCAAGTAAAAACATGAAATGTCTACATAAATCTTGACATAAGAAAACAACCATATACAATGCAAAGCCCTTATGTCATTAAATTTTTTCAAAGCAGCACAGGAAAGGAAGCGGTTGAGGAAGAATCATACAGAGAGCAAAAGATTTAATGGGATTTCTACAAGTCAAAACTGAAGGCAAATGTTATATTTGAATACATACCTGCATATATCCAAGATCTGCAGAAATTGTCAAAGGAGGTGAATCAAGATCACAGAAGAATGACTCAAACTCTTTCAAAACCCTATGTATAGCTAGAGCAGCGGAGAGAGATTTCTCTGTCAAATAGAAAGAATATGAAAAATGAGCTTTTGAATAGAGGTTGTTAATAGAGAGCAATGACATACAAATAGATTGTAGGCCGTGTTGATAAAATTCGCTCTCCAAAGACCTAACCGGATAGTTTTGAAAAGTGCCCAAATGAAAGATGATCTCAAACCAGTCCACAAAATCTCTGGCTTTTCCTCTAAAAATTTACTTCCTGCTTCCTCCCGCCGCCTTTTTGCCTCTTCCTCCTGCCTAAATAAAAATGCATCCTTTTTTGTCTTAACTTTTAATTTGGGACAATAATATAATAGTTTCTATTTTCATTTATTATAATTAAAACTAGTAATTGCACCTTGGTGTACATTAGGTACCTTAAAATATAATTTTAATAAGATACATAATTATAAATTAAATTTATTACAATAGAAACAAAAATATTATTTATGTTATAAATATAATTTAAATAAGATTAATTATAAATTAAATTTATTACAATAAATTTTTAATTATTATTTAAAATTCAACTACAAATAAAATTATTAGAAATATTAAGCATATTACTAATGTAAAAACCCACTAAAATTGGCAGACCATAATTAATATTCTACTTTCCAATATCATCTATAACAATACCTATAATTATTTATGTATAACTTAATTAATGTTAAATTAAATATATAAATTAATTATTAATTATATATTACATTAAATTTATTTTCAATAATTTCTTCAAATAAAATATAACACATTAAAATATCATTTCAACTCTTAATATATATTTCAAACTTACGATTAAAGGTAGAAAAAGATCATCTAAATTAAAAATGATTTGGTACTATGTAATACTAGCAGAGCCAAGTCACATTGATCTTACCTTTGGAGCTCGCTGGCAAACTCAAACATTTTAGACTCCAGATTCAAAATGCAATATACCCTGAGGAAAATTTATTGTATATACTAGTAAAGTGCCAATAATTGATGATGATAAATGAAAATTGGTGAACAGAATATTAGAGCACACATAATAATGTTCGCATAATAAGTCTATTGGCGAACACACATTATTGTTGAAATGCAACTTCTAAGAATATAAGTATATGATATTATCAAATCTTAATGTGTAAAGAAGTATTAATCATTCATTTAGTCATTTTTATTATTAGGGTGACTAATTATTTAGTCATTTATTTGGTCATTTTACCCGATGACCAAATTGGTCATTTTACCTGATGACCAAATTAGTCATTTTATTCGATAACCAAATTGGTCATTTATTTAGTCATTTATATTTGTGAATTGCAAAAAATGGGTAGAACATGATCAGTTTTAGTCACGTGACTAAAAGTTTTAGTCACTTGGTCATTTATTGCCCAAATTTTACTAGTGACATCATCATATCTAATCTACTCAAAGGATCACATTTCAAATCGCATAACATATATATCGAGCATAAGGAATCTACAACTACAAGAGCATCACATTGCAAGTAATGAAGTAGAAGATATGAGTACAAAATCAGACATCACATGATACTAGTACAAAAAGTAGCTTGATGCATCCACGAGCATAAATGAAATGAGACAAGTATATAACACAAAGAAAAAATGTGGTATCTCATATATATATAAAATGGATCATGTCCGAGTACAATCAGGAGATCAAAATATCGAGTCAAAATATCAGATGGGAAGCCCTAATACAATCTACAAGTGGTGTCCTACCTCTTGCATAGGTGGAGCTGGAGGAGGAGCCTGGGCTTTGTCTGGTGCCTGCACTGCACCCTCTAATCTATCTACACTCTGAGAATAATCTGGCACTCTTTGGCCTGTAGGCATTACAACAATGTAGACAACATAGTAATAGTCTTCTCTAGCCCCATGACTGTGTGCCTCTTGTTTGGCCTGATCTTGCTCATGTATCCTGGACCTGTCATTGATCTGCTACTAATATCTCATGGAAATAGCAATTTGTGCCTGGTGTAACTCTACCTCTAATGATGTCACCCTTTTTTCTAGCCCGTTATCGCTAGGTTCCCTCTGCTCTAGCTATGTTGCAGGTCTCTCCTCTGCCTTGCTCCCCTATGGTCTCCTCACTAGGCACTCCTTAGGCTCATCAATATCCATGGCCTCTGCAATCCCTCATGACTTGGATCTAGAAGGTTGACTGCTAGAAGGAGTGCTTCTCCTAGAGCCACTTGATTCACCACCTCCTCCTCCTCCTCTCCTCCCTCCTCCATCACCACCCTCATCACCTCCATCCCCGCCACCTCCAAATATCAAGTCTGTTGGCACTGAAAATCTAGGGAAGGGATGATCTCGACACCACCTCCTATACTCAGGATTCATACCTGCATATGTGACTCTCAACAGTAGGTCAGACACTATCCTATGTAGTTGTTGCGTCTCCTATACACAAATATCATATCGTAACATGGGCCCCCATCCAAGGTCCTCCTCATCACAATATCTGGCGTGGTCAGTCAGCTCTGTGCTGGCACCCTGTGCCCTACCAAACTGATGTCATACCCTGCTAATAACGAATCTCTCTACAATACCTGTATGATTGGCTAATAGTGGCCTTCTATAAAAAAATGCATGGCAAATACTCTCTGGCCTCGACCCACTACTCAGACTCTATATATGGCCGCCATGTGGGAGAATGAAGATCATCTAAACACTATCGTCAATATGGCGTATCTCCTACATGGGTCTACTAAATAAACCCATAATATCTATAAATATATGGTTGCCCTCTCTATCTGAGATGAACTTTGGGGCAAATCATGGCGATATGCTCCCACACCCAAACCTATGTAATAATGGCCCATGTTGACCAACTCTTCCCCTCCCTATAGAGAATATCGTGAAGCTCACAATACATATCTATTAGGAGAGAGGGTCCCCATGCCATCTATCGTGGTCTAGATAGTGAAATCCATAACCAATATACCCCACCCACATTAGAAGCCTCTCTGACTCCTATATGTACCAAGTAAGTGAGCTATCAAAAAATAGAGAATGCAGGCCACGGGATAATCAGTACTATATGTGTCAACCATGTGCTCCCATGGGATGACACAGTCCAAAATGGTGAAATCTATAAACACGACCTACATAGCTGCAATCCCATCATAAGGAGACTGATCAAAATATATTTGCAAGATAGAATTTCGGTATCAGTATTAGTATCAAACGATAGTGAAGCATGACATATGGATTAATCAAGAATTTGCAAGGATAATTATCGTCTCTCCATGGAAGGGGATGCACAGAATATAGTAGACATCCTCTAATGTCACCATGGCCTCTCTAGTAGGCATATGGAAGGTATTATGCTCAGAATGGAACCGCTCAGCAAGCATGGTCAACAACCCATGGTTTTCTCGGATATGGGGTATCTGCAGTAACTCTTTGAATCCCATGGACTCCAATATACCCCTCTCATTAGCAAATAATTAGGATACAAGTTGAAGACCCACCAGGTGTGGAGCCCTAATGGCCAGGTCTGGAAAGCGACGCTGCATCACAAACACAAGCAGAAACGTACCAGAATACATCACGAGATATATCAGAAATCAACTTAAAGCATCAACAAGGCACCAACAAAATATCTAAGTAATTCCAAACAAGTGACTTAGAAAATGCAAGACAATATTTCATAGTTCAAATAAATTTCGTACAACACTTCTTATTATAGTGGTGCGACATTTCAAGATGATGTGATATTTCATACGACTAATGGGTTCCACTGGTGTGATACTTCATAAAAAGGCCATACAACATCTCAACACTACAATATGTGGGGTCGAATTGGGACACCAATTTGCGACGCCACTACCATTTGTGTTTGTTTTTTGTGTTTTTTTTGCAAGTGCCCCCGACGATGTCGTAATAGCGATGATGACATCATAATTGCGACACCCACTTGGTTATAAACAAAAAGAAAAAGAAAAAGAAAGTGTCATTTGTAATTTTTGTGAATTTGAAGAGCTGCCGCAAAGACGACATTGCACTTTTGCATGGCGCGAAGAGGGCATTCGAGTTTGGCGTGCGCAAAGAGGCCAACACCATGTGGGAAGAGGGCACTGGCACTTGAGGTATGCATTTGAGCTTTGTCTTCTCATTAACTCAATTTTATTTTGATGGCATTTGTTGATTTAATGGCACAATATGAATGTTAATAGTGGCATTGTTTACATCTTAGCATTTGGAATGCTCGATAACCCGCAAGCTTTGAGAGCTAGGGAATCACGACTATTACCTTCAAGGCATTGTGTGAAGTGTTTGATCTCTCTTTATTTTTTTTGTTGTTGATATTCACTATGTGGTACTTCTCATTTATGATAATTTCATGAGAAAATATCTTGATAGCTTGTGGGCTGCAAGCCAGGGCATCATACATTGTTTATGAGCACACTATTGAATATTGGCATTGCTTACATCTTTTCATTTGGAATGTTTGATGACCCGCGAGGTTTGAAAGCTAGAGCATCGTTGCTATTACTTTCAAGGCATTGTGTGAAGTGTTTGATCTCTCTTTATTTATTTTGTTGTTGATATTCACTATGTGGTACTCCCTGTTTATGATCATTTCACAAGGAAATATCTTGATGGCTCACGGGATGCAAGCTAGGGCATCATACATTGTTCACGAGCTCACTATTTAATACTAGCATTGTTTACATCTTTTCATTTGTAATGTTTGATTATCTGCGAGCTTTGAGAGCTAGGGCATCGTTTCTATTACCTTCAAGACATTGTGTGAAGTGTTTGATCTCTCTTTATTTGTTTTGTTGTTGATATTCACTATGTGGTACTCCCTGTTTATGATCATTTTATGAGAAAATATCTTGATGGCTCGCGGGCTACAAGCTAGGGCATCATACATTGTTCATGAGCTCATTGTTTAATATTGACATTGTTTACATCTTTTCATTTTAAATGCTTGATGACCCATGAGCTTTGAGAGCTAGTGCATCATTTCTATTACCTTCAAGGCATTGTGTGAAGTGTTTGATCTTTTTTTAATTTGTTTTTTTGTTGATATTCACTAGCTATGTGGTACTCCCCGTTTATGATCATTTCATGAGAAAATGTCTTGATGGCTCATGGGCTGCAAGCTAGGGCATCATGCATTGTTTATGAGCTCACTGTTTGAGAACCTCATGTCCCTATTTGATTATGAGGGACATGAGGTGCTCAAATAGTGAGCTCATAAATAATGCATGATGCCCTAGCTTGCAGTCTGCGAGCAATCAAAACATATCCTCATGAAATAATCATAAACGGGGAGTAACCCATAGTGAATATCAACAACAAAACAAATAAAAAGAGATCAAACACTTCACACAATATATGTTGTTTTATAAGATTTTATTAAGACTAAATATATTGTTTTATTAAGATTTTACTAAGATAAATTATTTTGGGTTAGTTTTATGTTGTTTTATAAGATTTTATTAAGACTAAATATATGATGTAAAATCATAATTATACTTGATATATATAATACAATGGTATGTAGTATAATCTATACATTTGTGAGATGTGATTAATTCTAGTTATATGATGTTTTGGGATTAAATTGGTGAGTTTGTATATTTTCTCCATTTTAAACTAACCTATGACTTTAAAGGAGTAATTATGAAATATAGTTGTAGGTAGTTATCTCTTTTATAATAATGGAGGAGTGGAAGGTAATGATCAATGTGGTTGTTGTTATTAGATCATACATTAATACACTTACTATTTTGAATTTGAGCTCGCCGGGCATCATCCAATGTTATTATTGTCATTGCATGCTCGCTACTATTGTGCACCATATATTATTTTATACACTGTTTATTTCATTGAGACTGTGAGCTTGACATTTGTAATGTATTTTTTGTTATTGGATCAATGTTGCCATGTTGTTGAGGCTATAGATGTCCTTTTACTGATCTTGTATAAATAACGTATATACCATATTGACTCACAACCCATGAGGTGTTTCTTGATAACACATTTGACATCATACCTTTTGCTCCATTTTGCTCTTGATTTACTCACTACATGCACATGTTTCCTGAGTGCGCATGTTTTGTAGCATAGTTCATTTTAGAAGTGTATGGCTTGACTATGCACATGCATAATTGTAGATGAGGATCAGTAATAGGGTGTCAAGCATTGCTTAGATCATTTGGATCTAACCTCATCTTTTCCTTCCTTGTAGATTTTGGATCATACAAGAGCATACTAGATTGAACCCCAGGTCAACACTTCATTACTTCAGACAATGTCTGGTACCTTCATTATTTATGTTCATCCACTTATGTATGTTTGAATTCATTCATATTCTTCTGAAAGTTAGCTATTAGCGACCATATATGACCATTCTTGATGTTTTTGGGTCATTTGGTGAAAATATGTAAAAGTTTCTTAAAAGTTTATATTTTTTATTTCAATTTTTGAAATCATAAAATGAATTAAATTGAAAGATAACAAATTAAGATAATCTTTGTCTTCATTTAAAAAATATATATAAAGCTCATAAAGCATGGTAAAAGAGGGCCCTAACTATGGTAAAATGAGAAAGTTGTCACCTTGCACTACTCTTCATATGGCAGCTCCTAAGGAACTATGTTATAAAATTTCAAGGCATGAAATTTTATACTTTTTGACATCATATTTTGTTCTCCTTGGCATTGAGTTTACAATGTGGGGGAGTCGAAGAAAATATATGTACAATTATAAAATTTCATGCCTTGAAATTTGGCATGAAATTTTATAACATAGTTTCTTAGCATTTGATCTTTATATGGTAGCCATGACTTGAGATAGACATTCGAGCTTTGTCTTCTCATTAACTCAATTTCATTTTGATGGAATTTGTTGATTTAATGAAAAAATATGAATGTTAATACTGGCATTGTTTACATCTTTGCATTTGGAATGTTCGATGACCCGTGAGCTTTGAGAGTTAGGGCATCATTGCTATTACCTTCAAGGCATTATGTGAAGTGTTTGATCTCTCTTTATTTTTTTTTTTGTTGATATTCACTATGTGGTACTCCCCGTTTATGATCATTTCATGAGAAAATATTTTGATGGCTCGCAGGCTGCAAGCTAGGGCATCATGCATTGTTTATGAGCTCATTGTTTGAAGTCATAGGTTAGTTTAAAATGGAGAAACTATAAAAAATCACCAATTTAATCCCAAAACATCATATAACTAAAATTAATCACATCTCACAAATGTATAGATTCTACTACATACCATTGTATTATATATATCAAGTATAATTATGAGTTTACATCATATATTTAGTCTTAATAAAATCTTATAAAACAACATAAGACTAACCCAAAATACTTTGTATTAATAAAATCTTAATAAAATAATATATTTAGTCAAGTCCCAGGCTGTAAATCTATTTTTTGTAGTAGAGGGAAGAGTGGGTAAGGCGAAGAGGGTGAGAGATAACCAGAGAGGGTGAGAGGCGAAAGGAATGGAGGGCGGTGTAAAGTATTTGGAGCAGCAGAGGACATTGCAGCTAGAGCTTGCAGAATGGTATGCCGCCATGGCGGATCTCTACGAGCGTAAGCTATGGAATCAACTCACCCTCAAACTAGACCAGTTCTTGCTCTTTGCAATTCTGCAGGGTGGTGGTACACTTATTCAACTATATCACAATTTTATTACATAATTTGAAACAAAGATAAATCTGCTTAAGCTTGCACACTTTGTTGTTATAGTTTCACGTCAGTACATAGAAAAGGAGGCTATTATTAGCTTTTTGGAGGGAATAATTAAGAAGCTTTGTGCCACAAGGCAGATGAGGATTGATGAACCTATCATATATGTTATAATGCAAACAGATGCATTCAAACTTGAGCAAGGTGAACAGAAAGAGTGCAAAAGGTTGCTAGATAATGGCAAAAGCACTCTAGATAGTATGACAGATATTGATCCTACTATTTATGCAAGCTTTGGAATTCACCTTCCCAAATTTGTAGACTCACTTGAGTATCCATAAACTCTTTTAAGATGAAGAATTCATATACTATATTATTGGTTTTGTAATTTCCCATAAGAGGGGTCTCGAAATATCATAAGTAAAAACATTACACAGTGGCATTCAGATTAAGTACAATATGAATTCACGTGCCTTTAATTATGATACACTTTTGAAAAGTTTGTCATAACAAAAAAAAGAGTCAAGTAATAAAATCTTATAAAACAACATACATTGTGTGAAGTGTTTGATCTCTCTTTATTTATTTTGTTATTGATATTCACTATGTGGTACTCCTGTTTATGATCATTTCATGAGGAAATGTCTTGATGGCTCGTGGGCTGCAAGCTAGGACATCATGCATTGTGTATGAGCTCACTGTTTGAGCACTTGATGTCCCTATTTGATTGGTCGATGCTATGTTTGTTATATTGATGCTATTAGATCAAATAGGGACATCAGTAATAAAATAATACACTTACTATTTTGAATTTGAGCTCAAGCATCATGCAATGTTATTGTTGGACCATTGCATGCTTGCTGCTGTTGTGCACCATAACAGCAACAAGAATGCAATGTTATGAAATTTTGGGATTAAATTGATGATTTTGTATACTTTCTCCATTTTAGACTAACCTATGAGTTCAAAGGAGGAATTATGAAATATAGTTGTAGGTAGTTATCTCTTCTATAATGATGGGGGAGTTAAAGGTAATGATCAATGAGGTTGCTGCTATTAGATCATACATTAATACACTTACTATTTTGAATTTGAGCTCGGACATCATATATTATTTTATACACTATTTATTTCATTGAGACCGTGAGCTTGACATTTGTAATGTATTTCCTATTATTTGATTAATATTGCCATGTTGTTGAGGTTGTAGATGTCCTTTTACTGATCTTGTATAAAAAAAACATATATACCATATTGACTCACATCCCATGAGGTGTTTCTTGATAACACATTTGACATCATACTTTTTGCTCCATTTTGGTCTTGATTTACTCACTGCATGCATATGTTTCTTGAGTGCACATGTTTTGTAGCATAGTTCATTTTAGAAGTGTATGGCTTGACTATGCACATGCATAATTATAGATGAGGATCAGTAATAGGGTGCCAGGATTTGCTTAGATCTTTTGGATCTAACCCCATCTTTCCCTTCCTTGCAGGTTTTGGATCATACAAGAGCATACTGGATTGAACCCTAGGTCAACACTTCATTACTTCAGGCAATGTTTGCTACCTTCATTATTTATGTTCATCTACTTATGTATGTTTGCATTCATTCATATTCTTCTAAAAGTTGGCTATTAGTGACCATATATGACCATTCTTGATGTTTTTGGGTCATTTGATGAAAATATGTAAATATGGACATTAGTAATAAAATAGGGATATCTTAATCTTTATGAGCTCAAATTCAGAACAATAAGTATTATTTTATTACTGATGTCCCTATTTGATCTAATAACATCAATATAACAAACAAAGCATTGACCAATCAAATAGAGACATGAGGTGCTCAAACAATGAGCTCATAAAATAATATATTTAGTCTTAATAAAATCTTATAAAATAATATATATTGTGTGAAGTGTTTGATCTCTCTTTATTTATTTTGGTGTTGATATTCACTATGTGGTACTCCCCGTTTATGATCATTTCATGAGGAAATATCTTGATGGCTCGCAGGTTGTAAGCTAGGGCATCATTCATTGTTCATGAGCTCACTGTTTAATACTAGCATTGTTTACATCTTTTCATTTGGAATGCTTGATGACCCACGAGCTTTGAGAGCTAGGGCATCATTTCTATTACCTTCAAGTCATTGTGTGAAGTGTTTGATCTCTCTTTATTTGTTTTGTTATTGATATTCACTATGTGGTACTCCTTGTTTATGATAATTTTATGAGGAAATGCCTTGATGGCTTGCGGGCTGCAAGCTAGGACATCATGCATTATTTATGAGCTCATTGTTTGAGCACCTCATGTCCTTATTTGATTGGTTGGTAATCAAACAGTGAACTCATAAACAATGTATGATGCCCTAGCTTGCAACCCGTGAGCCATCAAGACATTTCCTCATGAAATGATCATAAACGGGGAGTACCACATAGTGAATATCAACAACAAAACAAAGAGAGAGATCAAACACTTCACACAATGTATGTTGTTTTATAAGATTTTATTAAGACTAAATATGTTATTTTATTAAGATTTTATTAAGACTAAATATATGATGTAAACACATAATTATACTTGATATATATTATACAATGGTATGTAGTATAATCTATACATTTGTGAGATGTGATTAATTCCAGTTATATGATGTTTTGGGATTAAATTGGCGAGTTTGTATACTTTCTCCATTTTAAACTAACCTATGACTTCAAAGGAGGAATTATGAAATATAGTTGTAGGTAGTTATCTCTTCTATAATGATGGAGGAGTCAAAGGTAATGATTAATGAGGTTTTTGCTATTAGATCATACATTAATACACTTACTCTTTTGACAGCAATAACATTGCATGATGCCTGAGCTCAAATTCAAAATAGTAAGTGTATTATTTTATTAAGACTAAATATATTGTTTTATTAAGATTTTATTAAGACAAAATATTTTGGGTTAGGTTTATGTTGTTTTATAAGATTTTATTAAGACTAAATATATGATGTAAACTCATAATTATACTTGATATATATATATATACTTCAAAGGAGAAATTATGAGATATAGTTGTAGGTAGTTATCTCTTCTATAATGATAGAGGAGTGAAAGGTAATGATCAATAAGGTTGTTGCTATTAGATCATACATTAATACACTTACTGTTTTGAAATTGAGCTCGGGCATCATGCAATGTTATTATTGTCATTGCATGCTTGTTTCTGTTGTGCACCATATATTGTTTTATACATTGTTAATTTCATTGAGACCGTGAGCTTGGCATTTGTAATGTATTTTCTGTTATTGGATCGATGTCGCCATGTTGTTGAGACTGTAGATGCATTGAATCACCACTGCTATTCTATTTTGATAGCAGCAATATAACAAACAAAGCACCGTCCAATCAAATAGGTGCATCAGTAAGGCATTTAATGCATTATTACTTCATCATGATGATAAAAATTTCATTGGCTCAAAGCACATAGAATGTGGGTAGCTTCATTACTTCATTAGATTTATACCTTTGTTAACTTCACTAGCATCATACAGCTTTCTTACTTATCCTTTAAAATGCAGATTCAAATATACTCCATGCCATAGCATTAAGGTATAGATTATGCAAATTTGTGTACCTCTTTGTTTTGATGTAGCTTACTCACTGCATGCAATGGGGCCTCCTTGGGGTTGTCAACCATGTTGTGATGTTATGATCTTTACTTGAGATCCATGATGTACTCCTCCCTTAATATGCAGATTTTATGCTTTTCTCCTCTGATTTGATAATGATGTATGCCCCTTCCATTGCTTACTCATGCTTGCTCATGACTGCCTTGTGTTGATGGGCATGGTGTGTGACTGTTGTGGGTGCATCGTTTGGAAATGATGTCAGAGCAACACCAGATGAAACAACAACATATGGTGTTGTTGTTGCACTATTTGAATAATATAGTCACGATAGTGACTCACTAGGTGTTCATGCAGACATAAATGCAACCATTTACTTTCTACAACATTCTTCTGAGTACACATGTCATGTAGCATGGTTTTTCTTTCAGAAGTGTATGACTTGACTATGCACATGCATAATTGTAGATGAGAATTAGTAATAGGATGTCATTCATTGCTTAGATATTTTTTTATCTAACCCCCATCTCTCTTTTCCCCCATCTCTTTTTTCCTTGCAGGTTTTGGATCACACAGGGGCACACTAGATTCATACTCGGGTAAAAAATTCATCACTTCAGGCAATGTCTGGCACCTTTATTATTTATGTTCATCCTCTTATGTATGTCTTTACTCTTGCATTTTCTTCTGAAAGTTATTTTCCTTGTATAGTATATACAAGATATTTTTCATATTTATACATGTAATCTTTAGATGCAAAAAATTATTTTCCTTTACATGCATCTTTGCATGAAATGAACACAAATTAAACAAGATCATCTAATAATGAAAATTAAGGTACTGTAGTCAATCATCTAGTAATTAGTTCCTCAAACCATTACTAAAAATTGAACATAAGTCTAAGTCCCTAAACCTATTGTTCTATGTGTCCTTATTGCCTTCATAATTTTGGTTCAACTCTTATAGGATGCCCAAGCCTAGAGGCTAAGGAAAGTAGCCAAGAGCACTTGAAAGAAAGATGAATGAAACCATTGTACTTATGTGGGTAAACCCATATAAGTGTTTTTCCTTTGCATCACAACTCCTCCTTGAGGATCCACAATCATGCATTTATGTTCAAGACTTATTATTAACTTGGTCCTTTTGAATCTTAGGATGACATCTCAATTGGGAAAGACAAGCCAAAACCTTTCATAGACCAATAACAACCAAGGCATGTGGTTTCTCTTCTATTGTATAGTTATACTCATAAAATATATGTACAGTTATAAAATTTCATGCCTTTAAATTTTATAACATAGTTTCTCTTCATCAAAATAGAATGGAAGTGGTGATTCAATGCATCTACCCATTGTACACACTAAGATGTGCACTTCTCTAAGTCTTTGCTTCCAAAGGAATCCATGAATGGGAGACCTTGAAAATTGACCTAGAGCTCCCTAGGCATGGAGTGCAAGGAGATTAAGTGTGCTCTCAGCTATAGCTAATTAAGCCTATGACCTTGCTAGTAAACCATGCAATGAGAGATTCAATGGAGACAAGGGCAAGAATGCCAATATCTTCAAGAATCAAGATGGAATGTAATACAACTATACTAAGAATGAAGATGCAAACTAAGCTATGGAAATGAAAGAACAATGCAACTAAGCTATGAAAGGAAAGAACAAGTGTTACAAATCCTTCCTATTTAGACTATGTGAGTTAATCTATGGCATAAAAGAGACTAAGCTAATAAAACATAAATATGAAGCTAAGCTAAGAATGCAAGAATGAAACTAAGATGGAATGTAAATGCTAAGAATGCTCCAAATCTCCAAAGCTCCAAAATCACCTAGAAAACCTGCAGCATAACATTAGTATTCAAAAGATGGATGCTAAAATGAGAAGAGAGCTCTCCTTTTATAGGAAATGAGAAAGAATGGACCATGAAGATTAAGAGGCAAAAGATTTAATCAACGGTGGAGTTTGAAAGAGGAGCAATCCATGTGCACAAGTATCCTCCAATGAGAAAATAAGAGTTGACTTTTGTGTCCATATGAAACAAAATATCTTTTTTCCTTTTTTATAAAATAAGAATAATACTTTATTTGGGCAACTTAGGATAAGAGGAAAAGTGAGGGCTTTTTATTTAATAAAAGGGGAGGAAATATTCCTTTTAATTAAATAAAGACTTAGGATAAAATGGTTAATCCATAGAATAAAATTGAATAAATGATAGAACTAGGATTTGATCAAGAATAAGCAATTGATGATTTTAGCAAATAATGCTAGAAAGGGGCTAATAGTCTAGATGACCATTTTTAGATGATTACACCCACATTCTATGTGCTTTGAGCCAATGATATTTTTATCATCATGATGAAGTAATAATGCATTAAATGTCTTACTGATGTCCCTATTTGATTGGTCGGAGCTCTGTTTGTTATATTGCTGCTATAAAAATAGAATGACAGTGGTGATTCAATGCATCTACAACCTCAACAACATGGTAGCATTGATCCAATAATAGAACATACATTAAAAATGCCAAGCTCATGGTCTCAATGTAAATAGTGTATAAAACAATCTATGGTGCACAACAACAACAAGCATGCAATTACAACAATAACATTGCATGATGCCCGAGCTCAAACTCAAAACAGTAAGTGTATTCATGTATGATCTAATAGAAGCAACCTCATTGATCATTACCTTTCACTCCTCCATCATTATAGAAGAGATAACTACACAACTATATTTCATAATTCCTCTTTTGAAGTCATAGGTTAGTTTAAAATGGAGAAAGTATACAAACTCATCAATTTAATCCCAAAACATCATATAATTGAAATTAATCACATCTCACAAATATATAGATTATACTACATACCATTGTATTATATATATCAAGTATAATTATGAGTTTACATCATATATATAGTCTTAATAAAATCTTATAAAACAACATAAAACTAACCCAAAATACTTCATCTTAATAAAATCTTAATAAAACAATATATTTAGTCTTAATAAAATCTTTTAAAACAACATATATTGTGTGAAATGTTTGATCTCTCTTTATTTGTTTTGTTGTTGATATTCACTATGTGGTACTCCTCGTTTATGATTATTTCGTGAGGAAATGTCTTGATGGCTCACGAGCTGCAAGCTAGGGCATCATGCATTGTTTATGAGCTCACTGTTTGAGTACCTCATGTCCCTATTTGATTCATCGATGCTCAAAAAGTGAGCTCATAAACAATGCATGATGCCCTAGCTTGCAGCCCGCGAGCCATCAAGACATTTCCTCATGAAATGATCATAACGGGGAGTACCACATAGTGAATATCAACAAATAAATAAATAAAAAGAGATCAAACACTTCACACAATGCCTTGAAGATAATAGCAATGATGCCCTAGCTCTCAAAGCTCACGGGTCATCAAGCATTCGAAATAAAAAGATGTAAACAATGTCAGTATTAAACAATGAGCTCATGAACAATGTATGATGCCCTAGCTTGTAGCCCGCGAGCCATCAAGATATTTCCTCATGAAATGATCATAAATGGAGAGTACCACATAGTGAATATCAACAACAAAATAAATAAGGAAAGATCAAACACTTCACACAATATATGTTGTTTTATAAGATTTTATTAAGACTAAATATATTGTTTTATTAAGATTTTATTAAGACAAAGTATTTTGGGTTAGTTTTATGTTGTTTTATAAGATATTTATTAAGACTAAATATATGATGTAAACTCAATATAACAAACAGAGCACCGACCAATTAAATAGGGACATGAGGTGCTCAAACAATAAGCTCATAAACAATTCATGATGCCCTAGCTTGGAACCCGCGAGCCATCGAGACATTTCCTCATGAAATGATCATAAAAGGGGAGTACCACATAGTGAATATCAACAACAAAACAAATAAAGAGAGATCAAACACTTCACACAATGTATGTTGTTTTATAAAATTTTATTACTTGACTATATATATATATATATATATATATATATATATATATATATATATATATATATATATATATATATATATATATATATATATATATATATATATATGACAAGCTTTTCAAAAGTGTTGATGGGCATGGTGGGTTACTGTTGTGGATGCATCATTTGGAAATGATGTCATAGCAACACCAGATGGAACAACAACATCTAGTGTTGTTGTTGCACTATTTGGATGATGTAGTCACAACAGTGATTCACCAGATGTTCATAGAGACATAAATGCAGCCACAATAGTGATTCACCAAGTGTTCATAGAGATATAAATGTAGGGCTTCATTTGGATTCTAGCGCCTATACACCGCACATGTTCTATAGCATAGTTCCTTTTAGAAGTGTATGGCTTAACTATGGACATGCATAATTGTAGATGAGGATCAATAATAGGGTGTTAGGCATTGCTTAGATCCTTTGGATGTAACCCCATCCTTTCCTTCCTTGCAATTTTTGGATCATACATGAGCATACTGAATTGAACCCCAGGTCAACACTTCATTACTTCAGACAATATGTGGTACCTTCATTATTTATGTTCATCCACTTATGTATGTTTGCATTCATTCATATTCTTCTGAAAATTGGCTATACTCATATTCTTCTTGTGTCTGAGTCTTCTAACTATGATCAATTTAATGTTGTAAATCTTGACATAAAATTTGATATCAACCTATCATATATCCATTCCAAATGATATAACTCCATTTGAATAAACATACATGCCAACCATTTGACAAAATGTAATAAAAACACTGGCAAGGCATGAGAATTGTTTGACGAAATGCCACAATAGTGGTGTCTCATGCAATGCTGAGATGTTTAGTTATATGCAATGCTAAGATATTCAAAATATTGTTGGATAAATAGATAATTTTAACAATGTATAATATCATTCACAAGATATAATGAAAACTATGGAGTGAAATATGTTTGTCTGATTATATAACTATTATCTTATGTCAGGTATCCCACACAATCTCATGGATTGTCAGGTACAAATCAATACACCCCATAGAGATTAATATCTTTTACCATTTGTAAAATATCTCTCTCATTGCCACCTGTCTTTCTCATTGCATGAAGTGTAGGTACCAACGAATAGGTATTTATCAGAATTGTCTTCCTCGAGTGAGGAAAATGTAGGAATGGAAGAAGAAAGTGAGACATTTAGTACGTCTAATTCAATGAGATTGACTCGAGGTCAAAAGATCAAAAAAAAATTCAATAAACCCATGCAATTTTTCCTTGCTCAAGGGGGGTCGTGTTCTTATGATGATGAGAGCAAAGGCGACTCTGAGCTGCCCTTTAGGTACAAACATCTACAGAAACAATGGGTCCCCAATGAACTTCCTTCAATAAACATTGGTTTTTGTGTTTAAGAGAGGATATATTGCATAGCACCGTCTTCATTACATGGTTTGGGCCTATTTTCCATAGATGGCATAAATGTCTCTTAAAAAAAAGTTGTTGAATTTATGGAGTATGTTGGACCTTGTTATGATTATAGTAGTTGGATGCAAATTGTTAAATATAAAAAAAGTATGTGTGGGTATGCACTTGCAAAAAAATATATACAACAAAAAGTCAGTGAACAAAGTAAAACAAAAGCTATATACATTGACGGAAGGCCAAAAGCATCAGGGAATATTACAAGTTTTATAAACAGTACATGACCTGTGTCAACTAAGAAGCAACCCAATTGCATATTTGAGGTGCGCGAGGGAAATCACGTATTTGTATGTGCGATCAAATCAATATGTGGAGGCGAGGGACTGCTTATCGATTATAATTTGAATCGCATAGATACAAAAAATCCCATCACTATCATGGACGAGGTGGTACACATTTTGATAATTATCTATTATTCAACATAACTTAGAATAAGAACACGTGTTTTAACATGTATGAATGATTTTTTTTGAAATATAGAGCTATACTGTGGATCAACAGCCACACGATACACACGATAGTGATAGTTCTCATGGGACTTCTTCTTCCCGACAAGTAAAACTCATTGTTGTTGTACAAATGCACATACAAGAAAAATGTTAATGCGTATTTTTTGTTGTTCTACTATTTTGGATTGATTTTAAATAAAGGGCTAATAATATTGTTCTCACAAATGAGTGCTGATCAGAAAAAGGGAAAGGAACAAGTAGTCCATGAGGAGTCGCAGGATGAGCAAGATCCATTCAATGTTGATTTTTTATTAAAGGTTAATCCTATGGTTTCATTGCAAAGGGTCCTTTGTGCAATATCAAAAGAGTTAGCTTGAATGACAGATATTCAAGCTCACACTCCTAAAATACAGAGGACAGAGGATGTGTTGATTCACCATGTTCAGAATTATAAAGTAAGTATTAATGTAGTTTTTAATTATAACAAAAGTTTAATAATGATTTTTATAGTATACTATTATATATATGTGTGTGTGTGTGTGTGTTTGTTCTCTTTACAGAGGATGCTAAATACATTAAAGGGTGACACCTTAGATGCAAATACTTTGGGTGGTACATCACATATTTTATCCTCCATCTTGTCCATGGTTATCCATATTTTTTTATGCTCTAACAATATTTTTGTTCAACACCTGCTATTAATCCTATGTTGAGTACGCTGCCTGCTATGAGGATCAGATCCATAGAGGTAGTGTCGCCTGCAATATTGGCAATACGTAGCATGACCACATATGGGATGGAAACACCTATTATTGGTAGGTAGATTCCTCCTTTTCTCTCATTTATCACATGTTTGTTATTTCACTTGAACTATATATTCTTTCTTAGGGGGCATTTTGTAATATTGGATTCATTTTATGTAGGAGGCGATGACACAATTCCTAGATGTACTCGTGTTAAATGTACGGGAACAATATAGAATTGTGATCAATTGCTCGTGAGTGGTGAAGATGGACTTCCCTTGAGAGTAGCCCAGCTTCTAGGTACTTTAAAGATTGATCCTTTCTTTTACTATACAATATAAAATTCATAATGTAATGCACTAACCCCGTGTGTGGTCCCTTGCAATAACTAATTATAATAATCTTGTTATTATCTTGCAAGGAATAATCTATTTTATGAAAAACTTAGTGATGAATGTTTGCACATTTTCGGGCTGACCATACGCACATGGTATCATATTTTGATTTCATTGTAAGATCAAATTTCGTTTCATCTCTTTCTTCAAGTATATTAAAAGGTAGCTTCACTTTATTTATGAATCTAACAATTTTTTATTCTTAAAAGGTGGTCATTACAAGTTAAAGGGTTAAAGAATAAACCCATTGACTTTATGACAACACTTTTTGGACCCAAAGTCTTTCATAGACTTAGACTCCTTGACAAAGTGGACCAAGTTTTGAAGTATATTAGAGACAACTATAGGACCCAAATAGAACACAACTCTTTTTACGAGCGACCTCCCTATATTCCTATTAATGAGTGGGAGAATCTCAAAAAGGATGCACTTGGGAGACACGCAAGACATAGTAGACGAGTACTATTACCCGAGGAAAGAAGGTATGTGATAATCTTAATAATGAAATTATGTACTATTTACTCTTTGTACTTATGTGATCTAACACCTTTCAAACATCACATAGGTTGCCTGACACAACAAAGACAACAAAAGCAAGAAAACAAAAGCACAGACAACACAAGCTTGGCTCGAGTGGATATTCAAAACTTGCTGCACGAGTTGTAAGTATTACTAAATGAAAAATTGTATGCAAATATTTATAAATTGCAATCAATCTAGTTTTGATAAAATTCACTACAATAAAAATTCATGATACCAATAAAAAATGCAGGCCTTGGAGTTCAAAAAACTGATTACAGAAGAGGACAAGAAAATAGGCTACAAACAAGGCTATAAAGTCGTGGTTGAACGATTACGAGCAATGAGTGCACAAGGTTATTCTACTGGATCTGTTGATTAGGTAAATAAGCCAATTGATTTTTATTTCAAGTTGAATACTTTACCAATTACTCTATTTGATGTTAAGTTCCAACATAAAGTGAATATATTTATTTTAAGTAAGGAAATAATGATTATATATTTGTTTAAAACTTTAAAGTGAATATATTTATATGTATTAAATAAAATGATTTATATTTCTTAGTATTTGTCTTGTATTTATATGTATATATTGTCGATAAATGTACTAATTATTTACATTAGAATGCAGCCTACCGATATTGATACTGCACCAGCCGAGCACGACGGAGGCATCGATTCGAATGTGAATTGTAGTACTCAAGGTATACATTTTCTATTTGAATTTTAATTAATGAATATTTAATACAAGTAAACATGTTAAATTGAATTTGGTGTAGTAATAAAAATTTAATTATAATGTGTTGGGATTAATAAAATATTTTGTATTGTAGTTGCAGGGGATGCAGAGGTTTTTCCCGATGAGCGTGTTGAGGTTCAAGCTGTTGGGAAAGATGATGTGGTTGGACAAGGTAAAGAACATCACGTTTATGTTTTTAAAAGTATTGAAATGCTTGTAACAACAATGAATATGTTTGTAAATTAACCCCAATTATGATAATATGTTTTTAATTGAAGCCTTTTATTTGTTATTGCAGAGGACCTACCTTTGCAAAGGACAGTGAGATCACATACACGACCAAGAAGAAATGATGATATGGACATGGATACACCTCTGCAACAATATAGGGAAGTAAAAAAAAAGAAAAAGCCAAAAAAAAATGATTCTCATTTATGCAACTTATTTGATAACGACTGATGTTTATTTCTCAATGTTTATTTGATAATGATTGATGTTTATTTACACATGTTTGAGATTAGTTCCATGTTTTCTTTCATTCTTGCATTTGAAATGTTAATGGGCTGCATGCAAAGGTATGTCGTAAGTCTATAGGGTTTTCTCCCTCCAAGCGTATTGTTTCTATTATTGTTTCTTCTACTCTTCTCAAAAAATCTATTTATCACTACTAGAAATACCGAGTTTCCTTTTATACACTGTTGTAATGTTGGAGGGGTTTTCGCTAAATTTTAGTGGATTTCATATTTTGGGAGAAATTATTATTAGAATGTTCAATGGGTTCTTTTCTAAAACACACTACTTGAACAACAACAAAACTTGTAATACAAATGCTAATTGCAACTATGAAGTTAGAAGCTTCACAAAAAACCTTAAATCATCATCTTGTCTAGAATGGTTAATCAATTGTTTAAGGTGGATTAGTTGTGATGATGAGACGTGCCATTCTAATTCTTGGAGCTTGATTTGTAACCATAAGTGATGGAGTTGAGGGGAGATGAAGGAATACCAAATTCAGTGAATTTGGAAATTATCATCAGAGAAATTGTAGTGGAGGTCTTATCAATAGAGAAGATAGTAATGACTGCGGGAGAATGAATTGTGGTTACAGTCGTAGTGGGGAAGAAAGTGGAGGCCATCTATGAAGAAACTTGCCAACAAAGATGGTGTACAAGAAACAAAGGAACATGAATGCTACCCAGAATTGAACCTTAGTCAAAGGCTACCTATAAGATGAGCACTACAAAGATGCATAATTGAATTTACATCCAAATCATCTGCGTATCCCTTGCACCTTCTTTCGGTGCAAGTGCTAGTGTACTTTTTAATAATAACAAAAGTTCAATAATGATTTGAGATGTTAACTGTGACAATCTCTTGGTTTCAGACGATGCAGAAGGAGAAGCCTAGTTCAATATGAAATCTCAATTCATATACATAGGATATTTGGTGGAGCTGAAAGACACAACAGGGTTGCATTTTTTATAGAGGTCTTTAATTGCGTATTTTAAGTTATAGACCATTGCAAACATTTTAATTTTGACCTATTAAAAAAATGTAAACGTGCTGTATTTTTCCAGCTCCACCTACTATCTGTGCATATTCTGCTTGTGTTGCACAAGCATTCTCAATTTAGAGTGGGAAAATCTTATTTTCGATGCGAGGGAGAGAAGCCAAACACATAAAGAACATGCAAATAAACATGATAGCTACAAAACATAAATGTAGGTATCACAACAGCTGAGAAACATAAATGTAGGCATCATGGTCACAATTGTTTGGAGACACAACATGATTGAATGCTATACCCAGAGGATGCAACACAACCACTACTCGTGTAGTTCTAAGTTGACACTGTGGGATCCAAAAACCATATATACATTCCTTATCTTTGGTTTTTGGATTCCGCAGTGTCAACTTAGAAATGCAAGAGTAGTGGTTATGTTGCATCATCTGGGTATATCATTCAATTATGTTGTGTCTCCAAACAATTGTGACCATGATGCCTACATTTATGTTTCTTAGTTGTTGTGTCCTAGGACCCCTTATGACCCTTTATGACCCTTTACGATCCCTAAGAATACATCTTAGAGGTCTTAAAGTGTCATAAAGGGTCATAAGAGGATCCTAGGAGGGGTCAGATGAGCTTCCACCTTCACGTGGTTGGCCCTGTTAAGTAGAGAATGTTAAACTATTCTCAAAACAAAGAGAAGCTCAATAATTTAAGATCTCAATCCACGTATGAAAAATATATATTTCTTTTTAAAAAATAGTGTGAGCCGTCGCAATTATGACGGACACCACAAAATAACTGATGACAAAACTAAAAGAGACGACTATCTGTTGGAAACATCAATCACTTCAAGGAGCAATGATCACTTTAGCTTGCCTCAAGAAGTCTTGACCCAAGATCAAGTCATATCGATCCATCTCAATGGCTACCAAATCAACAGATCTTTGCCAAGAACCCAGTCGCAAAGAAACACCACATACCGCACCGCAAACCCGCTATGAAGAGGCATCCAATGTCTCATAAGTCACATCAAATGACCCACTTTCTATAATCCAAGTCTCTCAACTCAGTTCACCAAGAAGAAGACTTCTCCCAAGTCATCACAGACACCATAGTGATCTACGAATCTCCAATGTGCAAGTTATGCAAGTCACTCTCTCAACATCACATCTAACTCATTTGAAACTGTCGCAAAAATGGTAGACGATCCCATTGATCCGTCACAACCTGATCTCAACAACAACACAAAGAGTAGCTCGATTCCGTCTTCAAGCTGATCAATGCACAGTCTACTCAAACTCCAAGTCAAGTCACTTCTACACTCCATAGAAACAAAGTACATCCAATTCAGACCAAATAAGTCAAGAAGTCACTCGAATCAAATATGAATGCAATCAGGTCTGCATATATCCCACGAACACATCAGGAAGAATGCATCTCTGATCGCTATCACAAATCTCGATTCGGTTGGATCCATTCCAAATCCAAGTCTCTCAACTCGACTCAATAATCCACAAGTCGTTATCGAATCTATTGCAAAGTCATCCCCGAATGACATAACCAAATCACGAGCAGGAATAAAAGACCTCAACTCACCAAACCACCTTGCAAGTCGATCGAGATCTGAAAGTAATGCAACCAGCTGGAACCAAATCTGCAACCGGCTCAAACCAGATCTGCAAGAACACCATTCTGAATCGATACCAACTTGATCGACAAATATATATATATATATATATATATATATATATATATATATATATATATATATATATATATATATATATATATATATATATATATATATATATATATATATATATATATATATATATATATATATATATATATATATATATATATATATATTTATTTTCATCACAACTATGACAACCATAACAACAATGACAGATATATGTTGAAAACATCCAACAACCATCCGTCGCATGTACAACATCGTTGTCAGTAAA
Organism: Chamaecyparis obtusa; assembly: GCA_027943335.1. Lineage (NCBI taxonomy): Eukaryota > Viridiplantae > Streptophyta > Pinopsida > Cupressales > Cupressaceae > Chamaecyparis > Chamaecyparis obtusa. Next base: position 259,634 of record BSBK01005474.1, read on the forward strand.
AAATTACAAATGAAGGATATTAGTCGCAAACTTCTGATGGGTATTCGTTGCATGTACAACCTCGTTGTCGTTAAAAACTACAAAAAATGGATATCCGTCGTAAACTTTCGACGGATATTCGTCGCATGAACATCTCTGTCGCTAAACAAACTACAAACAATGACAGACCGTCAAAAGATTCTGACGGGTCACCGTCGTTTGTAGTTATTTGTGGCGGATGGGCGTCGTAATTGCGATGCCCACAAATAGGCCCGACGGTATGTTCACCATGTTGGCACCCCCTTTTTGCGACGACCATAGTCATCGTAATTACGATGCTAATCGAAGCCGTCATTTTTTTTACTGCAAAACTGCAACGGCGGGTGGTGTCACTTAATTGACGGTATACTGTCAGAATTCTGATGGTTGATCGTCGAAAAAAGGTCTCAAATGTACTAGTGCAAGTTTGTGCAAAATATCATACGACCTTTCTCAGTAAAGCCATGAAACATTCCAAAATTTTGTATGAAATTATTCACAAAACTACCTAAAACATGCTAAAAAATATCATAAATGAAACAAACGGAAAATGTTTTTGACGACTTATCACCTGTGGGTACCCCCAAGGCCGATTGTGCAACTGGCTCAACTCAAATTTGTGTTTCTCAATGGGAACTCACCTCTCTACCATTGGAATCTCTGGAATCACTAGAAGACAAATGAACAGATGATTTGAAAATGACCCTTTGAGCCCCTTATATAGCATTTTGACCTAATTTTTGAAGTCTCATATTTCCATGAACATTGCACTCCTACCTAATTTTGATGTCTTGGATCCATTTTCGAGATCGAAATCGAAATCCAGCTTCGTCTTGACTGTCAAAATCGCATTTTAAAATTCTTTCCTCCTACATGCAGTTGGTTGACCCTTCGAGGCTAATCTCTTTAATCTTTTGAGGCAATCATCATTTCCCTCTCTTTTATCATCCCTTATTCTAATTTCGACCTAATCACCTTTCTAGTCAACCTTATTCAAAATGGGGCAAATTCTCATCACCTAGTGGTCAAACTTGGTCTTATGCGCTTAATCGATCATCTGTAACCTTATCTTATCTTTTGATCAAATCTGTTAGAGTAATAGATATATTTGACTTTATAATTAAATCATTTCGATTTAATTACTTAAGTCCTCTATTATTCTTTTTCACTTAAGCTATCTCTTTTAGGTGCATAATAATTAATATTTCTATTAATTATTATTGCACAACCTAGTTTTTTGTGGCTTTAGGGTTTCTGTTCTTATAAGCCGCTTTTGTATTTTTTTTTCTCTCTTAATACAGTTTGAGCTCTAACATTTTCGAGCACAAGAGGGTTTTGCTTTTTCCATATTTTTTGCTTCATTCTTTGTGACAGGTTTATTGCATGCAGCTGGATCTTGGAGTTGAATCTGATATTTCATCAGTTTCTACATGGTATCAGAGCCTTGCTACTGCAGCTTGTTCAAAGTTTACTGAAGCTGTGGATCCAGCCCTTTCTTTCTGGGGTTTTTTCAGTTGTTTTTTATTAGATTTGGGGGGCTACTTTTTTTTGGAGCACTTTGGGTAAAAACCAACCTCACGGTTGCATCCAGAAGGCCCAAAAACCCCTATTTCCATATAAAATTCGACCTATTTGGCATCCGGGACATCTGAGAAATTTTTTTGCCCTATTAGGGCCGTACGACACGATTTTCAAAAAAAAAAATATTAAAAAAAACTTTGAAAAACGCCATTTTTCAGCGCTCCGGAGCGCGCCGCCAACTCGCCGCCGCCGCGCCACCCAGGCGCCACTGGAGCTCGGCCCCTGCGCCACCGCGCCGCCCGCGGACCGCCCTGCCTCCTCCCGGCCCGGCCGCCGCCCCGGCTCCGCCCGGCCGCCGCTGCTCTGCCCGGCCGGCAACTGCAGCAGGTGACGTCACCTGCTGACGTCACCCTTTTTTTTTTCCGGCGCCGTGAACTTTTTTCCGGCGATCTTCAAAATTTTCCTACCGTACGGTTATGACGTCATGCTGACGTCAGCGACGGCCCAGTGACGGTCATACGGCCGTCAATTTTTTTGCCGTCCCTGGTTTTTTCCAGAGAGCTTACATTTGGGGGTACTTGGGCATTTTTGCTCCTACAGGGTCCATACGGACTCAAAAATTGACATATGATATATCGCCGGAAAGGTCTTTCCGAGACGGACGCAATGATGCTAGTTTGGTTTGCTGATTCAGCCATTTGAGCTCTCTTTTTTAATGTCAAAGTCAAAGCTTCTCCTTTCCTCCTTCTCTGCATCTGGAGTCTAGGTTTTCTCCTCATTCTTTGCGCTTTCAGTTATTTGCTATACGGGGGTTTGTTTTATACATTGTGGGGGGGGGTGTTTTTCATTTCTGTAATTTACTTCAGAAAAGACCCTTCTACTCTTGTCTTCTTCTTCTCTCAATGTCGGACCCCTCTGTGGCCCGGCTGACACCGCACAATTACCATACATGGAAAGCACACATGACCAGGCTGCTCATGTCACGAGGCTTATGGTCATGTCTGGATGAACACCAACCTGTTCTGCAGCGTCCCTTTGAAATTCTTCAGCACAGGAACAAAATGGATGAAGCCATGGGTTTGATTGCACTGAACATCTCTGACAGTCTCTTATTTCACCTGGAAGGTTTGACCACTCCTAGGGCTATTTGGAGCAAGTTTTCAACCTTGTTTGGTACAGTCAACGAATTCCGGAAGCTTCAGCTTGATGCAGAGTTGACCTCTTTGACTCCTTCTGATTTCCCCACTATAGAGGACTTCTTGATGAAGTTCAAGTCTTTGCGTACAGTTTTGCAGGGATGTGGAAAAATCAAGACAGATGATGAGTGTATCTATTTGATACTCTCAAAGTTGCGAGGACAGTACCAGATCTTTTCTTCCACTTTCTACTCCACCATGGATGCTTTGGGTACCAGACATGTTATGCCCTCTTTTGAGACTTTCTGTGACAGGTTGACTCGTGAGCAGTCCAAAATCACTCAGATGGATTCACTTGCAGGTTCACAGTCACAGGCATTGCTTGCCAAGACACTTCAGGATTCTCAGAAGTAGAAACCGAAGCAGATATCTGATTCCTCTTCTCATCACTCTACTGGCCCACCATCTTCTTCTAAGAAGGAGAAACAGAAGACTGAGAGCCCTTCATGTTCCTATTGTCAGAAGGGAACACATGATGAGTCACTTTGCTATCAGAAGAAGTTTGATGGTTACGAGAAACAGATAGCAGATTTGCAAGCTCTTCTTCAGCAGAGCAATCTTTCCTCTCCATCCTCTTCTGGCTCACAGGGGTCTGCTTATCAGTCTTCCTCTATCTATTCTACAGCTGGACAGGATCTTGGAAAGGGTCATGCATTACGGGCTTCTATTGCATCCCCTTCACAGGTCCCTTGGATACTGGATTCAGGTGCTTCTCACCATATGGCATCTTCTCGGGAGATCTTCTCTTCTTTTGAGGCTTCTCCTATTTCCCATATTATCATTGGGAATAACACTGTTATGACTGTCTGTGGGAAAGGCACTGTATGCATTCAGGATGGCACATTCAATGATGTGTTGTATGTTCCATCTCTGTCTTCAAACCTTCTCTCAGTTTTTCAGATTACTCACAGTGGGTCAGGGAAGATAGTTGAGTTCACTCCAGATTCAGTCTTCATCCGAGATAGTATGACAGGAAGTATTGTTGCTACAGGGACAGTTGATCATTCCACCCGTCTCTACTCCTTCTCACACTTTGGTCCACCTTTGCCAGAGCTCGACTCTCCTACTTTGAGAGAGCATCATGTGGTACAGTCAGGTCATTTGAACCTTTGTGTGGTTCCTGAGACTACTGTTATGACTGCCATGCCACCACCTGTTGAGCTTTTTTCTGTTCAGCCGGATTCTTCTTCAGCACTGCTTGATCCTCCAGCTCCATTCATCGAGCCACCAGGTGCAGTTGTTGAGGATTCTTCAGAGGATGCTCATCTCCTCTCTCATGACAGTGTCAGCACACCTGTCATACCACTTGCATTGGGGATTCCCTTTCAGGATCCTCGTGTCTTCTCATTTGAGCATCAGCTCGGCCTTCCAGTGACACCTCATCCTTCGAGGTCACCTCTTCAGCACCCACTGACCTTCACTCCTCTGCATTGGAGTCACAGTGGTTTGCTCATTGCTCCAGGGGTTCTTTCATTCTGGGGGGCTCTGGAGCCTCGACCCTCTCTCTCGGGGGGGTTGGCAGCACGCATTGTACCTATGCCTTTGAGAGAGTCTCTTGAAGTCATTCCTTCTTGTCTTTGCTTGCTTTTTCATCTCTTTTTGGAGAGGAGTTTTTCCCACTGGGTTTTCTCCTTTACTCCGGTTTATAGAGATTTCCTTGTACTGGGTACCTGATCAGGCCTTGTTGCCGGGACTCCTTTTTTTTGCTTTCTTAGCTGTGCTAGGTTAGCTTCCTCCTGAGCTACGCTTAAGGGGGGGTGTTAGAGTAATAGATATATTTGACTTTATAATTAAATCATTTCGATTTAATTACTTAAGTCCTCTATTATTCTTTTTCACTTAAGCTATCTCTTTTAGGTGCATAATAATTAATATTTCTATTAATTATTATTGCACAACCTAGTTTTTTGTGGCTTTAGGGTTTCTGTTCTTATAAGTCGCTTTTGTATTTTTTTTTCTCTCTTAATACAGTTTGAGCTCTAACATTTTCGAGCACAAGAGGGTTTTGCTTTTTCCATATTTTTTGCTTCATTCTTTGTGACAGGTTTATTGCATGCAGCTGGATCTTGGAGTTGAATCTGATATTTCATCAGTTTCTACAAAATCTATCTCATTTCTGCATCTCCTCTACCTCATTTTAATTTCGATCCTAAGGGGGTAGGAATAATCTATAAATTTATCTCTTAAATGACAATCTTATCTATCTCTGGTAGTTCTCGCTCGATCAGGTTCGAGACTAGTTGTCTTTTTGTACTTTGTTCGATCAAGTTTGGAGTCAGATTTATCTTATCTACCTTTGCTAGTCTTCTATTGATCAAGATCAGGATTAACTATCTCTTTATGCTTCGTTAGATCAAGTTTAGAGTCAAATCTCTACCAACTCTCTTAATATCTATTCTTTGACTTAACGTGTTCCCAAATCGCTCACAGATTAGTCAAAGAGGGACAAATGTAATCACCCAAAAATGGTCTAGTAAACCTTGGGTTCCACTCCAACATTAAACATTAAAAATACTATACCTTATCTTATGCTTAATCAATCATACATATTGATCTAATATCTTATCTCTTGATCAAATCATCACTTTAATCATTTATTTGATGGTATCCTAAAGTTTCACTACTTTTTCCTAAGTCTTATTTGAATAAAAGAACATGTCCCTTTATAATTAAATAAAACCCACTTTGTCTTATGTGTGCACATGAAAAAAAGAATTTCTTAATCTGAAAAAAAAGAGAAAAAAATAAAAGTGGAATCTCTTTTGCCTCTTAATCACCACCACTCATTTCTACCTAACCATTCTCATTCACTTGATTTTGCCTCTTGAGAATCTTGTGCCCTAAAGTCAAAATGGGGATACATAGTAAGAATAAATAAACTTGAATGAGAACAATAGATTCCTATGCTTACATTGACTGAAAATAATATATTCATATATGAAAATAGTTGATAGTAGTACCAACCTGAACAAGGTCCCTTTAATCAGGAAGATGTAGACAATTCCTTCTTCAACATTGAATTATACAGAAGATATTCAGAGAAAACAAAGATGAAGTATTAATGAAGATGAACTTGAATATTCCCTTCATAAATTCATTTGAATGAGGAAGGGGAATGCATTCATTTGGGGTAGTTAATTTTCAAATTTGAATATTGGTGGGAAATAATCAATCATTTCATGCTTGCATCTGCAAGCTTAAATCTCACTGCTTTGGATAATTGATCATTTCATACTTGCATATGCAATTTACTTTTGATTTCATTAGATTTGGTTTTATATTTTTTTATTGTTTGTTTTTGTGTCTGTTGGGGAGCCTTATACTAGTTGTTGAAAATGCAGGTACTATTTTTAGGTGGAGTTAATGCATGTAGAAGTAAAAAGAAGTTTGGGAGAAAGTGCATTTGATAGCTTATAAAGTTGATAGTTGTTTTTAATTATGTCATTTCTTGGATCAACTCCTCACATATAAATATAATTTAAGTACATTTGTACTTTTGAACTACTTGCATAAAGTGGTAAATGTAAATATATAAGTTTATTTTAAATGATTGATTTTTTTTGTGCAACTAGCTTTCTATATTAATTACATGTATTGAGAGTCTAATATTTATATTGTATATTATTTATTAATAGAAGATTATGACAATAAGTGGTTATTAGACCCCAAGCCACTATTGATGCCCTTTTCCCTAATCTCAAATACAATTTTTCTATTCTTTGTTCGTTGCTAGTGAAAGTTAAGACTCTCTTATGAGGGTACCAAGCTCCCCCATCCTTCAGAAAAAGGGCGTAGGCTAAACCCTTCCAAAACCCCATGTTAAGCGGACTGAAGCAGGGCCTCCAAAGCTTAATAAAATGACATAATAAAGCTGTGAATATACCCAGCGAAAATAAAAATTAAGCTTAGTCAAGCAGAAATGGAGCCGCTCCGCTCTATCGAGGTAATATACCAAACCGTTCTATATCCTTTGCAACCTAATTATTATTATATCATTTTATTTCAGCTACAAGAAGCACGCGTTTAAGCTCAGTAACTTTATCATCCCTGTTCCGATCACGCTGCTGCCTTGCATTTATCGACAAGATTTTAACTTGTGATCACTTGTTTGGAAATGCCGGTACAAGCCCATTTGGGACTCGAGATGAAACGAATGGGTATGCCCAATATTTTGAAAAATGTATCACCTGGTACTATTTATGCTAAACAATCTAAATTTGACATTCAATTAGTTCAAACTATAAAATGCTCAATGGTTTACATCTGATTATGGAGTTGGGCCACTCTAGGACAACCTTAAGTGGTTATTACATTCACTGTGGATACTCTGGCTCAAATCCTCGGGAGATATTTCTAAGTATTGAAAAGCTAGGTTCCAAATCCACTTGAAGAGGATATCCATAATGGTAAATACTTGATTTTTTTAATAATTTAGCCCTGAGTTCCAATCCCATGGATACAAGTTAAATATTGAAATCCGGTTAAGTAATGCATCACAGGTGATTTTGATGAAAGATAGGATTTTAATTTATCCCTAGGTTCCAATCACATGGATACAAGTTAAATATTGAAATTGGGTTAAATAATGCATCCCAGGTGGCTTTCGTGAAAGATAAGCTGAAGGTTACCTGTTAAGGAGAATTTACCAATAATTTCTTGGTGCAAATCTAAAAGATAGAGGAACAACAAACCTTTCGAAGAGAAATCACTTAATATATTATTCTATATTAGATTATTATGTAGTGCAGTAATTTGCATAATACAAAACCTTGCAGGGAAGAATAGGAAAATTGTAATGGTCATTCTTTAAGCGTTGAGGCATACATGCTCAAGTTCATATTGCAGATTAAGGGTTTTGTACCGAGTCCTATAAATGGAATTCATTTGAGTAAATGCTGAATAAATAGTAAATATGGTATATGATCAAAGGCGTTGATGAGTCTAAGATGTAGCATTTGCAACTGTCAAATGACTCGTATCTATCAAACACTCAATCAAGATAAGAGTATGATTGTTACTTGGTAAAAACATATAAAATACTTAATATTTTCTTTTATTTGTTTTAATTTTGTAGCCAAAAAAGATTGTTTTAGTTAAGAGTGTGATACAGGAGCATCCGAGTCTGTGAGAGATCTTGCATCACTGAAAAGTATTTAACATACAAATGAAACTTTTGATGGCTTTTACAACTGCTTTTCAAAATTCCAAACTTGGAAATTGAGCATGGATTTGTTTATATTTTTGGCTTTGCTGTGTGTGTTTCTTCTACCTAATTGTGACTATTTTTGAATCCTTACCATTGAGGGATTGTTTATTTTGCAGGATAGTGTAGGAGAGCTCCCTATTGGTAATTAATGTTTTCAAGTGACAAGAAATGTGTACTAAGTGGGTAATTACTGCTTTTATCTTGTTTGGAGAAAAATATTAAAATGGCCAGGATATCAGGATTCCGATTGACACAACAGCAAAATGATAGGGGGAAACTGGTCGATGAAGGCCGGAATGCCAAAAGTAAAGCTCTTTTTAATGAAAATCAAAGTAAAAGGGCTAAAGTGGTTCATAAGGGAAAATCTAGCTCAGTAAGTCATGATACTGGGAGGACACAGAGAATCATTAGGGTTGCAAAACTAGGTGGAGAGAGGAAGAAGCTGGATAAGACACAAGCAGTAAAGGACCATACGAAAAAGCGAAATATGAAAAGCAAGAATGAAGAAAATGATATGCCAGAAGTTGTTGTTAAGGGAAAATCTAGATTAGTAAATCCTAATACTGGGAGAGAAAAAGGAAAATGTAAGGTCACTAAACTACACACAGATGGGAAGAAGTTGGATAAGATAGGAGCAATAAAGGACTACACAGAATTGCAATTCAAGAATCAAGAAAGTGACATGCCCTTGACCCTAGAAGATAAAAAGAGGATCAGAAGGAGGTGCATGAAACTAGATCCGCATGACATCACAAACAAGCGGCTTGATGATGATACTCCCAAACTTGAATGTGGTATGTCTAAAAGCAATCTGCTTCTTAGGTATTACAAATTAATTGGTAATTTATGTCTACAATTCTATTATGATTCCATTTTTAGTTACAAGACAACTAACTACTGATGAGAGCTTTTAAGCTATTTTTTTTTTCATGTGCAGCTGTAAATGATTAATGTTGGGGCTTGTTAACATGTGTGACTGGATTTTCAAAGTTTTAACTTAAAAACATGTAAATTTAAGTTATCATTTGAGTCCAAGATCATTTTCTTAGTAATTTATTTGGGTATAGGAAGTGATATTCCTGTCAATAAGTGCATAAAATTTAAAGAGAAGGGACATCTTTCCAGTACCAAATGATGATGCAGGGGCGTTGATGTTATTACCAGTTGAAACATTTCAAGGGGCACTTAGGTTTGGGACACAGGCAGGAAGTACCTTATGTTTGGGGCTCTTTAAAAATATCATATACACAACAAACTATGGATCGATAATATGTTGTCAAGCATCCTTTTCCATTTTGGGTTGTGTTCATTTGTAAATTCATCATTTTTTTCCGGTTGTTTGTTTGCTTGGAAAACATACAAAAATCATAAATATAGACATACTTGCAGCTTAAAAATAGGAATTAAGTTTAGAATACCACATAGCATAATATAATAAACAATACCACCACTAAAATAAAAAATGTTACTTCAATGTCAGTTAGTCAAATGTGAATGTCACTATAGATATTCATTGTTTAGCATTAAAATAGTAAAATAAAAAAAATGATATTATTAAAAAAATTGTGGTCCCATTATATCTAGCAAACATGATTAAAAAGCATTCCTTTTTCATTTCATTTATTTATTTATGTACAACAATTAAAAAGGAACATGCTAAAGAGGTAGTGCTGGAAAACTTTTACAGCAAGGGTTACAAGTTTACAACTAATAATTGATGTCTCTGTAATTCTTTATAGACATAAAAAGGGAAAAAATATCTAGAAAGGAAAAGGGGTCATACAAACCATGCAAAGCAATAAAGAATATGTAGTGGAGCAGGTCATCACCAAACACACATTGACACACACTGTCTGAAAACTTGTCAAATTGCCTTCATCTTGTTTGAAACCGTTGTGCACATAGTTGGGTGCCTTCAAAATGCAGAGGAGGTATCATGCCCATTAAGTTGTATTTCTGTCCCAATGACAGTTGCGACACCCATGTCTTCCACAAGAAAAGGCCTTACAACACTTGTGACAGAGATGACACAATACTTTCTTGCCAAAGCAAGAGAAAACTCTCCAAATCTAGGTGTTAACATCTTCCACAAAAAACTTGCACAGACCAACCCTCGCCACCTCTTCAATACCCGAAATTTTGATGCCCTACATGGAGATAAAAATAATTAGCTTCATCTCAAAGGTAGCTGAAACACAGGTGTAGAAAAGCCAAGCAAAAGGTGTAGCACAGAGATGGATGAGGAATGGAATCAAAATATGCTAGGAGTATAAAACATAAAATAAAAAAGTCATTTTTTGAGAGGGGTTTCTCTGGGTTCCAACAATTTCGCTCAGGTTTGTCTGGGACAAACCCACAGTCCACCATGTATCTCTTGGAAAAATGCCCTTCCATATCAAATTGGAATTTGGACCAGGTATGAATTGGACTTGGATCTGGCCAATGTAGGGGATGGATTAGTAACATCCTCCAAAGTCTTATCAACCTTCTGATGTCTTTTATCTTCTGCCTTGTTTGCTTATTAGTTATTCAAGGTGCGCTATTGATCTGAAGTGTTTTTTAATAGATTATATGAGAAGATATGCAACAATAATGTTAAAAAGAAGAATAGATAACTAAATATAACAATGGATAAGAGTCATGTATTTAAATAACAAAAGTAAATAGTAATTGAATCATATACCTTATTGTAGGTTGATGATTTTTTCAAAATTGGAATGAGTGAGCATACATATAAGAGTATCGTTATCATTAACGGTTGGAATCATTTATCATACCTCTTAATATACTAACTAAACTAAATATAGAATCTGTAAAGATATTTAATCAACTTTAGCATACTTGGCGCTCAACTCCAAATACAATATCAAGATTTGAATCTAGAATCTTTAGCATCAGTTCACAAATTATTTACTCCATCAAATTAACCAACAAATTTATTATATATTAAATGTAATTTCATATGCTTTAAGCTGCTGATGGCTTGGACAAAGTGCTAAGGAATTGTATGCATGCAACGACTTATGCATTCAACCACGAGACTACGAACCTTCCTAGTCAGCAGATCCCAAATTTGCACCCCAAATTGCAGATCCCTAAGAAGCAATTGGTCTAATGTGTGTTAAAGAGGTACATCTTCAAAGCACTGTCTTGAAAATATATTTGAAAATATTAGCTCTCAACGAAAAAAATATCAGGTATGCTTGCAAAGACACAATCAATTTGCTTTTCTTTACAAGCTTCTCGATGCAGGAGCATTTTGGAATTCCCTGGCAGAGGGATGTAATACTTTGTTTTTGGCAGTTTTCTGAGTTTCTGGGTTGTGATGATCTGTGGAGATCTTTAGCATGTGCGATGGAAGGTGTTTGTTCCTTGATGTATGTGGAAGATGTGTCTAAGGTCGCAGCTCTTGAGGTGGCATGGTTTGGGAGATATTGGATGAACTGTTTCAAAGTTAGAGCTGTTTTCCTTGCCGTCGGAGCAGTGTTTCCTGCAGTTTTGGAGCTGATTGCGGGATGTGGCGCTGATGATCCTTAATGATTCAGCCTTTGCGCCCTTAGGGGCTTAAAGAGGACCTAAATTACTATCATTCCCCAAGGGCGCAACTCCTAATTCATTATGAGTAAAAAGTTATGACCGTTTTGGTCGGGGACCTATTTTCTGCCAGTGTTCCCGCAGGAGCCGTTCCTGCAGTTTTGGTGTTGATTGTGCATCGTGGAGATGTTGATCCTTAATGAATCAGCCTTTGCGCTCTTAGGGCCTTAAAGAGGACCTAAAATACTATCATTTCCCAAGGGCGCAACTCCTAATTCATTGAGTCAAAAGTTATGGCCGTTTTGCCCCGGGACCTATTTTCTGGCAATTTTCATGCGAAACATGGAGTGTTTCTTCTTGCGCGGTTCCGTGTGATCAAATGGGGCCTTGCGCCCTTAAAGGCATGTTGTTGGGTCATGTTTGGACCTAAATCCAAAGACACATTAAGTTTTGATCATTCTTGCATTATTTTTGGTTTCTTTTATTGGTCTGGACCTATATTGTAATTAAATGCTTGACTGGCCAACTTGTGGCTTAGCTGGCTATATATTGAGAGCTTAGGTTGATGTAGAAGGTAGCTAAGAAGTGAGTTGAGTAGTAGATGATCCTTAGATCATTAGGAAGAGTAGTGTAGAAGCAGATTTGCGAATCTGGGAGTTTGGTAGCAGAACTAGTGGCCTGCGGGCTTAGGACAACAAGGGGTTGCTTGGAAGTGTGAGTACAAGTTTAGACTTGTGGTGTTTGTTCCTATCAGAGGCTGCCTGTTGCAGATTTGAACTAGTTGGTGGTTCCTTGGATCTTGCGAGATCTTGCTGATACTTTGTGATTTCATTGTAATAGGCCGAAACCTGGAAGGCCTTACAGCCGGGCATGTTGAATGAAATTTTGTTTTGAATCATTATTTTGTTGTATTCCGCTGCATTTGTTGTTGTTACAATCAGTAGTGTAGGTTTGGACTGTCCATTATTGGATCCTCCATCCCTGCCCTACGTCACTTCTCAAGGGAAGAGTAACACAAAAAGATGGTTTGAAAAGTCAGACTCTCAAGTATAAGTAGTTATGATCTCTGCAAATTTTCCTTTGTAATAAAACTGTTGCCCGGAAAGAATAAACTTGGAGGATTAAAAATTTAAAAGAGCATGACCTGAATGTAATTAAGTTTTAACATAAGTTGAAGCTTCGAAAAGATAGAGAGCATTCAGTGCTTTCTGTAATCCATCAGGTATGTGAGAAAGAATGATACTATCAATGATAAAGCAAGTTTAGCAATCGGGATGTCCTGTCTTATACAACAGTCAGGATGGGTATGAAGTCGGAGTAATTTCTCAGTCTCATTTATGTAAATTTCTGAAAAATTTGATTAGGGATGTCGCCCCTACTTGGTTCTAAAGGCACCCTTTCGATAGTTACAGTTTGCATTGGCCAACAACCATCTCATAAGGACTTCCAATGGCAATAATGAAGAATAAAAAACATGAATATTGCATTTTTATAAAATTGATGTCTTGGAAGAGATTTAAAGGACTTCACTAAGTCCTCAAAGCAGGAAAACACTTTAGACAAATGTTGATGAGCCTCTTCCCTAACATCCCAGGGTGTAAAAATATGATAAATATTAAGAAAGTGTCTCATGAATTTGCCTTCTCCCTTGGTTGGTGATTACCTTCTCTGGATGGTCTGAAAACTTCATGCTCAGTATTGTGGTATAATGTTTTACAACTGTATGCCAATCAATAGTGGTGCACTTATTTGGACTTTGAACAATTCTCATGTATGTGAATGGGCTGGATAATGTGTTGCGAACTTGTGACCAAGAGGGTAGAAGCTCTGACCGTACAACCTCATTAAATAGCTGTATTTTAGGGAAAGCAACTCAATCCATATGAGATAATTCTGTAGGATCTATATGGGTCAAGCTACCAATGTTTAAACAAAATCTTTTGAAGATGGCTCCCATTGATAAGTTATCTCATAGGAAGGTCTATGAAACAAGACTCAACAAAGGAGGATTTATTCACTTAGTAATTGTTGGACCAGAAATGTTTCAATTTCTGTAATGTCGCCTTAGGGATATACCTGAAATTTCCACAAAATAACAATAGCAATAACATAATTTATTTGCAAGAGTATTTTCTTATTAAATTACATATTAGTAATTGCATCAATGAAGTTGATTATTTGGTATTAAAACAATAGCTATGAAGATTCTGATTTACACACGCACATTAGAATTGCAACCCTATTAGAAACTTGAGGGAAGAAGCACCACAGGATGCCAGAAAATTATCCACCCCAATTAAGTTCAAGAACATCGAACAAGTAACCAACTCAATCCTATGCCTTTGCCCACAAGTAACCAACTCAACAGGGCCCCACAATTAACCAACTCAATGAGTGTCTTAATGTGTAGGAGTTCATATTCCCACATTCTTTGTGTTTTCCTTTGCTATTTTTAATAAGATTGCTTTCTTAAATCATTACACAATTATTTATAAAATAAGTAATTCAAGCAATTCATCTAGCCATATTAGATTCCATATATGACATACCAAATCGTTTAGACATGAATATGCAGGCTACACACACACACACATATGAGAATTCCTGATCTTGTTCAATCTCCACATATAGACTTACTAATTTTAGTCTGTGTATATAAATTCAGAATCTGCCCTTTATTGGCTTGATACCTGAGATCAGATCAAATGCTTACTCCATTTCATTCACTTTATTGATATATCTTTGTTTCTACTTCATACATCTGTATGTGTATGTATGGTATTTATTTGTACATTTCTCCTTTAATCTGATCATATCATTTATTTTCTGATCTCTTATTTTATTTATTCCCTTTCCTTTTCTATATCCCCCCTTACAAATGAAGTGTTTCCCCATTTATATCTTTGATTGTGGGAAGGGTTGCATCTTTTCGTTAGTGTCATCCCCTTTTGGAAGGGCTGCTGCCCTTGAGTAAATAATTGTCAGTATTTACATTTTTTTAAAACTAGTGGCTGCCCTTCAGTAAATAATTGTAAGTATTACATTTTCTTTAAACTAGTCGCTGCCCTTGTCTAGATTCAATTGGCCTCCTTTAAATAATTAATTTCCACCATTTAGGGTTATTTATAGAGTTGGCCCTTGCTAATAATTATTCTATTTAATCCTGGTTGGCCCTTGCCTGGCTTATTTATAAGGTCTGTGATTTGTATTTGTAAAAGAAGAGATAATTTAAAGGCTGCAAATTCTTCTAAATTCTCAGGGGCAAGATAACTTCAAACCAAAGTACATATAGAGATTCCTCTAGATAGGTATACAAATTTAGTGATAGATTTTATTATTTTCATAGAAAATAATAATTGTATCAGATCATTTTATACCTTCTCAAACTTTATGAATCTCAAATTTGGTTTTCTTCAATAAGTATATTCACACATTTGTTTCCAAAGTAATGAAGAGCCACAGCATCTGGATGCCTGTTCTATGCCAGCAAGATGCTGAGGCCTCTTTAATATTAAATGTGCGAACTTTGAAACTAACTATAAACACCTTTATGAATTTTGAAAGAACGAGTGTCTGATATTAGAAGAGTATGCTAAAAGTTAAAACCTTTTTCTTTAGTCTTTACAATTTGCGTACACTCTACATTGATTTGAAGACAAGAGCTTTGTGAATGAACCATGAATGGACCATGGTTTCCAAACTCAGCGAGTACTCTCTAAGTTGCGGAGTACTCTAATATTTTTGCTCCACGAGTTCTTACAAGTTTAACTTGCGAGTTTTTATGGACATGAGAAATATGTGGGTGAAAATGCCTATACAGGTAAAATGCTGGTTAAAAAACTTGTTTGTCACACATTTGTTTTGTTATAGAACTATGCATTTACTTTTTTGAGATGTCAATTTTTAATTGAATACATTTTGTAATTGAGTTTTGCAAAAAGACTGTTTTTTTGAGAAATTTAATTTTTAGTATTGACTAAGTTGCTGAGTTTTTGCCAACTATTTGTTGAGTTGAAAATTTTGGTCCTGCCGAGTATGCTCCGAGTCCTAGCTTGCGAACTATGGAATGGACAATAACATAAAACAAAAAATAGAGATTCCCTTTTTCATAATATATTTTTTGGAAAAATAGAAGCAATGTATTATCAAAATAAATCTTCCCTTGATTTTTATTTAAAAAAAATTAAGGTTTAAATTGAATTCTTTATGTATATTAGGTACAATCGCTTTATACCATGTCTAGTGACAATCTTCTGAGGAACTAATAGGCAATTTTTGTTTTTATCTAACAGTATCTGCAAAGAAAGAGAAAGAAGAGACTCAAATTTCAAAGAATGCTCAGTTTCGTGCAATAAAGCCTAGTCCTGAGATCATTTCATACGTCAGCAACTATGTATGTTTTGGCTTGTCATCAGTAATTTTTCTTTTTTGTTTTCAGTTTTATGTGCAATATAATTGTGTCTTGAGTTGTATTTAGCCTGATGATTATCCCCTTTTGTTATCTTTATAGCTTGTTGGTCGTAGGCGTTTAAAAGAATTGAGGAATGCTGGTTACAATATTGACATTTCTGCTCCACTTGATAATGTTCCCCATTCAATGACTAGGGAGCGGGATCGAATTGAGGAAACTGTATGTTTCTCTTCTTGAATTCTTCCATATGCATGCATAATCTTTGGGTTTCTGATGCTCACACACACTCACATTTCCATATATAGATATGGAGTGACAGGAATAATGCAAACTGATGAGTGGTCAATATTGCAAAAAATACATGAAAGTGATGGTTGAGAACTTTAATCTTCATCTATTGTCATTCCCCAGCCCATGTTGAATCTGATAAAGGAAACAGATTGAAAAGCTGAGATTGTTGGATATTGTTCAGCTAGTATGACCACCAGACATTGTCCTAGAATTAATATGCTTTACATATATGTTCCTAAGGGGCACAAGATTGGCCCTTTTTTGGCTTATATTTAACATGACCAATAATTTAGGCGAAACAAATTACAAAATAGAAAACTCATACGTGAAGGAATATCTCACGTTTGTGTCTTTTTATTTACATGATTAATAGGATAGTTACATGGTAACTAACTCAAAAGACAAAGATTCAAGGCCAGAGGTCTTCTTGGTTTTCACCATCTACAGACAAACATCCATCCAAATCTTGTTTTTCATGTTTTGATGAAATTGATCGGGACAAACACAATCCATAATGTTGGGCTAATGAAGAGCACCACTAGGGGTCTCACTCATATTGCTGATGTACTAGGTAACTCAACAACATGGTTAGGATCTAACCAACATATTTCCATAGATACATTGAATGTTGTTCAACTGATACGATGAGAGATGATATTGGCAATGTGTTTTTTGAATTTTTTATGATAGTTACCAAAGGTCAACGCTTAGCATTAAGCTCCTACCTTATCCTTACTAGAACATCAATTACATAATCTCAACTTTCTTGAAAACAAAAAATATTACATAGCCAATTAGTGAAGTCTTAAGAAAGATAGATTCAAAGTTCTGATATATTCTAACTTACACTCTTTGAACTTTCAGCTTGGTAATATAATATCATTGAATATTTACTCTCTTGTCTTATTTTTGTTTGCTAATCACTTAGCAAACATAATTGATCATTGTTCCACACAGTAGTATTCCATTTACATACATGGTGTTGACATTAAAAAAGGGACCTCATTATATTAGATATAAGTCAGAGTGTACATATTTGACTATGCTATGCTTGAAAGCTAAGTTACCAGATTCTCTCCAGCAACCCTCGAAGTCTGGTTTGATTCTGTACGAAGTCTGGTCCTTGTCAAATTCGCCCGCAAAGCCACAAAAATTCGCTGCAAATTCTGCCAGACGAACCCGGGCAGAATTTGGAGCAAATTTGGAAGAATTTGCTGCCCAGCAGCCAAACCCGGGCTGAATTTGGTCTCAAAACAAATTTTTTTTTCGACTTTTTTAAAGTGTTTTTTTTGCCTAATTTGGTCTATTCGACCCTCCAACGCTAAAAGTGATCACTAAAATGGCCAAAAAGGATGGTTTATATGTCATTTGTGTATTTGTGAATGAAAAAGAAAAAGTTGCTTATATAGAAATTTCTTTGAAATAGCTATGATATCTTTGAATCCAGGGCTTAAAATATGAATCTTAACTTTTGATCTAGCTTGGTTAGAAATCCTCTAACCAATACAAAATAAAAATTCAGATAACTGCACTTATCTTCTGATGATTCCTTTCACTCTCAAACTATCCCCTTGATCTGGAAATATGTTCCATGCATGTGACCAAGCAAGTGTATCATGTTGTATGTATGGCTAAATAATGCAATTAATATCCTATTGAACTGAAACATAGATATGATGGTGTATTTCGCTATGTTGCTTTACTATAGCATAGTGGTGTATGAACTTATTTGCTGCTGCATATATACACACGCACATATATTTTAAAAAACTATATGTTTTTGTACGGGTGAACCCAAAACAAACCTGGACCCACCCCAAAATTTTTTTGAACGAATTTCAAACCCAAATCCGAACTGGCAACTTAGCTTGAAAGCTATTAGTCAAAGCTAGGGCAAAATAGAGAGCAGGATACAGATTATAATTCATTGGGACAAATCAAAATCTAGAAACTTTGTTAGATCCTCTTGAAGCTTGGTTGGCCACCAGTGAGGGGCGAGTCATAAAAAATGAGGTTGTGGTTGTCAAGGCAAAATAGAGAGAAGGTTACATATTAGAAATCATTGGTACAAATCAAAATCTAGAATCTTTCTCAGATCCTCTTGATGCTTGGTTGGCCACCACTGAGGGGGCAAACCATAAGAAATGAGATTGTAGTTGTCAAGAGCCAAATTGGCTATCTCATCTGCTTCTTTATTGAATTCTTTAGGAACATGGCTGAATTGAACCCCTTGGAATGTATCATACAAGCTTGGAATCTTCTCCAACTCTCTTGCTATTTGCCAATTTTTTCTATGGAACCACTGAGAATCAGATAGCAAGCTAATGATTAGCTTTGAACCAGATTCAATTTGGAGATTTCGCCACCTAATTTCAAGAGCCTCTTGCATCCCTTCATAAACAAATTTGATCTCTGCTGAATTATTAGTTATATGCCCCAATTTTTGAAGGCTACAGATTTATCTGAATATCTACCAATACCTCCTATGCTAGGCTGACCTGGATTGCCCATTGACACACCATCTATATTCAACTTATCATACCCAAAATAAGTTGTCAAAGGTCTCTCAAACTTATATTTCTTTTTAGGTAAAAAAGAAGACACAATTGATCTCTTGAACTTATATTTCATTTTAGGTTGAAAAGCAGACATAGTTGATCTCTCAAACTTATTAATTTTTATAGGTTGAAAAGTGGACATAGTTGAAGTCTTCGGTTGCAAAGACAGTTGTTTACATAAATACTCCTATTCTATAGTGAGGCTTGAGGTATGCAAATCTTATTCTTGATAGATTCAGCTATATTCATTTTGATCTTCTCCCAAACATAATTGATATCTGTGCTATCTTGTTGGAAGATTCTCCTATTCCATTCATTCCAAATATTCTAGAGCATAAGGGTGATGCTAGACCACATCATTGGGAGGAAATTCTGAGCCTTAGGCAGACGGCTCTGCAATTCTTGAATTAGTTGTGCAAAAGATTGAATGCTAACCCATGGAAGATAAAATACTTTAGTAAAGACCTACAATTGTGTTAATGTTTTTGTAGCGGCAGGAGATATCATTCATACCTGCAATGATTGCTTCTGTATTATATTTGAGCTATCTTTGTACCTGCGATTGCATCACTATTAATTCTGAGACATTTGCAATGTATTCTCTGCTATCAGGGAAACTTAAGACTGCAGAGTCTTCTTTGCTCACGTATGGAAGATTACACTCTTTGTATCCTGCATACCTGTAACAGCTATTTGGTTCATCTCTCTTCATGTCATGTTCGAATTTGATTGAAGGCAGTGCCTCTTTAGCAGGTCGTCTTCATTCTTCCAGCTTTTGGTTCTTATTCTCAACTGTTGAACAAATTCTTTATATTGCCGTGCGGTTCATATTCTTTATTGTGTGAACGATTCTTTTGCTCTTACGGTGACAGCACTGCCAGTAAATGGAATTGAAAGGTAGCGTCAATGTGTGACGTGTTGGTAAGAATTGAAAGGTTGCCACTCTTTTGAAACGTCAGTTTCCTCTTTCTCTAGCCCTTCTATGTATTTTTGAAAATTTAATTGTCTCTTGGATTTTTGGAAATTTGAAGTGTCTTTGTTTGGGAAATTTGAACACTCCTTTGGAATTTTGGAGATTTGAGCTCCACATGGAATTTTGGAACTTTGGAGCTCTCGAGGATTTTTGGATATTTGGCGCCCTCTTGGAATTTCAGATATTTGGAGTTGGTTTTTTGGAAATTTTCCCAAGGAAATTCAAATATTTTATGCATTAAGGATTTTCCCAAGTTATGGGTTTTATTCCCTTTAGGAAACTTTTTTGGAGATTAGGCTTTCACCAACAATTCAATTTTCCCAAAAGTGTAAATATTAGCTGACTTAAGACCCTTTTTCTTGACTCATTGATTTTAGGACCTCTTTAGTTGGGTGATGAGATAACCAATTGTAATGTCCCTTGATAAGGGCTACCTGTTTACATGTATTGTCATATATTATTATGCCTTAATTAAGTCAAGAGATAATTATTTCATTAATAATATAAATTGTAATGGTCACATTTATCTAATCTTGATTCCTTTCTTAACCCTAATGGAGGATAGGAGATTACTATTATAGGACGCTTGAGCCCAAGGGTTTCATGAACATCCGTCGATACCCACCTGTTGGCCCAAGGGTTTCATGATCATCCATCAATACCCACCACTTGGGAGTCACTAAATTTGTGATGGAATCACTCGCCTCCCTATATAGCTCAACCTATTCCTCCAAAGGTGTAAATGAAAGATTCAAATTATGATAATCTTCTCATTGTGTTTTAATTATATATATGTGATGTATATTCATATTTGATCTAATTCTAATGTTTTGAATTAAAAATATATTTATATTAATTTACCCTTATATATATTCACATATAAAATATAACATATATATAATTCTGATTATTATATATATTATTAACCACCTCCATAATATATATATATATATATATATATATATATATATATATATACCATAAATATATTTACTATAATATTATAATCTTGTTCCATTCTTATTGCTCCCATGAAAAGTATCCAAATATATATTTTTCTCTTATTCCCCTCCTTTGGAAATGATTTTAATTCTCATTAAATATCCTTGGTATTAAATGGTTACATCTTAAGGGGAAGAGACATACCCTTTTGTCAATAATTAATTAATCTTTCTCTATGTGTTACTCTCTCTCTCTCTCTCTCTCTCTTGATGTATGTTCCTTTTCTTCTTTTTCCCCCCTCTAAATGAAATTATATTCTTCCTTTTATATCTCATGTTTGAGGGAGACACATCTTTTCATTTCATGCCTTCCTCTCATTAAACTTAATTATATTTTAACTTAGATTTTATTTATAATTCTTTTATATTTAATCATATTTTAAATTTAATTCTTTTATGTTTAATTTAGATATCTTTTATATTTCAATTATATTTTAATTTATTTATTTTATATTCTAATTTAGATTTTATTTATATTTTAATATATTTTTTTTGGATAATCGGCCAAGGCCTCAAATTTATTTTATTAATAAAAATTTAAATGTACACCTCCATTTAGTGCAGGCACCAGTAGGAAAGAACAGAGTAAAGAAAACCTCCGGTCTAGCCAGGGACTTCAATGAAGTCCAGTTCATTAATGGTTTACATATCCCACTTGCTGTACGGGTTGGTAACAGAGGACTAGGGGTCCTCTTATACAAATATGAAAAACTATACAACTCCAATACCTGCAGCAGGCGAGTCCATCAAGCCAATTATGCTTGTGGCTTAAAGTTACAATAATTTGATCCATATCATATGGATACCTTACATATTGCATTCCTATTTCAATTCCAATTACATTACATTCCTACTTCTTGTTTAAAATAGGCCAATTTGACTGGCTCTCTACATTTCTAGGGTCCCATGTTTCTTCCTTCTTGTTACTGTATAGTGTAGCTTTGCTCCCAAGTCACCTTGATTGCTTGCTAGGCCATCAAATTCCTTGCATACTCAAACTATCCAACCCTCTAGTGGCCAATGAAAGCTAGAGAAACATAACCGTTAGTTTACCTTGAATCCTGCAAAACCATAATTAGAATATCTTTCTCCCCTAGAAGGGAATAATTCAGACACAAAAATACTAGAAAATGATAGAAAAAACAGCCTAGAAACCTACCATTAACCACAACCTAAAAAGCAAGAGAGGACATAATGAAGAAACAAGAATCATATACCTGTAGGCCGTTATCCCATCATATAATGGAGAACCAAGCTCTGAAAGACAAAAATGAGCTGCCATTGTGATTAAACCGAAAGATACTAAAGCCAAAAAACTAAAAAGAAACCCCAACCGAAGGGAAGCAAAGAGCAGGACCACCAACACCCCAACCAAAACCAGCACAAAACCCAAAAAAGAGGACAAGGAAGAAGACAACCAAAAAAGAGAAGGACAAGAACAGGATAAGGCAGAAACCAGAGAGGCCTAAAAAAAACCAAAGGCAACAAAGAAGCAGAAAGAACAAGCTATACAGGAGAAGAAAGAGAGAAGGACAAGAGCAGAGACAACGAAGAGGAAAGAAGAAAGAAAAGGGCAAAGGAGGCAACCTGAGGACCCAGAATAGCAAGTCGAAAGGAGACAGCTAAAACCAGAAGAAGGAGCCAAACAGGAAAGAAAAAAGAAAAGAAAACCAATAGAGAGGCGCTCGGAACAAACCAAACAGAAGACCGAAAGAAGCCAAGAGGAGATAGTAGTGATGCCTTCAAATCATAAAAAGCTAAAAATACCAAAAGGGAGAAAAACAACACAAAAAAGGAGAAAAACCAAAGGAAACCCAACGCAGAAAAAGGAGGAAGGAACCCACGAAGACAACCTACCCTAACCAAAGATATGCGGAAGCGATTGGAATAGAAGGCCAGACCCAAAAAAGCGGAATGCGCTAAAAAAGGGATGCTCCTCAAAGGGATACCGTCCAA
The DNA here is from genome assembly GCA_027943335.1 of Chamaecyparis obtusa. Taxonomy (NCBI): domain Eukaryota; kingdom Viridiplantae; phylum Streptophyta; class Pinopsida; order Cupressales; family Cupressaceae; genus Chamaecyparis; species Chamaecyparis obtusa. Next base: position 282,299 of record BSBK01005474.1, read on the forward strand.
CAGAGTAGTAAGAACCCCAATCAGAAGTATACTGAATAATTGATCTCATACGCCGGAGACTAACACAAACATTTATGAATCGATGAAAGAAGCAAATCTTTGCTAAAAAGGAAGCAAAACAGGAACCGAAACAAAAGAATATAAATATATATACCCATATGTCACTGATAGAGAAGACATATGAGTATATATATCTATATAAAATTATATATATATATAAATATAAATATATATATATCTATACATGTATATATACAATTATATATATATATATATATATTTATATAAATTAATATATATATGAATAAATCTGAAAATATATATACATATATATACATATATATAAATATATATACATATGTATATATATATACATATGAATGACAGAAAAAGAATGTAAATCTACTAGAATTAAGAAACCATACAACTTGATAATTAAGATAGAGCATATATCGATTACGACAAACCATAAAAACGTATATACAGAGCAATTCTTTAGTCCAAAAAAACTTGATAAGTTTTGAGCATACGATCCATATTATTTGGTGCTAACTACAATAAAGTTTTTTGAGAAGCGAAAAGGCCGTATACTATACTTGGGCATACCAGACTAGCTACAAATAGTAAAGCCTAAAAGCTATATATGCTATTCAACCATTTATCCTTATGCATTCGCGTAGGTCTACCAGGTCATTCACCAAGTTGGGATCCCCGTCCAATCCCTCTGCCGCTATGTAGACTTCCAGCCAATCCTCACGAGCAGGCTTTCAGATTTGGAAAAAATGCATCAGAAATTCCAAGTTTCTCTGGTAGACTGGTCTTTCCACCCAAAACGCATCAAGGTCCTTAGAGTAGATGATCAAGTAGGTGACAACTAGCCTGTTCCTAATCATTAGCATGTCGTAGTTTCCTGGTGGTGAGATCATTTCTAATGTTAACCATGACTCTGTTCAAGTCCACCAAAATATCCTTAATACAAATATGTTGACAAAGTTTCGCTACCTGAGTTTGGTCATTAAATACATGCATGGCGATGGAAATCAGCATAGTTGGGATATCAAGTTTAGCTCTAAATCTGTCCTTACATTGGACAACTTGGTCCCCAGGCCCCACAAAATTGCTCTCCATATAACTTTGTTCTTAACCTCGACAATCTTCCTAATTCTGTCCATGGTGACTCCCGTAGCAAAGGCCATCTGCCTGTTGGCGCTTCCTAGCTTGATAGGAGTCTCCATTTCTTAGCGTCTGACCGGCTCTAACTCCAAATGACTGCAGAGAGAATGATGCATCAGAGAGCCTACTGACCTTTTCTAATAAAGGACCATCTCTCTGATCAATGAGTACTCTACTGATAGAATTAAATGCAAATTGCAAGCCAGCTGTTAATTACACATCATTTAAAGATCATCTCAAGCTAACCTTTGCATTTATTTTGTAAAACCTTGATCTCATGCCTTCTAACAGAAGGACTCTCACATTGGTTGGGTAAGAGGCCATCTTTTCATACCTCTGACATGCCATAATATCTCAGATTTCCTTGCTAGATTGCCTAATTCCTACGTGCGAGATGTCCCTATCCGATAAGATTTATTAGTTGTTTTGACGTGAAACATACCTAAGCCTTGGCTATATATAATCGGATGATGAGATTGAAGTAAATGGGAAAGGACACTTACTAAATGTTCATCAATAATAATTACTACCTTGTCAACCCATTTCCCAGTGGCCCTATGAAATAATTCCCAGCTAAAGTATCCCTTTTGGGATCAAGACTTTCCTATAACAAAATAAGAAGTATAATTGAGGGGGAAAATTCCTATCTAAATCCCTACATGAGTTTTAATCTCTTCACTAATTAAATCCGCCTAATTGATCGCTACCTACAAAACCGAGTTAAAAAACAAGACTTAAAAACATGCTAGCAGATATGTTGAAACCTTAGACTTCTCGGATCCCTAAAATGATAAATAACAAGACCCTAGCAGCTACGGTGTCTTTGCTACTAAAGATTAGGAGATTTATTTTTATTCTTTATTATAATTATGATAAATTTAAGCTAACCTAAGAATGTAAAATGGAAATTTACCCATCCCTAGCTATACTCAACCGACCCTAGATGCCTACCTAGGGCAATCTTATTTGTTTAAAATTACCATAATATGGTATGCTAGACCATCCATCTGCTAATTTGAGGATGCCTCTTATCTATTGGCATTAACATCTATGAAAGAAACTCCTATTGACTCAGCTAAAACGAAACCTAGGCTATGATTGGCTTAAAGTCTTGTTGTCTTGCATTTTGTCACCACAAAATGTAGGTAATCGTATGAAACTTTTGAACTTAGTTTCGCGTTTCTCTATGATAATTCACTATTTAATTAGTCAATATTGATCAATCAGTTGATCTCAATTTGTTTAGCAAATCCTTTTGCTGAAGGCTTTCATCAAGTCTTTTTCATTTTTTTTTTAGTCTGCCTTTCTATACTTGATTTTTGAATCCTTTGGCATCCTTCGACCTGTTTTTGAGTGTATTTAGTTGTTTTTAGTCTTTTTGTTTTGTCCAATCTCTTGCTTTCAGTTTTCCCTTCGATTTGATTTATCTTAGGGCTTAATCGGACTTATCAGTCAAAATGTATGACCATTTAAGTGCCCAAAAAGTGGACTCCCCAAGCTCAACTGCATATTTAAAAAATAGATGTTATTTTCTATAGTCGAGTTGCACTTTTTGAAAAATATAACATAAATTCATTTTATGTTATGTTTTTAAGTTACTTTATCACTTAAGTGACTATAGTGCACTTTATGTTATATTTTAATGTTGAGTTGCTTTTAAATTTTTCACTTAAGTGACTTTATCACTATATAGTTCTAATTTAATATTGAGTTTTACTTTATGTTTTTCAAAAACATATAAGTTAAATATTACTTTATGAAATAATGTTTACACATTATATATAACTATATAGTGTAAATGTTATTTTTGACCCCTTTAATAATATTAGACTCAATAAATAAATAGACATGTGCTAAATAAATCACTTAAGTTGTGCAAGTTAACAACATGACTTCCTTTTCCTACTTTACATGCAATTGCATCTAGAGAATCCGATTTTGCATGTAAAAGGCCAAAAACTTGATGTAAAAACATGTAGTGCATACATGCAATCCCTCTTGGAGAGTGCAATTTGCATATGTTGTCAAAAATAAACCATGCAAATGCATCTAGAGAGTGCGATTTGCTTGAAAAAGCTCAAGTCATGCTCATTACATGTAAAAAGCAAGTTTTGAAAACATGTAAATGCACTTGAAGAGTGCGATTTGCATGTAAAAGGCATGTCATCCAAAATAACACATGTAAATGCATTAGGAGAGTCCGATTTGCATCAAAGACATCAAGACATCCAAAATAAAACATGCCTTTGCATCTTGAGACCACGTTTTTGCTTGGAGTTATTTTCCAAGTCATTTGCATGCAAAATAAACCATGCGTTTGCATCTAGAGAGTGTGATTTTGCTCTTCCACCAAAAGAAATGCATTTTTAGGGAAAAATAGCTCATGCGCATGCATCTAGAGGGTCTGATTTTTCTCCAAATGCATGTGTCTTCATCTCAAGAACACGTTTTTGGCAAATACATGCGAAAACGTCTCATGCATTTGCGTCTCGAGACCACGATTTGCAACTTGGAATTGGTCAAAAGCTTCTAAGTTGTTGTATGCAAATGCACATGGAGAATCTGATTTTGGGAAAGACAAGTTCATTCCAACTTCTTCCATTTTTGGCTCTTTGAGCTCCAAGTAAGTAAATGTATTTATTTTTGCTTGTATTTCTCACTTGTTTTCCTACATTATTGCATTATATGGCTCGTTTTTATCTATTTGTTCAAATGTAGCCCATGTATTTTGCATTTTGTGTTTAAATAAGTTGAAGTTTTCTTTTAGCAAATGCATAAAAATCATCCAAAATCCAAAAACGGATTTGCATGTAGAAGAATATTTTCAAGTTTGTCATGTTTGAGTCAACAACAACAGGTATGTTTTTGTTTTTATTTTTGTTTGGTTGCTTGTTTGTTGCTTGTGTTGATTTTGTTTTTGGAAGAAAGTTGAAGTCATCCTCTCAAGAATGCAAGTGCATACATGTTTCCTTCATTCATGCCAATTCATCCTTCATTCCTCAACACATGCAATTGCATCTCCCAAGCCCATTACATGTAAAAACATGTCATTTTCACTACATGTAATTACCTCTAAAGAATCCGATTTTGGTAAAAGGTCACTCTTTTAGATACCAAAATTATCATTTACACATAACTATGTACTTCCAACTTGCATTCTTGACCATACAAACAAAGTCCCACATGCAATCCATCTCTATAAGTCCGATTTTGCCCCTTTTTGCCCACATACATGTGCTATTTGTTTCACTTTCAGCCATCACATGTGTTCTATGAGTATCTAATCAATATTCGAACATCTTGTTCTTCATAGATCTATCATTGCAAGCCAAATCCTAACCCTCTCATAGATCTAATCTCCCCAGATGATGTATTTGCCCTTTGGAATTTCCATGTTGCAGCACAGGATATGTTAGCGCCATCAAAATTCATAGGAAAGATGAAATATCAATATGACAGAGCTAGCTCATACCACAACCTCACTTGTTTCATCAACTCTTGATCAAATTTCAGATACAAAGATTGGGTATGTTGACATGACCAATTTCTTGCAAAGGGTCGAAGATCTCGTCAACATGGAATTACAGCATATCAAGAGGAGTAATATTCACCTGATATCTACTTTTCCTATGGCTGCTTTGGAACCCGAGTTTGTCTTTGAGTGTGCACGTCATTTCAATCCCAAAGGCGAGATAGTCAAAGATGTAGATGGTAAAGTGATTTTCAGCCTGGATCCATAAGTCATTGAACAGATTTTCAAAATTCCTGCAAATCCTGAATGTGCAAACTTGTCTAAAGATATGTCTATACAGTTGTGGAACCAAAACAGGTTAGATTATCAAAGGTATATGAATGATCAATGGTTGGTCAATAAAAGATCAAATTTCTCTAGATGGCCAAAGACAATACACATATTTGACTTCTCTCCAGAAGTTAATGATTTGATAACTCTCCTTAGCAGAATATGTGGTCTCAAAGAATATTATAACTTTGAACCATGGATGTATAAATTCATATTTCAAATTCTTGAAAACAAAGAACCTATCTACTGGGAAGAGCTCATAAGCACAACTTGTGCGAATAACTGAGTCATGTGGGAACATCAGTACCATTCTACATGAACTCCTATTTGGTTTACATTGCTGCACCCATGGGGACATTCTCCAGACTCTCCACCAAAGGTGATCGATCACTGGTACCCATTTGGGAATATCATGATCAAATCACGCTGACACAAAGCAAATATCATTACAGAAGGGTACAAGATGCGTTCTTTGGGCATTTCAGGTGCATTTTTGACAAAGAGTTGGCAATTAAGAGACTATCAGATGAGGCTTGGGAGAAGGTAAATCAATTTGGGTGTATCTTCCTGCAATTTCCAACTTTTACCTATTTGAGAGTTGGTTATTTTCAAGGAGAACCCTATACTTTACCAAGATATCCTATTGATAGGATCATCCTCATGGAGATGGCAATGCAACTCATGGAAGTTGCTAGGAAGTTCTCCTTTCTTGAAACCTAAGATATTCAAAATAATTCTTTCTATATTTACTTTTGTGTTGAAGAAAAAATTTCAGACTTGTCTCTGTTTATAAGTTGACCAAATGTCTCTGAGTATTTTATTAATAAATTCTTAAAGTTTTTGGCCTCTTCTATTTCCGCCTTCCCATAAAGCATTGTGTCATCCACAAATTGCTGGTGAGTTGTAGGTTCTATGTTACTAGTGATTCTTATACCTTTAATTCTTTTCTTTACTCTTGCCTTATTCAATGATCTCCCTAAGGCTTCTGCTATGATTATAAACAAAAAAGGGTGATAGAGGGTCCCCTTGACGAAGCCCCCTGGAAATTTCAAAGAGGCCTTCTACGGTTCCATTAACTAGGACAAAAATTCTAGGCGTTGAAATGCATTCAAACACTAAGTTAAGCCATTGCTTACAAAAACCAAAGGCCTTTAGGCAATTACATAGGAATCTCCAATCCACTTTATCGTAGGCCTTTTTGATTTCCAACTTTATTAACATACTTGGGGTTTTATTACATTGAATTGTATGAATAGCCTCCTGGGTAATAATCACTTTGTCCAGAATCAATCTTCTTGGCACAAAGCCCATTTGTTTTTCAGATATTATGTCCGCGAGTAAGGTTTATAATCTAGTTGCTAACATTTTTGTTAAAAGCTTATAAATGGTATTACATAAAGAAATTGGTCTAAACCCATCTAGGCTTGCTGCAGTTTCTACTTTAGGGATTAAAGTTAGGAAAGTATTCTTCATCTCCTTAAGGATTCTACTTGAATTTCTAATACTCTCCAGAATTTTTGTCACTTCATTCCCCAAAAAGGACCAACAATTTTGATAGAAGAAAGCTGGGAAACCGTCTGGTCCTGGGGATTTATCCAGGTGTAATTGTTTGAGGGCCTCCTCTACTTCCCCTGTTGTGATTTTTGCATTCAGTCTTCTATTCTGTTCTCTGCTAATAATGGACGGGATGTTTCTGACGATATCTTCCTGGGCTCCCAATGTCGAGGAATCACAATTTAATAGCTCTATGAAGAAGGTAACCACCTCCTTGGAAACTTCCTTAGGATTCTCCATCGATTCTCCATTTGATTTCTTAAGCTCACCTATTATATTAATCTTCCTTCTAATCTTTGTGCTATTATGAAATTTTTTTGTATTCCAATCTCCTTCCTCTAGCTAGGTCTCTCTGGACTTCTGCCTCCAAAAAATATCCTCCTTGGCCAGAATGTCTTCATAATTCCTTAATCGGATTTTTTCTTTTAGAAAGCTTTCCTGATTCATACCTTCCTTTAAAACCTTCTCATTAAGATCCCCAATTTCTTTTTTGATCTCTTCCTTACTTGCAAAGATATCCCCAAAACATTCTTTATTCCATTGTTTTACTCGATTTTAAACGGTTTCAATTTTGCCATAAAAATGAAAGCTTTGGAACCTTCAGAAACTTCCTCCTTCCACCATTGTTCCAGCAAGGACTTCAGCCCATTATCTTTAAACCACATTTTTTCAAATTTGAAAGGGCATCTATTAGGTTTGCTAGTCTCCACCCAAAGAGATACTGGATAATGGTTTGACCCTGAAGCAGGGAGGATAGAGGATTCTAGTTCAAAATTGAAGTCAATCAGGTTACCTCTGAAAAAGAACCTATGTAATTTCTCCGTGATATTACTGAATCCTAGTCTATGATTGGTCTAGGTAAAGGTCCCATTACTCGTTTTGATATCCATCAGTTCATTCCTATTTACCCAATCAATGAATGCCAACATAGCCTAAGAAGTTCTTCCCAACCCCCCAACTTTCTCATCCTCATTCAAAATTGCATTAAAATCCCACCCCAGGATAAACGTCTGCCTAGGGTTACTGTCAAAAAAGGTTTCAATTTTCTCCCATACTCTTGCTTTCTCATGAGGGTCGAAGGGCCATACACGTTGATTATTAAAAATTCTAGAGCCCCATTCATACTTTTCACCTTGCCCCCAATCCTGAACCTACCTCCGTCTATCTTTGCAAAGCTAACCTTTCTCGGATTCCAAAGAATACCTAGACCGGCCGAGGCTCCTATAGAAGGTTCACCCTCCACTTCCCAACCCCCTAACTGCCTTTTTATTTTCACCATTTCCTCACAACCAAGCTTAGTTTCTTGTAACAACAATATGTCTATCTCATTCATCCTAATGAAGCGCTTCAGGATACGCTGTTTGTTAGGGGCATTAAGTCCCCTAACATTCCAAGTGATTACTTTCATTGTCCTGTGAGAAGGTTCTTCCCCTTCCCTGCATATAAAATCGAGATTTTAGCTTGTCTTGATGCCAATGCATCTTTTAGCCTAAGCTCGTTAAGAGACTTTCTCCCTCTTTTTTTGGATTCCTTGGCACAATCAGCCTTCTCCTTACCTTTATCATTAATGACAATACTAGTTGTAATCTGATCTCCCGATTTACTTTCGAATCTACTACAGAATTACTAGTTGTAATCTGATCTACTTCAACTTCTCCCACATACTGTCTCAGTGCCCCATGCAAATCATCATTTAGAGCTACCATCATTCTGCTTACTATCTCTTGATTGCGTCTGGTATGTCCATTATCTTCTTCAATGAGATCTAAGCCTAAAAACTTAGACAATTCCTCTATTTCTGCCCTTTCTATGGAGATCAAGTCCAAATCGTTTGCCTTATCATGAATGTTTCAAATATCTTCCTCTTTCCACACCCCTTCTAAAGCATTTTCCTCGATAAGACTTAACTCACGATTGACCTCGGTCCTCATTCTCTCTGTTTGATCTAAAATACCTCTTAAGGAATCTTTGTATTGTTCAATACTAATATCTACATTCTCTTCCCTCACCATTCTCATTTCTATTTCCTCATCTACTTTGGGAGTATCCACTTGTCTCCCATCCTCCACCCTGTCGATATCTAACAATTGAGTCTCCTTTCTATCATTTGTTTCAATTTCCTGTTGAAAATCAATAGTTTGTGTTTCCACGATCTCCCCCTCTTCCAACTCCATATCACCCGCCTTATTTTTCTTTTCAATCAAGAATCCTCCCTGATTTACTAGGAATTGAACTTCTACCTCAGCATCACCACTCAATATCCCAAGATTTTCATCCTCCATGGGGGTTTCTTCCCGTAGCGAACCATAAAAGAAAACCGGATGAATAAAGTATGAAGATTCCTTTATCCTTACCTCAATTGGTCTCAATATTGCAATAAAAATATCCATTCTTACCACCATAATTACATCATTTTTTAGAAATTTTCCCTCCATTCCTACAAAAGTCCCTAAACTATTCCCTATCTTCCTAATAATTTCCTTATTTACTAATTCTATTGGTAAATTAGGAAGCAAGATTGTTCTTTCTATCGTGAAATCCTCTAAATTTTTAGGGTTGAAATTAGGTTTCCAATCTATAAAATTAAAGTCATTACCTCTTAATCTAGGTGACTCTTCTTTTAACAATTTATTCTTTAAATCAATGGGGCAAACAATATATAGAAAAATTTCTGATAATATCATTACATTTACCTGTTTATATGTCACCTGGAACCATTCTGCTATTTGTTCTGTTGGGATGCCAAAGCCATTCCATCTTGCGATAACTCCATATCTCCGGTATAGTCTTTGCATCACTTCTACCACTCCATCCCTACATTCCACAATTAAAGTCTCCTTAGTATCAACAAAAGGAAATACCATTTCATTACCTTTCGATTGAGGAGATAGGGTTTTCTTCCGCGAATCGGAATTCTCATCTCTAGGGTTTATTGATAGACTGACTGACCTTTCCGATAGCTTTATTCCTGGAGGGTTTTTATGCCATAGGGTATTAGAGTGGGACTGTGTCCTTCCCAGTCTACTGCAATTTTCATGTTGGAAATTTATTGAGGACCTTCTCCTTTGGTTGGGAACTAGTTTTATAGAACCTTCCTCAACATTTTGCAGACTTTGGAATTGATTGTGGAGCAGGGGAAAGCCTGGGTTTTGTTTGGATTTTTGCCGTTCTGGTCTAAGCTTCCAAGAACCCATATCTGCCCTATTTTCTGCCCTTTTTCTCCATTTGGATTTCACACTGCACCATCCATCGTTCTTCTCTGGTTGAGGAAGGGGAGCCCAGTTCCCTTGAAAAGCAGATATAAAACCTTGAGATGCGTATTTAGTTTTTCAATAGAAAAAAAGTTGCCTACTAAGATTCGGAGATTCGTTATTTTCGCTGAAATCAAGTTTTCGCCGTTGCAGAGCCATTATATTTTAATATTATTATTATTTATGATTAAATCTTATTTTAGAAAGGGAACATATTTTTTACAATTTTGTCTCTTGCAATTTATTTATTTATTATTATTATTTATTAAATCCTATTCATAAAGGGGAAATCACACCAGTCTTGGCGAGAAAGGCAAGAAACATCTTTCACAAAGTCCCCAAGGGGCATGACTGGAAACTACAAGCCAAAAGTCAAAGAAACAAAACAGAAAGCAAAAAACAAAAGAAGGGGGTCCCTGTTTTGGATGGGGCATGTGTGCAAGGCACAACAATTCATTCAGAACCTAGAATCTCTGGTTGGCTTCCCCTAAACCAAATCAAATGGAAGGAAAACGTACTCAATAGGGAATGGAATCTTTAGTTGGATCAAGTCACTTCTACCCTTTGATTATTTAAGTATGTGCTATTGTGTTCTTTCCGACTTGAAAACATTGAGACACCTTAGTTCCATTGTAACAAGCTATGTAGATAGTCCTACTCCAATAGTAACCAGGACACTGCCTCGCTGCCAATCAGCCGTCTCTAGCTCTGACAAGGTTATTGTTTTAATTCTCATGAATATTGTTCTATTGCTAACCAAGCATCTATAGCCCTGATAGAATTATTCATATCTTCCTAAAGTCAAAATTGAGACAGCTTTTCTTTTCATTTTTCTCTCTCTTTTTTTTCCCTTCCTTGTTTTGCATTTTTGACTCATAAGCTATTAAGCTTATTATGGGTTTGAGAATTACAGTGGTCACTGAAGCAAGCATTCGTATTTTTCATTGGTCACGATTTCCCTTTGATAACTACAACAATTTTGAGCAAATATATAATGTGCAAGATATGATAATCTCAGATGCTAGTGGCGAGACACAAATAATGATACATCTGAATTGAGTATGAGTTCTAGTCAGGTGATCCAGACAGAGCAATACAACCTAAATTCTAAAGTATCTCTTAAATATTTATCAAAGAAATGGGCAGATCATTAAATGCATACACCCTTTAGCTGCACTTTGAACACACAATCTATCACAAAACAAGGAACTGTCTCCCCCCAAAAAAACCAAAGCAACCCTAACCTAAAGCGTAAAGGAAAGACCAAAAGGAAACCTAAAACAAAGTAATTATGTACGTAAAAGACATTTGAGTAAACAAGACTCAGAAAACATAGACAAAAACATTAACTTATGTGGTTTCTTAGAATGTTCGTAAGCAGTAATGCATAGGTCATGGTGTGAAGTTTGGTAGGTTTATCTTTGTATTCTGATAGATAAATTTTGATCAAATTGCTCTCATACTCGATGAAATGGGCATAAAAAATTAGTAATTGAGGCAATTCATTTGGTTCATGGTTAATCCACATACAGGTTTTGTTACTTAAACTTCCATAATAAAATTGATAATCTGTATGATTTGTAGCAGCAAAGAGAGATACAACCTGATGTACTACTTGCCTGGGCAAAAATTCTTGTTTAATGTTGATCAATATGTCATGTGAGAGGTTAGTTTCTTCAACTTCCGGATGTCGTAGCACATGATATGTCATTCTACTTGTGGCAGGGACATGTAAATCACAAAAGCATTCATCAATGAGTATTTCATGGTGAAAAATCAGAATTAACGGTTGTCAACTCAAGAGCATGGAACATTTCACCTATATGTAAGTCTTCATGCAGCATAGGCAATGAACTTTTATGTGTTTTGTTAAGCACATCTTATAAGCATCAACTTCTTTGACAGGTTATCCTTCAAATGCCATCTTAAGTTGATCTTCAAACACTACCTCTATTGTAGCAGCTTGCTCATCTCCATCCTGCATGGTTACTTGATCACTATATCCAGTGTTATCTGAAATTTCCTGCATACTAATAATATTAAGATGAGCTTCTTCATATGATATGCATAAATCCACCTTACTAAGATCAGCCAAATGCAACAAACATCATTATCGGATAAAGAAAATTTCCATGTATCCTTTGATATCCGATCATTGATGATACTTTATTTGGGGCAGATGGTAAATCTTTATTTAAATCTTCTTTCTGTTGCATGGCTAGATGCTCATCAATGGTTTCTTTCTTTTGTAATTTACCTGAGTCATTTCTCTCTTCATTAATTGATGAAACATTAGATTGTAATGAGTCACGACAATCTTTTAGTCCATTCACTAAATCCTCTGTTTCAGATATCTGATTGACGACGACTTTTATCTCTTCATGCTCTAACATGTCAAGACATATATCATTACCTTTAGTTGTTCTCTTCACTAGAAACTCATTTCTATTGCAACCAACTAATGTGCCAATATTTTTCATATTAGATTATTGTAATGTTTCTTTAATGGTCATCTTAATTAGTCTTTAGTTTATTAGGTAGTTTCTATTTTTGTCATGAGAGATGGGTTCGTGTGAACCACTACTCATTAAACACGGGTCAATGAGTTTGACTCAAAAAACTACACAGTTGAATCCTGATAGAAATATCACAATTTGACTTGCTATGGAAAAATATCTCCTACTTATCAATTGATGAGCTTAAGGGGCTTTCTAATGAATGGTTCATAAGGTACAACACTTGGTGAAGGTTTTGCAAATGGGGTTGCACGCAGAGTGGGTTTAACCATGGAGGAAACTTTGTAGTTAAGTGCGCTCGAGCTGGAGTAGTACTGGGATGGGTGACCTCCCGGGAAGTCCCGGTGCTTCACCTCTGTGAGCATCACCTAGATCCAATGAGTGCTAAGTGCTCCATTCATTCTCATGAGAGATGGGTTCGTGTGAACCACTACTCATGAAACATGGGTCAATGAGTTTGACTCAAAAAACTACACAATTGAATCCTGGTAGCAATATCATAATTTGACTTGCTGTGGAAAAATATCTACTACTTATCAATTGATGATCTTAAGGGGCTTTCTAATGAATGGTTCATAAGGCACAACACTTGGTGAAGGTTTTGCAAATGCGGTTGCAAGCAGAGTGGGTTTAACCATGGAGGGAACTTCGTAGTTAAGCACGCTAGAGCTGGAGTAGTATTGGGATGGGTGACCTCTCGGGAAGTCTCGATGCTTCACCTCTGTGAGCATCACCTAGAGCCAATGAGTGCTAAGTGTTCCATTCATTCTCACGAGAGATGGGTTCGTGTGAACCACTACTCATGAAACATGGGTCAATGAGTTTGACTCAAAAAACTACACAATTGAATCCTGATAGCAATATCACAATTTGACTTGCTGTGGAAAAATATCTCGTACTTATCAATTGATGAGCTTAAGGGGCTTTCTAATGAATGGTTCATAAGGCACAACACTTGGTGAAGGTCTTGCAAATGGGGTTGCAAGTAGAGTGGGTTTAACCATGGAGGAAACCCCATAGTTAAGCACGCTCAAGCTGGAGTAGTACTGGGATGGATGACTTCCCAGGAAGTCTCGATGCTTCACCTTTGTGAGCATCACCTAGATCCAATGAGTGCTAAGTGTTCCATTCATTCTCATGAGAGATGGGTTCGTGCAAAGTTGAAAAACTCGGACCCTACAATAACTCGGCAGACCCAAAAAATTTGAAAAACTCGGACTCGCCAAAATCTCGGCGAAAAAATCGGCACTTTTATCGAACATTTGAAAATACATAGTTTCTTAAAATATTCTTAAAAATATACACATACACCAAATTTGTAGAGCATATATTGATTTATCATTTGACCATTAAATAACTTTATAAATTTTAGTTATATAACTATAGTCTTTTATGTCAAAATAATAGTAAACCAAAACTATATAAACTTTAAAATATAAATTAATTAGCTCTTGTTCGCCAAGATACTGACTTGATAAACTATAGTCTTTTTCGCCGAGTAATTATAAACTTTTTAAATAGATAATTATAAATGCAATACTTCATTAAATAAACTATATAGATAATTAGTTTATCTATATAAACTAATTATCAGCCGCTAATTAAATTTATCTATAGTTAACTTAATATAGTCGGGAAGGTAGCAAAAAAATATCAAATCAGTATGGCATGAAAACATTATAAACTTTGTAAATTTGTTCGCAGGTCTTGGGCATTTGGTTCGAATACATTTGTTGACAACTTTCCTACCCCATCGTCGCAGTGTTTTTTCTTATTGCAGCCTTCTTTCCAGCCGTCGTCTGCCAAAATGGTTTGATGAAACCCTAATTTTACATTATACTTTTGTTTCAGTTTACCACTGATTTAATCCTCCGGAACTCGCATGTTTTGGCGAGTTTTTCGTATTAATCTCGCCATGCGATAATCATTAAACCGGCACCGAGTTTAACAGCGATTAAATCGCCCTGCAGATTTTGGCGCGATATATCGCGATTTTAGCGATATATCGCAGAGATTTTCAACCTAGGGTTCGTGTGAACCACTACTCATGAAACATGGGTCAATGAGTTTGACTCAAAAAACTACACAGTTGAATTCTGATAGCAATATCACAATTTGACATGTGGAAAAATATCTCCTACTTATCAATTATTAGGTAGTTTCGATTTTTGTCTTTAGTTCATGATTGTTTCTTTTAGAAACATTGTCTTTGTAAATCTGTATAAGGAGCTTTCATTTCCCCTGTTTAATACAATTGTTCTCTTCACTGGAAACTCATTTCTATTGCAACTAATTGATGTACCAATATTTTTCACTGCTGTTCTAACATCTGCTGCAATGTCTTCTTGTTGAATATTGTTTCAAATGTATTCTTCTGAACACTCTTCACTGCATATACATTGCTGCTCCAACAGTCCCAAATGGTCTTTGACTTGCTTGATTGCATCTTCACATAAGGAACATGTGAAGCCAGAGTGGGCTGCATTATGCACCCTGCACCAATTGAGCAGCAGTATATCTTCTAAACATAGCTTGTCCTCAATACTTAACTGATTCTTGATCAACTCTTTGAATCTTGTAAAAACTTCATTATCACCACCTGAGGTAGTAATCTCATTTGATTCCGAAACAACCACAGGTTTATGTATTTCCCAAAAGTGAATTCTTCTTGGTAAAGCGGACTCCATTGTTGACAAAAAAGTTAAGCAATTCAGTTCATCATGCCCTACAGTATCATGAATTCTACATTTTTCTGATGATGCAAAATGAGAAAGATATTTAAGGTACAACTTTTTATTCAAATTCTAGAAACATTGTTAATCTGTGATCTCATTCGCAGCAAATAATTATCAACTGTGGTGCCTTGTAGTGTCATTGATGACTTGATAGTGCCTGTGGTGGGAGATATGAAGCTTTGGACTTTGTAGAAGACAAATAGAGTGACATGTGGTGTTGCAAACTTGACTCAGACTACTGCAATGGATCCACAAGACTAGCAAAATACTTGGAAAACACACAAAAGTTAAAGAAAATCATTTTGGTTGATGAAAGATTGCTCTTACACCCTGGATGGTTCTGTATCAACTTCACCCATGCAAGTTAGTTGTAGGTTGGGATAGATAAGGAAGCGTCCTTTTAAATTGCAGAGATTGCCTCATAGATCTATCCCACATCCAAGAGTTTTTCTATGTTTGATTGGCCATGCATGGCACATTTGTTTTGAACAAACATTTTGACTTGTCAACACAAACATCACAAAAAATCACTCTTCCCATGTCATAGATGGCTTCTTCTCTAAAAGGCTTTATTGAAGATTAGGTAATAAATGTAAAGTGCCACATTGGCTCAAGTGTACATTTCTGTATGGCAGAGGGCGAAGTAGCAGTTTTATTTTGAGCCTCTTGACAACATTTGGAAATGTTAGGTTCAGGCTACTTAAATCCATCTTAAAATGCAACTGGTGTCTTTGATCCACATTAAAGAGTAGAAAAGATATTTGTTCTTCTTCAGAGTTTGAAATGTGCATTGAGATTTGCATCCATAAACTATTGCTACTGATTTTTGTCCAATGACATTGTTTGTCGTAGTGATTTACCTTCTATTGGATGTTGCACCATTTAGAAGGGTTGGTCAGCTACTTTCTTTCAAGTGATCTTTCTATTGCAGCTTTGCTAGTTGTTACAGACTTGCAATGAGGAATTCTGCTCTAGTGCTTACTGATAATCTTGAATGCAATTGTTAATAGGTCTTACAACTGATTTTTGTGATCAATCATCCAATTTCCATTTCCTATATGGTCTTGAAGGTAATGAAAGTGGCAAACACTAAACGTTTCCAACTTATCCACATTCCAATTATGACTAGTGACAGGTGGTTACAGTGATCTATTCCCTTGCTCCCATTTGAAATGTGTCTAACAGGTGGTTATGGGATATATGACTTGTTAGAATCTTGCAACATTACACAAATACATTTCAAGCAGCTTCATTTGAAGACCACTGTAAACAATGCCATACATAACTTAGCCAAATGAAAGTTTCAAAGTACATAATAATCAATATGCTATTTTTTATTCTATGCTAGTTCTTGGAGTTCACATTCATTTAGAGTTTACTTTCTTGATCCGTGCCAAATAGACTACTGGGGCATCATTCCAATTATCATGGGCAGCTATACTGGATCAGTTGTGCTTGCTTTGCAATAATTATCTGAAATAATGGAAAAGATACTCTATTATTTGCACCACAGTCTCTCTTGTTCTGTTATATGACCGATTTTTGGAATTTTGAAGACAATTCTAATTAATTAATTTCTTCACAAATGAAACCTTTTGTTGTCTACCCCAAATCTTGCAAGAGAATTCATGTATTATAAATAAGGTGAACAAACATACACGCTGAAACACAGCTTCATTATGTATAATTGATGACTGTATGAGGCATTGCCAACCTGTACATATATTTTGTTTGCTCCATTTCATCTACTGTCAATATACCAATCAATGACACATGTATTAACACCTAGATTTATTTTTTTCACAGTTTCTGTTGCTGAATTTAAAATTTGATTACATCAAGAACCAGAGTGTAACTGTGGTTTGTAGACCTCATCATACTTTAATTATGATTCTTGGGTCTGATTACCAAGTTTGGCCATTGCTTTTCTTGAGTGTACAAAGCTTATCTTCGATAATATTCCTGGAAATTTTTAGAAAATTATCTCATATAAGTCTGTTACAATATCATGGAAAATTAAATTCCCTATCAAGTCAATGGCTTGCAGTTACTGACATAAATTGTGAAAAAACAGTAAAAATGAGTATGAAGCCGATTTCAAGATAGATTGATGATTTTTAAGAAGCATATATTCAATGATAGCTTTAAAAATTCTTTTTTTGTGTTAAAATAAAATAAGTTATATAATATTTAAGGAATTCCACCTCTGGAGAGTCATCAGCCATGGATGTCAGAAAAGCTTAACTAGGCCCACTCAGTCTGTAATTTTCTCCTATAGACATCATTAGGTCTTGTATTGACTTCTTCATTGTAGTTGATAGAGGTGCCGATCCATCTTTTTTTGCATGCATTCTGATGCAGATTAATGGTAGCTTTTTCTGTTGCCACTTTCTGCATCAACTTTATCCTCTTTGGCTTTGGGACTTGTATTATATGGTTGTTTGTAATATTTGTAATACATGAAGTTGACTTCTCTCTCATGTTTAGAGTATTCCTGCTTTAGCTTAACCGTCCTTTCCCCACCCCCATAATTATAATTTTTTTGATGTTCTGCTTTTAAAAGTCACTTGTTTCTTTGAGGGAAGTAGATGTTTGACTCTGTCTTGCTATTGTAATTGGCTGTACTGGTGAATCCTATTCACCTACTTTGGTCATCTGTGAACATTAATATAATTTCTTTCTTTCTTTCTTTCTCGCAATCTCTTATATAATATTTTGGTTTTAGGCATTTCAATGTATTGTTGAAAGCAGTTATCACCGATAATATTTTGTTTGTATTATAAGTTATTGTCATTTTCTGTTTTACTCGCAGGTCTTTAGAAACAAACTAGAATTCTTTGCTGCCGCAAAGGTTGCTTCTTCTTTCCCACAAGTTGATATGCCAGAAATAGCCTTTGCAGGTAAATCTCTGACAGACAAGTAGTTTATTTCACATTCTCTCTGCAATTTGGGTGTAAAATAACCAGCCTTTTCCAACCATTGGGTTAGATTGTTCTAAATACTTCACATCTGTAAACATCTCTACCTTTATTAAAATAAAATGCCAATTTGTGCTTGTTAGCTGAGTTGATTGGTTTTCCAATTTGGTGCCATTGTTAAAAACAGCACTGCTTTGTACTTACATTTAGGAAGTGGTTATTGCATGCCATCGTGACTATTTATTATTTTAGGACCTTTTTAAAGGCCTAGTAATAACAAACATCAAAATTGAATATGTTATTCCAAATAGTGTAGATTTTGGATTTAAATTGTCTAGGATCTATACAGCAAAAGCATGTGCATTCAATAATGTTAGTTTGAGCTTTGGAGTATTATTTTCGTCTCCTCTGTTTTCTCTTGTGCCACCTTCATTAAATTAAACTGCTTTTAAGTTAGTGGAAATAGCTTGCTTAAGGTTTTCAGTTTCTTATTCTAGTTCGTAATGATTTTAGATCTACCTAATACAAATATGATTTGAAAAGATTAATTCTAGTCATATCTACTTAAAAAGAAATACAAATAAGTGAGGTATGCATATTGAGGAATCCTATATATAAATATAAGCTATGACAGGGATCTCTCTTTTCTGTAACAAAGGTACAAGAAATGTGATTACAAGAGTGGGTTTAGCAAGTTTAAAAAAAAAAAATAGTTATGATTACATTTTAGTTTATGAAACTTGTATATGTTGTCCAAGGGTTTTAGTTCAATTGGTTAAAACACTAAGTTCTTATTATATGGACCTAAATTCAAATTCCCAAAGGGACAACTCATGTGGAATTCTAGGTTGTGACTCTTAGTCTTCCATTGTTGGCTTCTGGTGTGGATGTAATATCTAATGCACATTTCTATGTTATGAGTCTTTTTTTGGCTTCTAGTATTGATACCTAAGTTGTTATCTAATGTTAATGCTTGAATGGAGCTAAGTATTGGTCTTATTAAAGATTGTAAGAATCTTATTGTTGATCTAATTAGTGCTCGTAAAGAGCTAAGTATTGTAGGGAACTATCGGTCTCATTTGTAATCAATTGTGTGCATGATCCATATTTGTAAATTTTCACTGTATAATTTTTTTTTATGTGGTCATATGCATACACACATTCTTAAATAAATCTCAAGTATGTTCCACAGTTTTTTGCTCTAGCCTTCAATATCAAATTTGGTTTGTAGGGTCTTTGTTAATTTTTCTTGCAAGTAATTTACCACATGATATGGAGTACCATGGTTGTATTGTATCCTAATAACTTAGATCTGTAATTGTATTGTGGAATCACTGGAGAAGAATCATGATTGTGATGCTCAAAATGTTAGAATCATATAAGGAGGATTTAAACAACTTAACAAGGATCATGCATCAAGCTACATATCCACAGGAACATTCAACTCACAGTATAACATGATACTTTAGAGGGTGGTATCAATAAGGTTTTGTATTAAAACTTCTACGCGATAATAATTATCAATAGAATGATAAGCTATAACAATTATTTTTATTCTATTTTGAATTCTTTCAGATCAATATGCTTAAGAATTGTAAGAGAGAGTTTGTGCAGATGGTAATTTGGATAAGTTGCATAAGAGAAGAATCCAATCAGCATGCCGTAAATGGCTGAATTGTTGAGAAAGGATATGCAAGGCTAGGATAATAATCTTGGAAGAGTCACAATGATTTATTGTAAAATTATAGAAAATTGTAAAAAACAGTTTTAGCTCCGTATAAGTTCAATTCTGTTGATGTTTTGTAGCTTCTGTCGAATAAATACTATGAGACTAAACTATTGAAGATATATCTATATATATATATATATCTATATATATATATATATATTATGTGAGATATAATATATATAAAATACTATTAGGAGAAATTAATATAATAATGATTCAAAGATATATATATATATATACATAATCAATTGTCATTATATTAATCTCATAATAATGAATAGACATGTCCCATGAAGGGACATGTCTCTCCTAGCCTCATTCTCAATATAAATGAAAGAGAGATTGCTGCATTTGAAAAACACAGAAATTACAAAAAGTGCTATTACAATTGCAGCGATTCCAAAACTTAACATGGTATCCCCTGTTTTGTAATAAGAAATTTATATAAATAAATAAATAGTTAAATAGTTGATTAACAAATATATTGATTAATAAATTAATAATTATTACTAAATAAATATATTCACATATAGATCATTCAACTATGATTAATTAATAAATAATTATTAAATAATTAATAAATAATTATTAAATAATAATTATTTAATTAAATAAAGATATTAAACAATGCATAGATAATTATTAATTAACAAATTAATAATTATTATTCTAAATCAATAAATAAATTAATGGAGCATTGGCTCCCGTAAACTATAACTTAAGCCACCCCGATTAATATATTGATAAGACTATTCAATAGTATTACAACCATCGATTGTCCATGTCAAAACCGTATCAGCGTGAGCATCAGCCACATACGCATTGAAATAATATAACAAACAAACACATACCGTCGGGCATATTGGTGATGCCGGTTCAGACAAGGTAGCGATAGAAGTCTACAACAAGGGATGCACCCCTTCATTAAAGCAATATAAAACGTCAGTCTAGCTGAAGGGAAGGGGACACGGAAGTTACAGCAGAACATAAAAGATAACAAACGGATCAGAGCATAAGGGGAAATGCGAAGGGAGTGTTACTAATGTTGAGGCAACGCGACTAAGGAGAGTCAATACCACTACGCCCTTGGCAATGAAGAAATGATGAATAGCACATAATCAACGGATATCATTAAGAAGATCTCGGGACTGTGAGTAAACGGTCACAACGCCAAGGAAGGAAAATATAAGATGGAGAATGGAATGATATCGTTTTCTTATTATCACAAGAGTGAATTGCACTCCGGAGATAAGTGTCCGATGTAATGAGTATATATGCAATAATAATAATCAGACATATATTCATTAATAATAAAAATTATATATATTATATATTATATATATATATATTAATTACAGTGAAATCAGATATATTACTGGAATCATATATATATATATATATATATAAAACAGTGAAATCAGATAAAGTTATGTATAAAGGATATATTTGAATATTCTATTATATATCTTGAATGAATATGTATCGCTGAAGACGTAGGGTCATAATCGATATCCTCAGCAAGTATTAATAGTTCTGTTATTGGAACAGTGGTTACTCCAACAGTATAATGTTCCGTTGTATTAATTAGTTAATAGCAATTTCTCTATGTTTGTAAGAAATTAAAGATCCCAAACATAATATAAAATTGATCTCTATTACTTCTTCAGACACAAGAATGGAAGGCAGAGGCCACCAAAGAGGGGCAGTCTAAATCCAATATGATAGCTCCCAAGATAGGGTGGGGACCAGCCCTTCTTTAACCTTGAGAGCTCGAGCTCGAGACAGGTTAAAGGCTGAGTCTGTAAACTTTGAGGGAGTCTATTAATGGTCTCTAAGCGCTTTGGTTTGCCTCCACTGTCTTCTCCCTTCTCAAGACATGAGTAATAATATAATCAGTCTTGTAATATGGATTGGAAATAGCCAAACAATTCTTAATTTATTATTTATTCTTTATTTTTACTCCAAATGTTAATAGGGGACATTACATGCATCAAGCTACATATCCATAGGAACATTCAACTCATAGTATAACATGATACTTTAGAGGGCGGTATCAATAAGGTTTTGCATTAAAACTTCTACGCGATAATGATTATCAATAGAATGATAAGCTATAACAATTATTTTTATTCTATTTTGAATTCTTTCAGATCAATATGCTTAAGAATTGTAAGAGAGAGTTTGTGCAGATGGTAATTTGGATAAGTTGCATAAGAGAAGAATCCAATCAGCATGCTGTAAATGGCTGAATTGTTGAGAAAGGATATGCAAGGCTAGGATAATAATCTCGGAAGAGTCACAATGATTTATTGTAAAATTATAGAAAATTGTAAAAAACAGTTTTAGCTCCGTATAAGTTCAATTCTGTTGATGTTTTGTAGCTTCTATCGAATAAATACTATGAGACTAAACTATTGAAGATATATATATATATTATGTGAGATATAATATATATAGAATACTATCAGGAGAAATTAATATAATAATGATTCAAAGATATATATATATATATATATATATATACACACACACACACACACACACATAATCAATTGTCATTATATTAATCTCATGATAATGAATAGACATGTCCCATGAAGGGACATGTCTCTCCTAGCTTCATTCTCAATATAAATGAAAGAGAGATTGCTGCATTTGAAAAACACAAAAATTACAAAAAGTGCTATTACAATTGCAGCAATTCCAAAACTTAACATGGTATCAGAGCCAGGCTGCACATGTAAGAAAGAAAAAGTGAGAAGCATCATCCAACCTCAATTGTGCATGAGGGGAAGGTTGGATCTTCGAGCGACTTCACCGATAATGGAGGAGCTTGTATGTGTTCGGCGATAGTCATAAGATTCTCATTCCATCGGAAAATCAGAATGTCTTTGAACAAAATGTCTCAATGAGATGATACCCCGACTACCAACATAGTCTTCTGGATTGCAGAAGTCTCCGACATGATTTGAAGGATTCATTCCAACACTGGAAAACCATAGTGGTACTGAGTAAGTCGACTAAGCTAACAAATCTGGGATGATATAGAGAGCTTTGCAACAGTGTATGTGGACCTGTCTAGCGAAATGAAAAAGGGACATGCTTGGGAGATGTTCAAGCACAAATAAGGTCAAGATTGTTATGTAACAATTGAAGATGGTCATCAACCACTTTTAAACTGAAGAAAGCTTATGAAGTAAGATATGAGGGCAGAGAATCTATTGACAATATGGAGAATACATTGCATTCGGGCGTGGTAAGTGAGTTATGCGGAATTTAAGGTATTTGGAGTACAACATAATGTCTGGTGGAATCCATTTTCCACCATTTTGAAAGCCCCAAAGCCAAATAAGGACTTGATTAGTGAAATTGAAGGCCATCTAATAAGTTTGAAGCCCAACTTGTAATCAATAAGTCAAGTTTTCCTGGAAAGTTTGAAACAAAGTTATGATACTAGGGATTACAGTCAAACCGATGTGGAGTTACGAAAAGACAAGCTGTTTGGTAAGGATTGTGTCTCATCATATACGAAGGGATGCGGTCCTTTGGGTTGCAAGGTATATCTATGGAGATGGACTTAAGCAATCAAGCATAAAAGATTAAGAAAATATAAAATATTTGTTACTCTTCACGAGGAAGAGATAAGAAAGGAAATGAATCATAATATTGTTGTTAAATGCTTATATGGAGACGTTTTCTGATTTGTTGCATATGGACCCTCATTGGAGCAACTTATATCAAGGATGTTGATGCCCAGATAAGTATTTATTATCCTTGAGTATTACATTTATCCACTCATTGTAGTCTCTCTCTTTGTATTTCTATACGTACTATAAGAGCTATTTGCCTTGATCTTTTCTGGGGATGCTCTTCCAAGAAAAAGAAGATTGATATCAGATTTAGAGGGAGTCTGACAGTTTATCATAAGCAATCTTGGATGAAAAGATCAACAGATTGATATCTGCTTAATGAGTTATTCTTTGTGAGAGAAGTTCGAGGTGAAATCCCTTGTTTCCACCCTTTGCACTAAGGCATGGTGGATGTCATGTGTGTGACTCCATGTTTTTAATGGGCCTGCCCCCTGTGTACATCATGAGGAAGTGATGATTTCAAAATGATTATCACTTGTATTTGTTAAAGTTATTGGAAGGTGATGATCTTACAATAACTTAATCTTCTATTATGATGCATATCTTATGATGTCTAAGCAAATCATGATAGATTATATCTTGCATGGTGGATTACTTTCCTTAAATAGACCATGAATATCTTGCATGGTGGATTACTTTCCTTAAATAGACCATGAATATCTTGCATGGTGGATTAATTTCCTTAAACAGACCATGAATATAATGTTCCTATGGTAAGTATTATTGAGTATACGTGTGCACATACCTTATGAATATTTTTGAGTATTTGGTGAATTTCATGCGACTTGATATTTTGAGGCCATTACTCGGAGTACTTGGTGAATATCATGCATCTTGATATTCTGAGCCCATTACTCCTGATATCATGAGATGATATCTAATGGTGAATATCTTCTGATCAAGGATATTCTTAAACATGCCATTCTTGATATTACACCGAGGTAATATTATATCCTGTGTTTATCCTCCCTAACTAAGAGGGAGTGTTGATGTTTTGTAGCTTTTGTCGGATAAATACTACGAGACTAAACTATTGAAGATATATATATATATATATATATATAGACACACACACACACATAATCAATTGTCGTTATATTAATCTCATAATAATGAATAGACATGTCCCATGAAGGGACATGTCTCTCCTAGCCTCATTCTCAATATAAATGAAAGAGAGATTGCTGCTTTTGAAAAACATAGAAATTACAAAAAGTGCTATTACATTTGCAGCGATTCCAAAACTTAACAAATTCCAAGTGTGTGTCACATGCAACAAAAATCATAGTGATCTAGGGAGTATTTTGGATCATCTTGGTGTCAAACTTGAAATCTTTGAGTTTTTTTAAAAGATATTTTCTACATTTGTTTGAATTTGTGTTTTTGGGTTCCTCTGGTCCATAATTGGGAGTTTGTTGGGATGACTTAAAGGATGGCAGACTTACTTTTGAGGTCATCAAAACTAGCTCATAATATAAGCTTGCCTTAACATCAAATTTAGTCTCAAAGATTTCAAAAGTAGCCTACTATCATTGTCCCTTTTCCAAGCATAAGTCATTAGAACTCCCTTGGCCTATTATTTTATTTCTTGTAGGTTATTGGAGTGATGTTAGGGAAATAATTTAATAATTTAAGTTGTCCTAAATTAACTTTATATATTCATAAAAAGACAATTTTTTTTTTATTATTAAAAAAATTGTTTTGAAATGAGGGATGGTATTGTGGCTGGGACTAGTCCAAAAGCAATGTTAAATTAAAAATACTTTCTAGACACTTAAAACAAAAGAATTGGAGGAAAAAGGGAAAAAGAATATTATATTAAACTATGTTGTATGGGTACTAGTACCCATACCCCTGGGATGTGTACTAGGTACTGGTATGAGCATAGTTACGATGGCAAGGGATGGGGGGACGACGACAAGGGACGGGGGACGGGGGGTGTATATACTATATACTATACATGTGGTACTTAAAATGATAGTCATGAAAAGATGTACAACAATATAAGACATAAAGATGTAAAACAGTAAAATAGTACATTAGAATTACTAAATACTTGAACATTGCATTGAACATTGAACATGAAAGTGGAACATTGAACATTGAACATTGAACATTGAACAATAAAATTTTAAATACTCAAATCAGCAAATGGAAGAGTTCTATTATATAATAGATATCAAAAATATGAGTATCTCATCATAAAGATGATTACATTGAGTAGCATGATATGATTTATCAAAACAAGTACAAACTACAAAATCAAAATGCCAAAGCCCAAAATGTAGTGAAGGCCTCTAATCATCTCTCGGGAGGTCGACAATCTCGTCATCATCAGAACTATCAGACTCTCCAAGGTCAAGAGCCGCCAAAGGAACACCAACCAGCCCTGCATTTGAAGCATCCTCATCCTCATCAATCTGTGATGGCTCCTCTGGCTCTACATCCCATCGTGCTGCTGGGCTCTCCTTGTACACACGTGTCCTGCGATCATTGATACACAAGACACCATGTACAACCACTAGCTTGTTTTCTCTCTAAGAGGTAAGTTTGTTCCTCTTAAGAGAGTGGATGAAGCTATAAGTAGACCAGTTCCTCTCAGAAGTTGAAGAACTAGATACCTGAGATAGCAATTAAATGACTAGTGTAAGAAAAGTTGAAAACTCTTAAGTTCCCTTAAAGTTAAAAACTTAAAATTTTAGAAGTTAAAACATTTCTTGAATACATAATAAATAGATTCTAAAGTTGAAGAACTAGAAACCTGAGACAACAAAAGAATGGCTAGTGTGGTAGTCGTTGATTTCGGTCCATCACAATTCCACCACAAAATCGGATCCTCCCGTGCCATAGTTTTTATGTCGGCCTTTGCCACATCTGTATAACCCCTAAGAGTAGCAAATTTAATCCACTCAGTGCAAACCTTCCCAACAATCTCAGAGTCATACATCTATCAATGCACTTGAAGAACCCTTCCTTCACCTGAAAAAATTAAAAAATGACATAAAGATGATTACAATGAGTAGCGTGATATGAATTTCCTCATCATCCTTAAGTGGTGTAACTCTACCAGGTCTAGACATGTACCACTTTGGATTCAATGCATAAGCAACCATGTGTAAGAGAGTGTTTAGGCTGTCCCGTCTACGTTGAATAATAGGCCGAATGTGCTCATTGTAGAAGGCTAAAGTGGGGTCCCTCTCTCGCACAATCGCCCTCATTTGGCCAAGCATAGAATCAATGCACTTGTACACCTCTCCAAGGCTAGGTGCATCCCCATCCCCATAACTAATGATCTAGAAAATTGGATTGATGATAGAGACTATGTATTTTGCATCACTCCAAAATACATCACTCTTCACTATCTCCTTCACCCTCCTCCCCTGCTTTGTCCTGGACCCATCCCACCGATTCCTCTCATTCATCATAACCATGAGTTGCAGTGGCTCCTGCAACTGAAGCATTCTTTCCAAAAGAATGAAATAGGATGCATATCTGGTCTCAACTGGTTTCAAAAACTCCTCCGTGAATGTGTGGTGGTTACAGATATACATCTGCACATGTCTAGCTGACCACTCCCTTAATCCAGTCAATCTTCCCCATGTCCTTGAGTGCGTTGTTCATGGCATGCACACAACATGGAGTCCATCAAATATGTCTATATGCTGCCTCAATAAGCCTCCCTGCAACTTTGCAACCAGGTGCTACATCTATCACTACTTGGACCACATTTTGTGGCCCAATCTCATCAATGGCTGTCTGAAGGATGTCAAACTGAAAATCAACATCTTTTTGATGCCTTGAACAATCAATCGCCCCGAGAAAGAATGGGCCCTCTGTGCATGTAACCATGATATTGATGAGTGGACGGTTCCTAATGTCCGTCCACCCATCCACGATAATGCTGCATCTAGACACCTCCCAAATTGCCCTCATGGTCTCCATCACTGTATCGATCTTGGCATACTCTTTATCCAAGATTGTGGTCCTCAATTTGTACTCACCTGGTGGCACAAATGATGGTCCTCCCCCCTTCGCCACCATATGCATCATCTCCTTATAATAAGGAGATCGAGCTACATGAAGTGGTATGCCATTGGAAAAATAGAATCTTCCAATGGATTCCTGTATCTCCTCTTTCAAGCGCGCATTAAACAAATCTGCTATAGGGTTAATTTTAGTTGTCACCTTCCGTTTCCCTTTGCTTGGTTGTGCTTTAGCCATAGCACTATAAGTGGAAGAAGGTCTCGAGACTGCCCTTGCCAATGATGTTGCTCTTTGCTGCGATCTAGGAGTAGGAATACATGGCTGCCCCTGTATTTGCTGCTCATGCAACTGCTGAGTTTTCTGAATCTGTTGCCTACCAGATAAGGTAGTAGGCATTTCAATTCCCAAGTCATCTGGAACACCCCAAAGCTTGTTGAATTCAATCCTATAATGTAGATTTTTAGTCTTAAAAAATTCACATGCTCCCACACCTTTTCTTGACCAAAAGAGGAAGTGTGCATTCACTCTAGTGATGCTACCAAACAATTTTGTACTACAAATGTTGCATTCTGACTTCCTTGTGCCACCATCTGATTGTGTTGGAGCTGTTATCCTCATTGCAAATTGTCTAAGAGGAGATTTAGGATCATAAGCACCCCTAGCCCACTTTGTCAAAAGTGTGGAGGGGCAATCAGTGGATGGTGGACCAGGTGGCCAACTATCTATGGATTGAGATTCAGTTTGCTCATGCTCATCCCCCACATTGGTGTCACTGTCATCATCATGCTCAGGTTTGGAATCTGAGTGGCTACTAGTGCCACTATGAGAATGAGTTTCCAATTCCATCTCATCATCACTTGTTTCATGATTGTGGGAGCTCATTTTGACATTGCATTTCACCAAATGAAAAAAAAATTCAATAAATACATGGTTTCAGCCTATGCCCTACTTTAAATTTTTAAAATTTTAAATTAAACAACAAGATTTGAGAAAATGAAACAACAAGAATCTACTTCAATTTAGAAATGAAATAAATTATAACTATAACAAAATGAAACAACAAGAAATGTAAAAGTAAACTAAAAACAATGAACATTCATTTGAAAATCAGAAAATAAAATAAAAAATTAGTTAGAAATTCTATCTTTTGCTTGAAAAATCTCTTCAACAAAGTGAAGAATCTTCCTCCTCTTTTTTCTTGCTCCTTGTCACTCCTCTTTGACTTGCAATCCCTCTTTTCACTCTTACAATCACCCTTTTCTCAGCTCATCACTCTTCTTCTTGTTGCTATTGCAAACACTTAGAAATCAAAAAATGAATACAAATGAAGCTTGATAGTGTTTTGAAGCAATATAACACAAGAGATGGGCCCCACATACCCCTAGGGTTAGAATAGAACCCATTAAAAAAAGAATCTTTTTTTTAAAATGCACTTTATTATGTGCCGTGACGAGGACGCTTGGGCGTCTCCTAAGGGGTTGAGGGACGCGGTTGCGTCCCCTTGTTCCTTCTGGGGATGTCGAGACGTCCTCGTGTTTTTGGTAGAATGACAGTGTTTTGGTGGCTCCACCGGGGATGCCGGACCCACTTCCCTGGTGCGTCCCCGTTCCAGGATTGCTGGGGATTTTGGGATGGGACGCGTCCCCGGGGTACACTGGGTACGAGTACCCAAGTACTTGGTACTTAGTGGAGAGCATCATAGCTAAGGACCTTGATTAAGATTTCTGATTTTTGTTTCAGTTTTTTGTTTGTGTATCAGCTTGTTGTTATCAAGCTTATTTCAATATGTAATCACTAATTAGTTTGAAACTTTGGTACAATGATTGTATGACATTTCAATTTGTGTACTTAATCTTCAAAGTTAATGTTTGACAATAAACTTTATCATTGTTCTTGTTTTGAAAACTCAATGTCATTACATTTTGAGATTTTCTATAAAATATTAAATTATATATAAAAAAATTGACGTACCCAAAGTACCCCCATCTCCTATTTTGAAAAAATAGCCGTACCCATACTCGTACTTGTCTCCAAAGTACCCAAGTACCCCCGTCTCCCTGCAAACTTGATATTAAATTATATTCCCTCAAGAGCCTATAGTGGGGAGTTGGGTACAGAAGAAAGCATCTAGTTTATGAAATCAAATCCCTCTCTTGAAATCGGGAGTTGGGTACAGTCAAAACAGGATGATTTTCCAGAAAGGAAGGCAATTAAAAATCAGATTCAAATCGAAAGAATCAGAATCAAGAGCAATGGAAGTGAATTTATCAGCACTAAAGCAAATTTCTCAACATCAAGATTAGAATTCCAATCTAAAAATTCAGATTCCTTTGTTTTAAAATTGCATTCTAATCCTGATTTATGATTTTGATCCAAGGTATTTCTCTTCTCTTGTAGGAACCATAGTTTAAATTATTGCAGATATATTTGCGATAAATGAACTTATCGTGATAAGTTCTGCTCCGCGATAAAACACTTGAAGTTATCGCAGAAACTTATCGCAGAGAAAAGTGCAATTTATCGGCGATAAATCATGAACTTATTGTGATAAATCAAAAACTTATCGCCCATGCCTAGGTTTTGACTGTGACAGCCCAACAAAATGGCAAAAGCCATTTTTTTGTTTGGAAGAGCAGATTTGGAGAGGAGAGAAAGGGTTTGGAGGAGAAAGGTCATTTACAGCTTTCTAGAGCTGCTAGGAAGGGAAAGAGGAAGATGTAGACTATTTTGATATTGTAATTGACACTTGTATTTGTTTATAGCTAAGTTACCGGTTCGAGTTCGGTTCAAAGTTCGGGTTCGAAGAACCGGTTTGCAAGTTCGACAAAATTTTGAAAAGGGGTTTGGGTTCGGGTTCGAAAAAACATGTAAGATTTAAAAAATATATATATATATATATATATACATATTTATGAAGCCTAGAAGCCTGAGTTAAAATTAGAATGTCACATAGTATCATAAAAACAACACTTAAACAACAAAAACACCATAAACTTATAATCATAGCCTCATGAATGGTGATCGTACCATCATATACTTCAAGTTCAACATCAAAGATTCAATGTCTTTGAATCAGCAATAGAGCTAAGGCCAATGGGATCAGCAGCATTTTCTGAACATTTTACCTCTGTGAGGAGAGTTGCTGAGTGAACTGCCGATGGTTTTGCAAAGTACATAGTACATATCTGCCACCTCATACTTTTCCCATTCCCTTTAATGACAATGCCCAATGGAAATTAGTTTCTTAATTTCTGATTTTACAAGGTAACATAAATTGTTTTGCACGCCTTCAATTGAAAGCAATCAATCTAAAAGCAAAAGCCAATCACAAGGAACGGATTTTACTTGTTCCATTATTCTTTTCTTCTTGTTTGATTTGTTGGATTTGAAAGCATTTGAACAGTCAAAGTGAACTGCTTGATCTGTTTAAATCGATTATTCATTGCCAGGAAGAGTAAGTCATTTGTTATTTATTCCCCACGAATGACTTTTTTTCTTTATATTTGTTGAACCTGCTGTTTGCACGTCCAGGCTGGACATCGAACCTTGCCCGGACCCCAAGGCGAACTGGACCTGAACTTCGGACCAGTTCAAACTTGGTCCAGTTCGGAGGGGCTAGGGGCGAACCCTGGTAACTAAGGTTTATAGTTTTACAAAGACAATTTTCTATTTTTAGTTTGCTTTAGAGTTTAGACTATCAGACTATGGCTACGAGCCATCAACTTTCTACATACGGATGCAATTTTGTATCCTATTTGCATTTATATATATCTAGATCAGCTTGTTTGGTTTGTTTACTCATTTACTGACTCATTAGATGCATCTCCTTATTGAAATTTGCAAAAAAATGCATTTCTAATTAA
The DNA here is from genome assembly GCA_027943335.1 of Chamaecyparis obtusa. NCBI lineage: Eukaryota > Viridiplantae > Streptophyta > Pinopsida > Cupressales > Cupressaceae > Chamaecyparis > Chamaecyparis obtusa. The sequence goes on from BSBK01005474.1 coordinate 313,474, forward strand.
ATTTAAGCAATTTTTAAAGTTCCTGATATTTTCTCGAGAAGTTCCCGACTTATCTCTGGTATTTGCCGATATCTTTTTTTTTTGGCTCTTGGCGATAAGTTGCCGATAACGATATTTGGAACTATGGTAGGAACAATGCCGGTCAAGAGGATGGATTGATATGAGGAGGTGGTGAATGGAATAATGAAATGATGGAGTTCCAAGGCAAGCTCCAACAAGGGAAGAATGGAGGGACTCAAAGCAAGTTCAAATTTAAAGACAAGAAGGAATTCAAAGACAAGACTTCCACCTAACAAGGCAGATAAGAAGGCAAATAAGTTTACAAATGGAGAAATGCTATCTCTATCTTGAATTTCCTTTGGAAATCCAAGATCAACATGAAGGACCCAAGCATCACAAGAAGTTAAGATGACAAGACCATATCAATTTCAAGAACAAATCCAAGGAGAAGATTTCCAAAACAATGAGGATGAAGAACATCCATGTAGATGAAACAATTTGGGAATATGAATCATCACATTCACAAGAAGAGGATAATTTTAGAAGAGTTAATCATAGTTAGAATAATGTTGAGTATCAAGAGATATCTCTTCTTTGTGATATAAGATATGAAAGCTGAGGTGGCGACTATTCATCTTCAACCAATCAAACAATTCGAAGTCAACATGTCCAAGTTCATCCAATCAAATTCATCTATACGTGGACATGTGGAATTCATTTAATGAAATATTTCAAGCAATTTTCTCATTGGTTCATCCTTAAAAGGATATGCATTTCAAAGCAATGTAATTTTGTCATTGGATGACATTAAATGATTGTATGTAGTGGTTTTAACTAACCCTAATTAGGGTTTCATTGAATGATCTTGGCCGTTGATTTCAAATCAATCTGGGCCCTTCATTGTAATCAAGAGGTCTATAAAAGGCTTGGCTTTGTCATTTGTAAAAGGTTCGTCTTTAGACAAAGTAGATTGTAGAATAGAGTAGCATTAAGAGGAGACAAGAAATTGTTGCCAAGACTATGTTGAAGTTAATATAGAGTTTTCATTAAAGATATGGTGGATTCCTTTGCGTTGCTTCTACATTTTGCATGGTACTTCTCAAAGTTCAGTTAAAGTTCATTGATTGAAATGGAGAAACATGAAGATGTTTGATGAATGGCATGTTCATACCTTTTGTTTCTTGTTGATTGCAAGTCATAGTGTAAGGTTAGTCTGAACTTGATTAAGTAGTAAGTTTGATTGTGAATGTTCATTTGAATTGCACTATATTGGGTATTTGGATGAATGTTGGAGATGTGAAAATCCTTCATTACCTTTGGAGATTGCATCATCTTTGTGTAGTTGTTTCATTTGGCGAAACAAAGCTTGGTTATAAGAATTCACTCATCAAAGCATCATCTGTTGATATTATTGCCCCTATAATTAGATTAGATTCTCTAAACCCTTATATTTTTATTGTTTATTTGTAGTTCAAGTTGGTTCAATTCTTTTTCCTGCTACTTTGAGGGAAAATAATTGATAAATTCCAATAAGAATAACATAAGTCCCTTTGTGAAAACCAACATTTCACATCATGAAACTGAGTTGTCCAACACAAAGTCGCTAGTATGCAGTGTAAACCTTTGGGTTGCCTTATTTGATCACACAGTGCCACATTGTTTAGCAAATGAAGTTTCCTTGTTCAAGAGAGGATTTAATACTCAATATTTTATTTTGCATGTTGGAGTGGTCACAAAACTCACATCAACACTATCTAACTTACCACCACTAGACCTTCTTTGAGCTACGTTGTGAGTTACATTACTAGATTCATGACAATACCCAAGGCAGAACATTGGGTTGCAACAAAGCGAGTGGTAAGATATGTGAAAGGGACACTTGTGTTTGGCATTCTATAGAGAAGTAAAGATTCTAGGCTGGTTGGTTTCATAGATATAGATTGGGCTGGTTTTGTTGATGACAAGAAATCCACTTCTTGATATGCCATCAGCCCTAGTATGGGTGGAGTCACATGGACTAGTGAGAAGTAGTAGGCAGTGGCTTCTTCCTCAACAGAAGTTGATTATCAAGGAATAGTCAAAACAACATGTGAGGTAGTATGGCTTTGGAGGATGCTTTTAGACATGCAAATTTGTCAATTAGGGCCTTCATCCTTGTTTTGTGACAATCAAGATGTGCTAAAGCTTGCCAAGAATTCAGCCTTCCATGAGTGTACCAAACATTTAGAGCTTCATTGTCATTTCATCTGGATGTTGCAATATTGTCCAATTGAGGACAAGACAGTTCACATTCTTACCATGTCCTTGAGTCATGACAATTTGTAAAATTTTGGGATAAACTTGGTGTGGTTAGTACATTGATCATTAAAGGAGGGTATTAAAGTAATATTATAATATTAATTTAGTTTATAATAATCAATTAAGTCTTTATGATAGACTTCAAGAATATTCTTTTATTCTTTTAGTTATGTTCTTATCCTCTTCTTTCTTTGTTGTTGATCTTATCTTTATCATATATATATATATATATATTTGTAACTCTTATTTAAGAATACTTTTGCTGCTTAGTAAATTTTGGATATCCTGGCAATAATTCTTTGCAATAATACTTTCCGTAATAATACTCTAGTCAAACTCATACAAGTCACAAAACATTGATCCCCAAGCATGGCTCCGAACCTTGCATATAACAATAAATACATATAATCGTGAACCAAGAATTAATACCAAGTATGTGTCTACACTACGAAATCATAGACATCTCATGTCAAAGATCCCATTCATACAACATCATAAATAGTTCATCTACTCAACAATTGCTGGAATCAAGCTAAACGGAAGCATTACTAAGAATCACACACTGACAGTCATGGCACTTTGCCTTTTGATGATAAGTTGATAACACTATTTTTTTGATGTGATGAAAAATATTCAGAGCCATATATTTCAGCATGCATATCTGGTTTTGAATTTTTTCTGTATTTGCAAGGATTCATTGCTCTTAGCACATTTTTACAGCAGTTGGAACTGTTTCTTTGAAATGCAGAGAATGGCATTTTCTAATTTGTATTTGATATGTTAGGTTGACCTTTGTTGACTGCAGTTTTCATAGAAGCCACACCTTTGACACTAAAGGATGATAATTTATGTAATCCTTGATAATCAGACGAGTAGTGCCCAAATAATGTTGTGGTTATTGAAACAAGCATTGGTTTTATTACGTCAATTTTATTCTGGATTTAATTAGTGTATAGCTGGTTGTAAAGAAGGTACACAAAAATACGTATCGTTTTATTCTAATGTGAAAAATATATCCTGAACTGTACTTTTGAGACCATGCCTTTGTCTTAATGCTTCATTGTTTATTTTTTTAAAGATCTTCATATTTATAACAATTTTATTGTCGCTTTGAACACATGGGGAGAAACTTTAATAAGTTAATATATGATATAAGCACAAAGAGAATAAGTTCTGCCTTTTGGTTTGTTTAGGAAGGTCAAATGTGGGTAAATCCTCCTTGCTGAATGCTCTAACCAGGCAATGGGGTGTTGTGAGAACATCGGATAAACCTGGTCTGACTCAGGTACACAGAGCCTTTTACTATGGTTAATGCACTACTGAATGCTTAGTTTTCTTTTAATTGATATCATTTGTTCATTTAAATTACTGGTTATTGCAGACTATTAATTTTTTTAAGCTTGGATCCAAGCTGTGTTTGGTTGATTTACCCGGATATGGCTTTGCATATGCAAAAGAAGAAGTCAAAGAATCTTGGGAGGAGCTGGTAAGTATTCATATTGGACTGCTATTTATTTGTAGTAGAGAACCATTTTGCATTATATGTAGAAACTTCGTACATCTCATTTATTGAAAAGGTGATCAGAATTGGAACATACATATATATGTGTCTCTTGTAATGATAATCTGTAATGTCCCCATTTTTTGCAAGTCATTGATCTGATGGTGCTAGGTCATTATTGTGATCCTCGTGGTCTGGCGAGGTGTTTAGAGGGTCATTGGTGTGAACTTACTAATTATAGTAAGTCAATGGATAGTTCCGATGAGCTCAGATGAGTTAGAGGAGTTGAATGATGCTCTCGGTTTTCATTTCTGGCCTCCGGTTTGGGCTCCAAGAATCTTGGAGAGAGCGTCTATTTTTAGTAAGTCACCCCGTCAAGTTCATTCATCATCTTTCATCATCTGGATCAATCCTGTGTAGACAGATTTCGATTGGGACGCTTCTTCAGTTGTTTTCGCAAGATGGGTGGTTTATTATTATTATTTAATTAAATTTGCTAAGGTTGCCATTTTTGTTGGTATTATATGCTGGATACCTTAGTGTTATAGCTCGTTGGAACCAGGATGAAAAGTTTTAAATCTTGGGCAGAAGAAACAGGGACCTTGCGTGTCATAATTTCATGATATTGGTGAAAAGGCCTTTTTTGGAGCCAGATGAATTAATGAATTATATTATTCAATATGTGCCTAAGTATAAAAAGTGTTTTAAGTGAAAAGTGTGTGAGAGAAGACACTTTTGAATTATAAAAACAATGCTTTGTGAAAGGAAAATGATCCATTGTTCATTTTGATAAAAATTATGAAGTCTTTTGTTGAGAGCTTTCAACAAGGGTTTGAGGACTGATTCCTCTCTGTTGCACTTTGAATTATTCCTGTGGTGGTGAATTGTGCATTTGATTCTACTTAAGAAATTCTGATAATTCATGGCTGCGAATTGATGCTTATGTATATCAATTTGGTTCAAGAATAAATTGAATTCATTACTTCTACAACTGGGTTCGATTTTCTCTTATCTGGATGCCATTGCTGAGTAAGGGAGGTTGATGTATCTCCTTCTGATTGCTGCATTGATTGTATGGCTGCCTACCAATAAATACAGACTGCATTAATTATTTTGGAAGCTGCGTTTCAATTTCAGGGAGACACGTTCTGATTTCAAACAGCCGTGTGGAGTCCTTTCTTGGCTGCGAGTTCTTCCTAGGAGGCAGCGTTTTGATTCCTTGAGCTGTGAAATTCTTCCTAGGGCTGCATGATAACACCATGAGTTTATTCATCATTCAGCACGCATAGTTTGCTTGCTAGGTGCCATTTTTTGATGGAATTAATTTTCAGAATTTAAATTTACAAATTCCTTGTATATTCATACTTGTGAGTTTAATTTATAAATGAATTATTTGAAATTTATGATATTATAATTGTGAAGAAATATCCAAGTTATATATTTTCCTTGATAAAATTCTGTGGAAGTGTTATCTATTTCAAAGAATTGAATTTCCTGGAGCCAAGAGCTAGTCAGGCTCTTTACAGTGGTATCAGAGCTTTTTTCCTGCCATCCTATGGAGTCTGGAATCATTTATTTTTAGAAGTATTTAAAAAGTGACCAGCACTTCCATTTTTCCTAGTTATGGATAAATACAAGAGATCCAGTTCCGGAAATCGTCATAGCAGTAAGGGAAATAGAGCGGAATTAAATGCTTTAGTAGAAAGCATGGAGAAACTTAGACTGCATTAGTAGAGATTGGTAGAGAGTTTGTCGGATCCAGTTATAGTAGATAGGGTAGCGAGATATATGGTCTTTGCCTTTAGAAGACCGACATCGAGTTTGCAGGGGAGAAGGCTAGAGTTTTCTCCGATAGTTGTCCGTGATGCTGATGTTCCTACATCTAGTTCAGCACCTGCTATTCCCATTCACAGTGCTGATGATGGATTTATTACACTGGAACCAGTGGATGTTTCAGTGCCATTGGATGACAGTAGTGTTGAGCATCACCGGGTTGAGGCTCCCAGAGCAATCACTACGGATTGTACAGAGGCAACTGATGTTGCAGTTATCACTGAGAGTTCACACTCTTTCATGGAGGGAGTTATTATTGGAGATGTTTATGTCAGTTGTAGTAGTGTTTCTCCAGTTCAGGAGGCAGTTGCTTCCTCAGTTGGGACCGAGGCATGTAGGGAGTCTCCCAGTGGTGAGGTTGGTGATCTGGGCATTACAGCGGGGTCAGTTGATGACAGTTCGTGCTCCGACATTATTGGTGCACAGCCTGACATTGAGTCATGTGTGCAGAGTCACGTGTCAGCAGTTGTGGTTTCAACAGGAGATGTGGGAGCTGATAGCATAGACACATCTGATGACACTTTTGAGGATGCTGTGAGTAGCATTGGAGATGACACCCCCTGTGAGATGTTGGGTGATAACTGCGAGGAGCGTATGAGCTCTGACAGCTTAAAGATTTATGATAGCAGTCACAGTGTGGGATCAATACAGGAGACAGCGGTTTTTTCTTGTGTTGAGGATGTGTGCATGGAGCTTTTTGGTGATGACACTTAGGATGGGAGTGTTGCAGTTGATTTGGGCGACATAGTTTCATGCCACTGTATAGTTGATTCACATGACGACATTGAGTCATTTTTGCAGCCAGAGTTAGTAGAGGAGATGCGGATAGATGATGTGGACACTAGCATTGCAGATATCTCTGATGCTGAGAGCGAGGATGATGAGTGCTGTAGGATTTCTGGCTTTATATATCTGACTCTGGATGTAGATTCAACGTTGTCATATGGTGGTGGTGGGTTCCAGGATTCTATGTTACAGGGACTACCAGATGAGGACAGGGAAGCTTATGAGTGGCAGGAGTTTGTTACAGCCAGGGCTTCCACTTTTAGAGACGGGGTTACTTCTTCGGTAACTCATGAAGATGCGTCTCAGGATCTGGATTGTTAGATGGTTGCAGAGGACGAGGTAGCTGGAGATTGTGTTGAGTCAGATTCGGCAGCAGCTTCCCTGGGGTTAGATGAGGACGTGTCTGATGCCTGTACTCAGTTTTTAGATGTGTACTCAGATGAAAGTACACAGAGAGACGGTGATCTTGAGGGGAGTTTGTTGTATACAGCTTCCTCTCATAGTGTAGACAGTGTGTTTGAGGTTGTTCATAAGAGGCCTGTTGTGCAGAGTCATCATGTGACTAGTCAGTTGCGAGTTGATGAGAGAGATATTACTTCTACTCTCGAGCATTTTGATGCCGCTCGTGAGTTGTTGGTTATTTATGGTTGGGGTGCTCCTATGACAGATGAGGCCAGTGGTGGTTACCTCTCATTGACAGAGATTCATACTTTACGTGAGGTTGTCAAGATTTTGAGACATAACTACTTACAGATGCTAGCCGACCGAGATCATTGGTGGAGTGGGGGAGTACAACTTATGAGACACTGATGGATAGAGAGGAGGAGGTGAGTGAGCTTACCCAGGAGCTCACAGCGACTACTGAGGTTTTAGAGGACACTCAGTGGGCCCTTCAGGAGTCGCAGATCCAGTTAGAGGAGGTGACCGTGGTGTTGGAGCATTTGCAATCCACACCAGCCCCAGACCCAGTTCGATTGCACATTGAAGTGGTTGGTGGTGAGTTTTCTCTTATGGGTGGTGATGAGGAACATGATGATGTGGCAGACACACATGTTCAGGATATGGGAGCTCTTGGTTCGGATGAGGTAGGAGTACCAGTAGAGTCAAGCTCTCAGGTTGATTTGCTTCCCTTAGCTGGGAGTGAATCTATTTCATCATCTCACATAGCTAATAGCATGGGATAGTGGGCTGTGCCACATTTTCAGAGGGATCAGCTGTGGATTGCAGGGGAGCATGTTGATGTTCCACTTATAATTTTTACTGCATCGAGTCATTTATGGAGTATTTACTTGAAAGTGCAGATGTGCGACAAGATTTTTATAGTGTCTGAGGGTACTCTCATCCGAGGTTCGTGTGCTATTCGGAGGTTGGTAGGGAAGATTGTGGAGACTCTTTCTACTATGCTTCCCCACAGGGATTTCGAGGTTGGGTTTGTTGAGAGGGTTGCTCAGGTTCCTACCTTGCCTGCAGTTATGCGGAGTTAGAGATTGGAGCCATCCCATGATTCCCAGTTTGGCAATGATGAGCTATTGACAGAGATTGGGGTTTCCGACCGGCTGTATATGGTGGGGCATGTTCATCATTTGTTTTTTTGACCCACAGGTAGAAGATTTCATCTCTCGCAAGGGTAGTTTGGCTCCTAGTCCTTATCATCCATTATGGGATGGGTTCTCGCCATCAGTAGTTGATGGGAGTTTTGGCTGCAAGTCAGTAGCAGGTGACTTGCAAAGTTATGGTGACTGCAAAGATTATGCAGTGTGTGGATATTCGGGTCTTGGTACAACTTTGTTTAGGGGTGTTCATCACTATTGTGCAAATGGTCTACACACTCAGTATAGGTCAGTTGGGAGCATAGGGGGAGTTCAGTGTGTATGGGATCCGAGTCTCCCATACATCTTGGTTTTAGATGATCCTGAAGTTCACTTCTTTCGAGATCCGGGCAGAGACAGATTTAGTATAGGAGTTTGGGTGAGTTGTTTTGGGTCTCTTTACAAAGTTATCCGATTTGTATTTTGGGTGATGTTACAGGAGCCTACAGTTGATGTCAGTGGCGCGGTATACTTTTTTTCTGTGGGATCTAGGTGGATTGTGATGTTTCTTATTCCAGTGATTGCTTGGGGACAAGCAATCTTGGGGAGGGAGGATTGTAATGTCCCCATTTTTTGCAAGTCATTGATCTGATGGTGCTAGGTCATTATTGTGATCCTCGTGGTCTGGCGAGGTATTTAGAGGGTCATTGGTGTGAACTTACTATTTATAGTAAGTCAATGGATAGTTCCGATGAGCTCAGATGAGTTAGAGGAGTTGAATGATGCTCTCGGTTTTCATTTCTGGCCTCCGGTTTGGGCTCCAAGAATCTTGGAGAGAGCGTCTATTTTTAGTAAGTCACCCCGTCAAGTTCATTCATCATCTTTCATCATCTGGATCAATCCTGTGTAGACAGATTTCGATTGGGACGCTTCTTCAGTTGTTTTCGCAAGATGGGTGGTTTATTATTATTATTTAATTAAATTTGCTAAGGTTGCCATTTTTGTTGGTATTATATGCTGGATACCTTAGTGTTATAGCTCGTTGGAACCAGGATGAAAAGTTTTAAATCTTGGGCACAAGAAACAGGGACCTTGCGTGTCATAATTTCATGATATTGGTGAAAAGGCCTTTTTTGGAGCCAAATGAATTAATAAATTATATTATTCAATATGTGCCTAAGTATAAAAAGTGTTTTAAGTGAAAAGTGTGTGAGAGAAGACACTTTTGAATTATAAAAACAATGCTTTGTGAAAGGAAAATGATCCATTGTTCATTTTGATAAAAATTATGAAGTCTTTTGTTGAGAGCTTTCAACAAGGGTTTGAGGACTGATTCCTCTCTGCTGCACTTTGAATCATTCCTGTGGTGGTGAATTGTGCATTTGATTCTACTTAAGAAATTCTGATAATTCATGGCTGCGAATTGATGTTGATGTATATCAATTTGGTTCAAGAATAAATTGAATTCAATACTTCTACAGCTGGGTTTGATTTTCTCTTATCTGGATGCCATTGCTGAGTAAGGGAGGCTGATGTATCTCCTTATGATTGCTGCATTGATTGTATGGCTGCCTACCAATAAATACAGGCTGCATTAATTATTTTGGAAGCTGCGTTTCAATTTCAGGGAGCCACGTTCTGATTTCAAATAGCTGTGTGGAGTCCTTTCTTGGCTGCGAGTTCTTCCTAGGAGGCAGCATTTTGATTCCTTGAGCTGCAAAATTTTTCCTAGGGCTGCGTGATAACACCATGAGTTTATTCATCATTCAGCACGCATACTTTGCTTGCTAGGTGCCATTTTTTGATGGAATTAATTTTCAGAATTTGAATTTACAAATTCCTTGTATATTCATACCTGTGAGTTTAATTTATAAATGGAGTATTTGAAATTTATGATATTATAATTGTGAAGAAATATCCAAGTTATATATTTTCCTTGATAAAATTCTGTGGAAGTGTTATCTATTTCAAAGAATTGAATTTCTTGGAGCCAAGAGCTAGTCAGGCTCTTTACATAATCTGCTACAAACGAGGATAATATAAATGATGAACTTAAAATATTTAGGTAGTGTATCCTTAGATATGTAATCCTGTTTCTTGATTTATATGATGGCAAAGAATTGTAGCAGCAATATGTTGATGTCAGTTTTGTACCACTACATAACATATAGCAATTGAATACTTGATATAGAATACCAAACACTCAACCCTCTCTTGAAAAGTAAATACTCATGAAGAACATGAGAAAACTCCAAGGTTCCTTACACTTGTGGATACTAACTCAGTTATATTAATGTGATTTGCTGGTTAATCACGTAGGTGGGCTTACGTTGTTCACTCAAGGATGTCAAATTCTCGCCATGATGGTGATAAGATAAGGCTTTACAAAGTATACTCAAATGACTTTCTTCAATTTATATGACTTCCAACTTTGCTCAAAAAAAAACTCAACTACTAAACTACTTGTTGCTTTACTACTACTCCTATATAATGGAAAGATTAGCAAATGGACAGGGATCAAATCTAATGAAAGCTTGCCAGCGACCCTACCTCCATTGATGCAATGATTCAAGGGAAATTGGACTAGATTACCACACAAGGCTTCCTAACAAGCCGCTAGGATGCTAGTGGCCTAGTATATAGATCCCTATCAAACATTCACTAACATCACCATACAACTAGCCATTTACTTCTATTCTTACTTAACCACTTTCTTGAAATGAAATCTATTTTAACAACTCCATGAAATCTAATTTTAACAATTGGAAGTAGAAACCATGCAATAACACCAAGTGTTCTTAATCACCATGCAAGACACAACAATGATAAGAGAAGCAATTTTGGTATTATATAAGCAACAATTTTCTTCAACCCTTTACAAATGAGAGCAAATGGCCTTATATAGAGGCTCAAAATACAACCAACGGTAGAGATTAAGAGGCAAAACCAATGATCTAGATCAAATCCCAAAAACCCTAACTTGGGTTGCCACCCCATCGGCCAATGAGAAGATGCCACCTCATCAATGGACCAATGACAAAAAAGGAAAAGTGGCAACCAATGAAAAGGCACCAAAATGGTAGCCAATCAGAATCAGAGACCTATCCTACCCATGAAGAAAGGAGAATTCGCCACTTGGGGTTTACATCAAATGATCTTCTAATACAATTCTACCCTTTTCTTTCATGTTCTTAGCCAAGGTAATGAACGTGACTAACATGTTGTTGACTTCCTCCATGGGAGGGCAAGGTATGTGCCTCTTCCTGAGCTCAGCTGTGTTCATCATGTTCTTTGCTGCCTGCAGTGTCTTCTCACTCTCGTTCTCATAATCCTTAGCAAACTCGATAAGGGCCTTGAGAGAGGCAAGGATGCCCAAATGCTTCTTCCTGATGGCAACCTTCCCTAACTCATCCAACCTCGATCCAAACTCTGTCTCATTAATGTTTTCCTCTTTGATATCATCAAAATCAAGTGCAACCCTCGCATCGCTCAGCATGTTTGAAATGAAAGTGTCGATGCTTGGATTGTACTGTGCAATCTCATCTCGTATCTCTTCAAGTGTCCTCAATCTGACAGTCAAGGTGACATACCAAGACTCAACAATACCCTTTCCTCCTTCATTCACCACCTTGGCCCTCACCAACAATCTCTCTGATAGCCCAATAGCCGCCTGTAGCCTTGGAATGGCTAAGTCTCTGATTGGAAGGAAATCCTTCCACTCCCCTCCAAATGCTCTGAATTTGTCTCTAAGAGACACAAATGACCTGAATGTCAAGATAAAGCAAGGCAAGAACTTTCGCGCATCCTGTATTATATCACTGATCCAATCTTTGGTTTCTTGCACCTGAGCTGATATCTCCTCCATATTGCTCCCACTATCTTGTGGAAGGGCTGCCCGATGCAACTGTTGGATAGGCTGACACACTCCTTGATAGCAATCTCTCCAATACCTGTTTTTAGCCTCCAACTTCACAATCCTTTCGTTTGCCTTCCTCAACTTTTCTCTAACCAAAACCATGCCTTCCTGAATCTTCTCACACTCCATGTCATTAGTAATTCTTCCCGTATCATGCTCTACTATCTCATACTCCTGGGCTCCAATCTCGCCTACTGCCTTGCTAATCTTTGGTATAGCAATCTGAACCCTTCGGTGACCATCATCACCACTCCTGATTACCTTTGCCACTGTTCCTGCAATTTGTTTCTGTCTCACATCATCTTCCTTTTGCACTAACCCTTGAATGTCTTCAACTGTTTGGATGGCCACAACCTCGCCCCTTGGCATAAGCATCTGCCTCAACCATGGTGGTGCAGTGCATCTCCCCAAATTTGGATTTGGTTCAACTAGCAAAGCATCACCAACAGCCCTAGGCGCTTGGCTTCCTTCCTCAATTGATAGAGCCTCAACACCGATTGGCCTATCTCCTCCACTGTACCATGTCCACCGCGCCAATGTTGATGTCACCCACTCGCTTCAATTTTGAGAAGAAGGTCGTCTTGGGCATCATGTCTTCCTTGTCTTTCTTGGTATGTATTCCCCTTTGGTTCTTGCTTGCACTAGCATCCGCCATCCTAGCCCTTATTTCTACCCCTTCTTTCGACAATATGGTACTACACTTATCTCTGCCTCTTCAATCCTAGGGATGGACCTACCACTTGTTTCTGCCTTTTCGAATACTTATGAGATGGACTACACTTATATCTCCACTTCGTTCCTAGGGGTGAGACTACCACTTATATCTCCCCTTCAAATCCTATGAATGAAACTACACTTATATCTCCCCCTTCAAACCCTATAGATGGAATGATGAAGTGGTTGATGAGTAGTGCAAGAAGAAATAGGGAAATGAACCAAGCAAGAACAAGGAAAAATTCTGCCCTTTAGACCAGCTTTCACCCTCAAGCTTGAAGATCCTCCTTCACCAACAAACTCTCTCCTCCACCAAAGAAGAAACCACTCCACCAAAAATTCGCTCCTTCAAAATTCGCAACTCCTTCAATTTCGCTGCCAAGACACAATGCAAGAAAGGAATGAGAAATGAGGAGGGGAGGCCCTCCTCTTATACCAAATTTTTTGCTTCTTCAAATAGGGGGCCGACTTTGCATAGAGGAAAATAAAATTAAATAAAATGCCATTTCAACACTAAATTAAATGCATAATGAAAATTGCACAGCCCCAAAGGTGAATTTTATTTATTTTAAATTTGAGGGATTCGCATTTAATTTTATATTAAGGCAAAATTGGGGTTCAACTCTATTTCGAATTTTAATTTAAAGTCTTCTAATTTCTGCACGCCTCATATAGGGAAGGCCCTAATTTATTTTGGCGCCCAGATTTGCATTAATTTTGGGCCAGATTAAAGCCATACGTTTCATATTGGGGTCCAGATTTAATGTTTAAGGCCTAGCTTTCAGATTCGATTTAGTTTTTTTAGGGCCATACTAGCCACACGTTACATGATGGAGGGCCTAATTAATCCCCCAATACAACACGCTAGCCTTACACCAGCCCAATCATGCCCCACACGCTACCTTATTAGGGCTAGATTCACTGTCGTGATGCACAGATTTTCATTAAGTAAGGGGCTGTATGGCCATGCATTGGGGTTTAACCAATGTGATTTAGGCCAGACCTAATCTAAATGCAAACTGCCCCATATAAAAGGATTCTTAAAGCCATTTTAACCCATTTTCAATTTATTTTGCATGTCTGATTCGAATTATGGGTTCAACTGCTACTTTGGAGAGCCAAAACTTCGAATTTTGCGGTCATATTGTCAAATTTAAAGGGGCAGATGCAAGCACAATCATTGCCCTTTGAAATCTGGGCCATACCGTGTCCTAAATGATGGTATTGAGGACCTATACAAGGCCTTACTTGGATCGAATTTACACCTATCCCAGAAAATTCAAGTCTTAACATCAACACTTAGTCAATCTTTCAATTCCACTCACTTGCAGCCTAATTAACAGCAGTAAGGCAACAAAAAGGGGGTCCTCATCTATGATGGGGTGGTGTTGTGAAAACCTCACAACACAATATACAATTTACAATTAGGTGAACATTGGCCCATCCATCCAAGTTATTTGTAATTGAAGGACAACGGATGGAAAAAGACAAGAGGTGTATGTTGTAATATTACATTACTCATTCAAGATACTTCTCTCAATACACTTCAATGATGCCACCGAACTTGTTTTCGTAGCTTGCAGTAGCTATTAGTTATAATATAATATTAGACACTTTGTACACAAGCATTTATTGTTAACGTATTTTCCAAATTAAAGACTCGAGGGTATCTATTGGGGCCCCAGCCTTCAAATAAGGAACATTGCAGTATACTTCTAACCAAAAGTCCCTGAAAAAGCCATAACTGAATAATAATAAATATTATACAAACATCCACCACCCAAAAAAGAGCCAAGATCAAACAATTAATCTAAATTTGAGTAATTTATTGGAATATTTTAGTTAGGGGTCATTTCATTTGACAATAGGATCTAGTGATAGGAGTCAAACACCATTGAGAATCTCCATCCTTAACTTTGACATATACTCAAGATAAGGTAATCTCAAGGTGATCTTCATTGTGAGTGACCACGAAACCACCAACACCTTTTATATATCTATGTATTATGCCCTCAGAACTTGCGACTATATTTTTGTAGTCTTCATTTACTCATTTTCAGATACTGTACCAATAACATCTCCTTTGGGAGGGACCTGAAAGCTCTCCCCAAAGGTTGTGTCCTCACCCTTCACTTCCATCTTTGGTGTTGAGGGTGGAACAAGCATTCTTTCAAAATGATTTGGAAGTAGAGAGCATAGAAGCTATATCCTTTGACATAACTTGGGGTCGAACAAATCCAATTTGGAGATGAAGTCTTCTCGTATTGAAGCTTTATACCTCAATGGACCCTTTAGAATCATGCCTCCTCATCAAGAACCAATTTCATAAACTTTCAATCAATTTTCTCACTTTTCCCATCTCAACGGAAATATATCATGTCAAACAGATTCCTGACATGTACTTTTAGATTTTGTGGAATTTAACAAACTTGTTTTTTTTTTTTTTTTTGATCGGTAAAAGGCTGAGGCCCTTGATTTTATTAATATTTAAATAATTAATTTTTACAAAATAACCCCGCTCGATGCAGGCACTGGTAGGAAAGAGCGGGGTCAAGAAAACCTCCAGCCTTGCCCGAGACGTTAAGCCCTGTTCTTAATACAGATTATACGTGGGCATACCCACGACTCGATATTTATCGAGATTTGTTCATAGTACATAGTTACAGTGGGCATACCCACTGATTCTGAAATTATCACGATATAATTACATTAAAATTACATGTTTATACAACTTTTTGCGTTAAAACTTTGAGATATCCGCAACTGATCCAAAACCTTCAGTGAGAGATTGCACTTGGCGCCATATCAACAATATCCTCCTGAAAAGTAAGACATAATTCTTCCAAATCCACTTGTTAAAATATCGTCAATGTATTATAAAATAAAATCATCATGCTTAGCAATGTTACCTGCCCCCAGTTGATAAGCAGTTTTGATATCCATGTTATTGTATAAGGATATAAATAACCATCCCAATTTGATTTCATTAGTATGATAGCTAGCGAGAACATAAGAATGAGATGCAATTATTCTGTAAAATCCACTACCTTTTATTATAGAATTCTGTCTATAACTTTACCATAGCTACTATCAAAGACCAGCATTAATCTTATCCACATTATCCTAAAAAAGCATAAATTAATCCATTTAAGCTTATATCAGTAATTTTAAGATAAACTCATATTTCTTCAATAAATTCTGAGCCTTTATGAATTTACTCCCATTTACTACCTAGCATAGATAAATATTTAGAGTAATAGGTTTAATTAAAAGGGAACAAACAGTTCCTTTTTAATTATCCTATACGCTCTGCCTAGGTAAGAGGGGGTCTGGAGGCAGACAATATTGAGAGAATATGCAAGACAAATTGTCTACTTATAAATTTTAATTTTACAAGATGAAACATTTGGAAACACAATTCTGAATTTGTATATGTATATATATATATATTTGTATATATATAAATTTTATTTTTATATATATATAAATATATGAATATACATATAAAGTCATAGAGTATGTCTATTTAAGAGATAAGGTGATCTGAGAAACTTGAATGCATTCATTGAAAAACAATAATACTCATGGCTACAAGAGTAGATATATAAATATATATATAAATATACTTGTAGGTATATATTTACAAATACATTTATATATCTAAGAGTATACATAACTGCCACAACTATTAGATAGAAATTTATGTGTCCAGATCTAAATCCCTATTAAAACAAGCTGAGAAGATAATATTATCCAAACCTCCTGCATAAATCTACTATCCCTAGTTAATCCTCTCAAGAAGACCATAATTTAAATGCAGGCCTCTTCTAGATTAAGGGTAGCTTCAGTACGTACCCGATATCTTAACCTAATAAACAGAGCAATCTATATATATAAGCTATAGATTGCTCTGCTTATTAATAAGTTGTCACCCAGATATGATCCAGGCTCCTCAAATTTCTGTATTGATGTCACAAGGGTATTTGAGCATCATCAATACTCCATTTATACAAACTAACTTATACCATTCGCCACTGCAAAGACAAGTTGAAGTTGCTCTTCTGTACCAACCATATTCCAATTAATGGATTTAGAAAAGGAAAGCAGAGACCATCCTAGAAACTTAATTAAATCTTCCAGGACAATGCTTTTATGGAATGCTCTAGGATTTTATTATTTGACATCCGATTATGCTATCTCGAGGTTACCTATGGTGTCCCAGTATTAATGCAAGAATCAACTACCTGCCTTAAAAAAAAAAACTTCGAGGAAGATAGCACAGAGATATTAAAGTCTATATTCACATTACATAGTCCATCACACCAAATATGTACATCATTATAGGTTATTTACAAATTACCAAAGTGGCACACCGACTGTAATATACAGCATATCTCTAATAAGTATCCAGTCTCACTATATGATTTAGCTAGGAAACCAAAATATTTATACTTGGTTAAGCTGTATTTTACCCTTCTAAACAAAGTATAGCATATGTACATCTATGAAAACATCAACTTATAAACCAGCCTGCAATTCCTATTCCTCAGTATTCTTTTGCACTGTTGTGCATTTCCATGCGTTATTATCTTTGATCATCACCACTATGCACTCTATCTCTTCCTTGCCTTTGTTATTTCTCTTGGTGCATCTAGGCACCTCTGGTGCCATGATATGCAGGTTTGAAGGTGTGGTGTTGTTGAGGTAATCAGGGATATCAAATCCTTCATCCCTCCAGTAGTCTAAAAGCCATTTTGATTCCATTTCTTCTGCCAAAACTTCTCTAAATAGATAGTCAATGTTTCTAGCCATGACAGGCCAGTGTTCCTCGTCCTTGAAGGACATTAATGCTATTCTTTTAGACTATGGGATCCTGTCCAGTTCTTCTATGCTTGTTTGCATGGTTAGTTTCGGATGAGGAATGGTGAGGTTGTGATCTATACAATGAACCATGTTTTCCAGTCCGCCCAAGTGATCTTCTATAAAGATCTCTTTTGCTACGTTGATGATATCTTCTTTCCTCCTTCCTGCAAAGGTAGACAGAGCAATAAACTGCCCTATTATTCCGCCATTTGTTCTGTAGGTGAAGCAGTTGTTGAAATACTGGTCACCTATAGATTTCTCAATTGCCCTCCTGGTTGAGTCCGGTAAAGGATTCAATAGCTGATTCCATCTTTCTGAAAAGATGGATCCTCTAAACGCCATAGACCTATCACTCTTGGTGTAAAAAGTGAGTAATTTAGTTTCCATGCTTTGTTTCTGGGTAAAAGTTTGCCAGAAGTTTATGTATAAAAGAAATCCAAACCGATCTTTCTAGAAAAGACCAGATTCTTCACACTGAAGTGTAGCTGTCTACAACTAGAATTCTAGAGAGTAACTTAAGCCGAGGTAATAACATCTCCTGGCATAATTGGCATCAATGATTACCCTTACTTATCTTGATATTTCTGATGGAAGATCAGTTGTTTCCCGTGAGGTATACATCCCCAATAAAAAATAATGGATAGAGTATATGCAGTCTTCGAAGATTTAGATCTCCATTTGCCATAATGGTTGTAATTGCAAAAACGGTTTTATCATTACCATCACAGGCTATTTCTAGGTTGTGGTGGTAATGATAAGGCCCAAATGTGTTGATATATGATTGCAGATAGTTCATTGCAGTTAGTCCTTACTTCGTCCTTCGACTGAGTTTCCAATACAGATAATGTTGTAATCATGACTCTAATAAAGGAGGGGTATCTTAGCCATGATGCAAGCCAATGATTATTGTAAATTGATACGAGAGATTAGAGCATGAATAATTGGTATCTTAGATTTTTAATAATAATCTACCTCAATACAGAGCATTAGTAAAGCTATGCTGTGAATGTTACTAGTTATTCCGAAAGCTATTAAAATTATTATAGCTGATAATTAAAGTGTGCTATTGAGCCATTCTATGACAAATATAGCTATTAACTTTAAGCACTATTTTATTATTCTATGGCTAAGGAGATCGAGTAAAAGATTATTAGTTATACCAATACTATTATCTGAGGTGTTGTTCGAAATTTATGGCTATTGGGGTCATGAATCAGATTATACTTGTTAAGGTTAGTATATAATAGGGGCTAAACTATAATGCCCCATTAATAATCATAACCTTGGAATTTTGATTAGACGTATTGGTCCATTATTCTAACTCCATTTACGCCTTGATTTGCTAGCATATCTGCATCTATGTTGCCTTCCCTGTATGTATGTCTGATTTCGTAATTGGGAATATTCTCCATGATTAGATTAATTTCTTCTATTATCGAATTTAGGGTCCAGTTTGGTGTTTTTTTAGTTCGAATAGCATTAATAATAACTTGAGAATCTCCTTCTATGATTAATTTTGAGATGTTGAGGCTCTTGCATATTTTTATGCCTTTTAATGCAGCTTTACATTCTGCCATATTGTTCGTGGTTGGGTTAATGGGCCTGGAAAATTTGGCAACAACCTCTGCTTTACAATTTCTGATTAACCCCCCAATACCTGCTACCCCAGGGTTCCCTCTAGACGCTCCATCGAAGTTTAGTTTGAACCATCCCTCCTTTGGTGGAGTCCATTTACATGAAGCTCTATCTGCTTTTGCTTTGGGCCCCCCTTTTCCATATAAGGGTGGAATGTCTAATTTTGGCCATAATAATCTAATCTTGTTGTCCCAACTTTTAAAGGACTCTTCATAGCTTACTTGGTTTCAGAGTTTGCTATTAATGATTTCAATAATAGATGCTTCTATTTTATTGATAATAGATTTCACTCTAGTTTTTGACCGGTGAAGATCCTTCTATTTCGTTCTTTCCAAATTTCCCAAACTAATATTGATGGGGAGATGGTCCATATGTCTTTATAAAGGGTTGGCCATGCTTTAAGATAACTTAATAGATCAGATTGGATAGCAGATTTCCATCCGAGACATTGGTGTAACCAGTTCCAGCAGTTTTGAGTAAATGTACAGTTAAGAAGAAGGTGATTAATATCCTCTGATTGATTCTCACACAAGGGACATCTCGATGGCCCTTCGAAACCCAATTTATTGAATCTATCTGCTGTTAGAATTTTATTCTGCATGGCTGTCCGTAAAAACATCCCGGCTTTAGGAAGGCATGATTTATTCCAGCATAGGTTCAAAGGTATATCTATATTGTCCATGTTATGGTCCCGTATTATAGATTTATAGCCCTCCTTAACAGAGTAATAACCGTTGTTTGAGCCGGCCCAAATTAATATGTCTGATCTGCTTTTGAAAGAAGTTTCTCTATCCTTTAGAATGGCCAGAAGTTTCTGCCTTTCAGGACATGTTGGGTCCAAACACTATATTTTTCCATTTTGTAGCTTCTTCCGTGCTTAAGTAATCTTTGAGATAAGTGCCTAGAGAGTTCTTACAACCTTCCACAAACTCCCGAGAGAAACCCAGCTGATTTAGGGGAGGGAGGCCTGCCCAGGAATCATCCCAGAATAGTGCCTTGTCTCCCTTCCCTACGTCCCAAGATAAATATTTGCTTATAATCCCTCTACATTCTTTAATAAAGTTCCATATCTGAGAACCTTTTACATGTGAGTGGGTCCTGAAAATATTGATCGGGTCCGCATCGGGGATATATTTATGTAATAAGATTGAAGCCCATTTGCTATTAGATTCCTTATATAGTCTCCAAATAAGTTTAGCTCCTAATGCTTGGTTCTGCCATTGTAGATTTTTAATACCAAGACCACCCTTAGAAATTGGTTTACATAAGGTGTCCCATTTGATAAGGGCTAGTTTTTTATCCTCTGCTGGACCTTACCAGTAGAAATCTCTGAGCATTTTATCTAGATTCTTTTTAATGTCAGCCGGGAGGGGGAGAATTGACATATGGTATGTGGGGATGGCTGAAAGAACTGATTTAATCATCGTCGCCCTACCTGCTTTTGTGAGCCATCTACCTTTCCACGAGCTTTTTTTGTTTTGAACTTTAGTGATAACTTGTTGCCATAGCTTGGATGAGAGAAGACCTTTGTCCAGGTCAATGCTCAGATACTTGCAAGGGAATTTACCAATTTTGTATCCCATCGTTTTACATATTTCCTTCTCTAATTTCGGAGTGGTATTAATAAAGAAAATTTCCGATATAGTAGGATTGACTCTTTGACCTGAGGCTTCCATGTATATATTAAGGATGTCTTTATATGCTTTAGCTTCTTGACAGTTAGCAGAGCCTGGTAAAATCATATCATCCGCGAACTGTTGATGTGTAATGTTTGGTACGTTTTCCGATGCCTTTAATCCTATGATTTTGCCTTCCATATGTTTCTTCATAATCGTTCTTCCTAGTGCTTCTGCCATAATTACATAAAGGAAAGGGGACAGAGGATCTCCTTGCCTAATGCCTCTAGAAATACTGAAAAAACCCTTCGGGGTGCCATTGATAAGGATCGAGATTTTAGGGGTAGATATACAATTGAAAATGAGGTTGATCTATTGTTTAGAGAAACCAAAGGCTTCCATGCATTTGCAAAGGAATCTCCAATCAACTTTGTCGTATGCCTTTTGGATGTCTATTTTAATTAACATGCTTGGGTTCTTCGTTAATTGAGCAGTGTGAACTAATTCTTGAGCTATAGAATTTAACAGACTTGTTGTTAAACCGAGTTTATGGAATTTGCATGAAATAAAGGAAAAAGAAACTCAAGTATTTCACACACACACACACGTGTATATATGAGTTCAAACCACAAAAAGTAATTTTATTATCCCAGTTATGACAAAGAATATGAACAGGGATTAATATATGTCTGACCTCTTCAAACAAAAGAAAATATGTTAACAAAAATTCCAATCTGCCTTGTGGGAATATTTTTACCACAATTGGAGTGGCATGTGGGAAAATTTTGTGAGTAAAATTATTTTTTCTTAAAACCCTTCTCACTGAGGCGTATGGAATAGGTAAAGAGTTTGCAGGGGTTTCTCAGTTGGTTTAGGTGTGAGTTTGGCGTTGATTTTAGCTAGCCATCTAAGTACCAAAGTGCAACAATGCTACAGCAGTCAAATGGATGGATTCTGAGCAATATTCAGTCAAACTAGCCCTTTGCCTTGCTGCCAAACAATTCCAAGTGGTTTGGGTGGCCTGGGATGGTGGTGAATTTGGTACCATAGCAGCCTCTTAGAGGACTGTTTTCAGTCATTAGAAGCCATGACATATTTTACTGTCATTGACCATCCTAAATCTGCCCTCTGCATCAGACCTGTCATGATTGATTTGGCCGCAAATATGAGGTAATTAATTGA
Organism: Chamaecyparis obtusa; assembly: GCA_027943335.1. Lineage (NCBI taxonomy): Eukaryota > Viridiplantae > Streptophyta > Pinopsida > Cupressales > Cupressaceae > Chamaecyparis > Chamaecyparis obtusa. The sequence goes on from BSBK01005474.1 coordinate 335,347, forward strand.
TGTAATACTGTTTTTAGTTTGGGGTATGTTAATATTATTTTTCCAAGTCATGTATAGTGCACACAAATGAATGAATAAATGAGTTCAGACTTATTTGCAAGCATTTTTAGCTGTGTTTTCAAAGTATAAAACAAAAAAAATCAGGGTTTACCATTAGAAATTTAACAATGCGCTATGATTATTCAATGAGTTTGAATCAAAATTATAAAAAATCCACATTTCAAGTTGCTTGAGATACCCAAAAGTCTGTAGTGTATATAAATAAGTTTCTACAAAGTTGTTATCTTCAATGCTTGTAAATAAGAGGTATTCTCTTTTGTGATTTGATTGATTTTTTTTTAGAATTTATTGAATCAGAAATAACAGTACACAACAAAGGGCCAGCAAGCCAGGAAAGAGAGCATAACCAGAAACAACATCAGGGTGACCCCTAACAGGTCACAACTAGCATACCATGTCATCCATAATAATCTTCTCAAAATCTTTAGTATACTCTTGGGGCAACTGACCCCACTCTCTAATATTCCAACCATCCAACTTCTTAGAGGCCCAATTAGCTAAACAGTCTACTACTATATTCTACTCTTGGGGAACATACAAAAGGAAACATATTCTGAGGATTCCCTCAGACTGAGAATTTGTCTACCTACCAAAGCCAAATGCCACTCAACATCATCCACCTTCTGTTTATTCCGCATATCCACAACAACTTGGGAATCCAAGAGCACATCCTCTTTCTAGAGCCAAGAGAACAACAAGGGCCTCCATATAGTTATTGGTCAGTTGGCCCTTATACTCAAAAAAGAAGAAAATCACATTTCCCAGACTATCCTTACCAACTCCTCCAACTCTTGCATGTTGAGGATTTCCTCTAGAAGAACCATCAATGTTGATCTAAAGGAACCCCTAAGGCGGAGGAGACCACTCACCATTTTGTTGAGCCTTTTGTTTAGCATGTCAATGCTTAGCCTGTCATCTCCTATCGAAGGAATCTCTAAAATCCTCACCAAAGATATTCAAGTTCTGAACAATATGCAAATCACCAAGATCCAGATCCATAGAAAGATCGCACTTAGCCATCAAAGTTTCCTAAAATATGTGAGTAACTTGCAACCACACTTGTTGTACCAACATCTTATCCTGAAAAATCTTGTTGTTTCTTTCTAACCACAATTGCCAAATAATAAAATAGGGCCCAATATCCCACACAACATGGAGAAAGGAAGTCTTCGTAGGGGGTTTGCCGAGACTTCTCCAGAATTCAACCAAAGAATTGGCATGAACACAAGCATGCCTCCAAGCTCTCCCCACCACAAATGCCAAATCTGCCTGCTGAAAGAACATTGGAAGAAAAGATGAGAATTATCCTCATTATTATTATAGAAAACACAAAAAGATTGCCCTTGAAACCCTCTTTTTCGAAGATTCTCGCAAGTGAGGCATCTATTCTGCACGATTAACCACAAGGAAAAATTACATTTAGGGCAAGTGAATCTGTTCCAAACTTGCTTCCACCAAGGAACATTCACCTTCCCAAAGTTTGACCAATCTAACTGTAGATATCCTGAAGCTACTAAGAACTTCCCCTTCGGATTTGGGCCCCAATCAAGAATATCTGCACCATTTAGGGAGTTATACAATCTTCTTGACAATATGCTAGCAAGATCTTCCCTAGCGTCTACTAATCTTCCATGAGGCCACTCATGTGGCTCTTTCCATCTAGTCACTTCTCTTTGCCCTAGATTCAATGTAGCTTTGAAATCCTCAAGTCTACTCCATTGAGCTTCAAGAAAATTATTACAAAGAGGCTGCAAACAAGGAAATTGAGAAAGTATAGGAGGTAATCCATTCCAAGAGTCCTACTAGAATAGAGCTTCAACGCCCTTATTACAAATCCAAAAGAGTCCTTTCTTTACTAACTGTGCTTCCTTCTAGAGAGTATTCCAGATCATGGAGCCATTGCCTACTAGATTGTATCAAGAAATATCCTTTCCTTCCACTCCCCCTAGATGCTTTACATTGAGAATTTTAGCTTACCCTTGATCTTGATTGATGCACCATCTTAAAAAAGCGTAGTAGCCAGAACACAAACATTCATGCTTGCTTGACGCAAACCAAGATCACCTTCTTGCACTGGCCTACAAATAGAGTCCCATTCTAGATTCCACTTTGAAGTGAGTAAATAACTTGTCCACAAGAATTGCTTGGAAAGGGCATCAAATTCCTTAATAAAACTTGTAGGAGCCGTCTGTGCGAAACATCTATAAATAGGGAGAGCAAGGCCAAGAACCATAGCCTTCAAAAGTGTCACTCTTCTTGCAGTTGAGAGCCATCTATTAGTCCAATGGCTAACCTTTCAACAAAGCTTATCCAAAATATCCTGCTAGAGCCCCCCAGGCAGACGATGTGTCGAGAGAGAAACTCCAAGGTGGACAAAAGGGAGAGCATCGATTTGAAGCCTCAAAATCTTGGCAATCCTGGCTTGAATGAGAGCAAGGGTGTTAAAGAAGAAGATAAAGTTTTCTCTTCATTAATCTTTTGCCCTGAGGCGTTCAAATAGATATCCAGAGCTTTTTTGAACTTGGCAGCCTCATTGATTATGGCAGCTCCCATCAAAACAATGTCATCCACAAATTGTAGATGAGACTGAGGAGGAAGACAATGACCCTAATTCCAGCCCTAAATCAATACTTGCCTAATGCGAGACTTGATGAATCTTGTCAACCCTTCAGCCATTAGAATGAAGAAATATGGGGAAAGAGGATAGCCACAACGAAGACCTCTAGAAGCACCAAATAGATTTGTGGGCTTACTATTGATAAGAACCCCAAAAGAAGAGGAATCAATACAACTCACCACCCAATTGATTCACTCAAAAACAAAACCAAAGGCTATACAAGAAGTTCCATTTGACTCTATCATAGGCTTAAGTCATATCTGATTTTATAAACATAGCCTTCTCCTTAGAGACTGCCATAGAATGAATAGCTTTGGCCGCTATGATAATCCCATCCAAAATTTATCTTCTGGAAACAAAACCACCTTGCTCTATAGAGATAGTTTATGAAGCCATGGATTGAGCCTTTCAACAATCAACTTTGTGATTATTTTATAAATCACATTACACAAGGCTATAGGTCAAAAGGAGTTAAGAGGGTTAGCTCTGTCCTTAGGTATGAGAGCAAGGAAGGTAGCATTCATGGCTTTGAGCATTGGTTTATTTTTGAAAGATTCTTGGACCACTTCCTAGAGATCTAACTTAATTATTTCCCAAAATTCTCAATAAAATGCAATAGGGAACCCATCTGGACTAGGGGCTTTAATTTTCATGCCAAACACCACTGTTTCAACCTCAGATAAAGAAATAGGTCTCAGAAGATCCTCATTCATATCATCGGTAGCAATGGAAGGGATACAGTCCAATAAAAGCCCTTCCTCCACACTAGTAGGTGTGGAGTTCTTTGTAAACTAGTCCGCAAAATGTCTAGTGGCTTCTTGTGCAATCTCCCTATAGGAAGATAGAATAACCCCCTCCGAGGAAATAAGAGAATTAATTGAATCCCCATGTCTTCTATCCTTCATAGTATTGTGAAAAAACTTCGTGTTTCTATCACCTTCTTGGAGCCAATCAACCTGTGACTTTTACTTCCAATAGATCTCTTCACGGAGCTCCCATTCCTCTAGCTTCTTCACCACAATAGAGTCCTCTCTATATAAATCCTTTGATAAACCTTGATCTCTGATTTTGTGAGTGCTAGCATCAACCCGAGATTGAGCATCCCTTTTTGCTTAGAAGATATTACCAAAACACATCATTTTCTACCTTTTAAACTTATACTTTATGTTTTCCAATTGCTTGACAAAGGAATACATTGCAGTACCAAGAGAAAGCTTCCTCTCACTCCTCCAATCCAACATATGGTCATGAAGGGAAGGGTCTTGAAGCCACATAATCTGAAATTTAAAACAAAAATTCATTGACACTCGAAACTTAGTAGCATAAAACTTGATCAGCCAATGTTTAGATCCTCTCCAATCTAAAATCTTCGAATTAGTAGCCTAGTTATCACTCGTCCAGTTGCAAGAGACCAGAAACTTGTCTAATGTCTTAGCTATCATCTTTATTCATCTTCTATTATTCCAAGTAAACAAACTATTGATGGGTTTAACATCCACTACCTTGAGAAACTCAATATTTGTCCTCAGAAGACCTGCTGAAGGATCAAGCCTAATATTATCTCCTCTCTTCTCATCCAGGCTTGATACTGCATTAAAATCTCCTGCTAAAATCCATGAGGAAAAGGGAGCAATGGAGTGAACATATCTTATATGTGACCAAAGCAAAGATTTTCCAAAAAGATTAGTTGGAGCATAAACATTAGTAAAAAGAATATTCTCACTAAACTCATAGCTTGTGGCCACCAAAGAGATGGAGGATCTACTAGAAATCCACCAAAGTGGGACAAGGTTACGCAGATTCTATAGGCAAGCCATACCCTCAAAACAGCTTTGGGGCCCAATACATTGACAACAACTTTGAGACCAAATTCTTTCCATGTTGTTTAACATACCATCAACAGATGACTTAGTTTCCTAAATAAAAACCACATCAAAAGAATTAGAATCAATTAACTATCGAATAATCTTATGTCTAGGGATTCTATTCAGCCCCCTAACATTCCATGCGAGTTCAATCATTTCTAAGATGGAGAGAAGTGGGAGGTCTTCATAGAGCTAGACTCCACTAATGTCTCGCCAACTAGCTTCACCTTTTCTTGATCTTTCTTCCTACCCACCTTGGGAGGCTTCTCAAGGGCACCTTTTTTAAGAGCTTTTTGATGAATTCCCAAAACAGGAGGAGTTCCCTTACTTTTACTACCTTCCTGGTACTCTGTCCCCACATTAGTCACATAATAGGTGAGACCTAGACAATCTTTCATTTCATTGCATCCATTTGTCTCCAACTCTCTTGAGGTCCTCAAGGGGATGTCTATGTTCATTTGCACCTCCAAACCTTCCTCCTGAGATCCAACTTGCATAATATTGTCCTTCTCTCCAATTAGATCACATGTCCCTAGATGTTCTTGGCCAATGGACAAATTTGCAATAGCCCCATCAAATTGGTCTAGATCCTCCAGAGCATCAAACCTGTTAAAAACCTCATTATATTGCTTGTCATTTAGGGTTTTCTTTTGACCTCTTCCCCTATTACGGGTTCTGACTAGGATGTAGCCCACTTTATCCTCCATCATAGGAGCCTTCCCTTTATCCTATTTAGGAAGTGAACTAGCCGTCCTGTTGATGTGTGTTTTATGACCTACCAATAGTAGAATAAAATATGAAGTATCTTATCCTCTCTTGATCAAAATTCCTTGTATGCTAAGATTGCAAGTAAGATCACACAGGTAATTTCCAAGGTTCCTTCTAGGTCGGATAAGCTCAATGGTAAATGTGATATGCTGGTATCATGAGGGCCCTTATGTTTATGTTCCTCAAGTTGACTTTAAACAATTCTGGCTTTGGGAGCTTTCAAATGATATTGCAATAAGAGTACTTTTTTGGGTTTTTCACGAATATGTAGAAAGTAAAAGAGAGTAGGGTTGAGGAATTCTATTCTACTCCCAAAAAATTGAAAGATGAACACTACTACGATGAAGTCTACCAAACTTTGTTTCGCCAAATTTAACAACTATGCAAAGTCAGTGCAATCTTCAAGGGTTGTGCAAAGGATTTTCATATCCCGATGAATACCATCATAACAAACAATATGCATCAAAGATAGAAGTAAAGTATCCACATTAGGACTCAAAACCTGAAAAGTGGAAAAATACTGATAGGGGGAGGGGGTAAATCAGTAGTTTAAAACTTTAGAGCAGAGAAAACAAATCTAAGACACACTTGCACACAAGGAGAAGAGACACAAGTTTTTGTCACATGGAAAACCCAAGACGGGTTAAAAAACCACAGCTCTACTAAACAACTGGGCAACAACCCCTTCTTACAAAGAGCGACAACTCTTTCAGAACTACAATTCTGGACTGGCTACAACCAGTTTACAACAAGGCTACAACCTTTTCAAGAGGATAAAGATGTCTGATATAAGACCAAAAGATAGTTCCTAGTCCTTACATAAGCATAAAGACTTCTGATATTTAACAGACTGCCATGAAACAAATTCAATTCTAGAACCGGCAATCAGATCTCCAACACTCCTTATACAATAAAGCTAACATCACTTCAATCTGTCATCTTAACCGAAAGAACTCTCAGCTGCTCATGAGTATCTGACTGTAGTATCAAAAAGCTCGCATTAGAATAGAAATAAACTTTTCAGCCTCTGTGTTTTAGCTAATACTCTGTTTTCTTTTCACCCGCATTAACTTTAAGTCCTGCAGCAAACTAAAGTTGAGTTGCAACTCACGGTGAACATCAGACACTGGTGTGCCTCCTATGCTCAGTTTTTGTAACTTCCTCTGTATCTCCACACCCGGTTTTTGTCACCAGGCTCAACACCCATTAATCATACTTCTGCTCGTCTCGAGAATGAAGACTCTCCTCTACAAAAACCGTGACCTCACTATCACAACAATGGCTGCAAGAATTTCGCTTTTGAGACTACCCAACCACTAGCTTGATCACCGAATATTCATACTTTAGTCAGTTTTAAAACACCAGAACTTGTCTTCTTCCAAGAGGTCACTGCTAACACTCACAGTTGTCTTTCAAAACTTGATTCAAGACTCCTTGCCAAAAACTGGGCCGTATCTCGATATCTCGAATGAATGCCAATCTTTTGGCAGTTTCAGAAACGTGAAGACCTCCCTCCCGCACACATCCAAGTCCACGGAAAAAGAAAAACGGAGAGTCGCACTTATCGAGCACACTATCTTTCCTATAGTTTAACACCGTTTTTCTTCTTTGAAAAATTCATTCTCAAGAACCAGACTCCGCCTGTACATGCTTCCGCTTGTAACGCCTTTCTTTTTGTTTTCTTCTATATCCGTTCTAGCTACAGAGCCGTATCATTTTTTGATTTCAAACCTGTTTTGTTCTTTTTTTCACTCTTAAAAAAAACGTTCGAACATGATCGATATACATTCTTTTTGCCACTCGATTAAAACTGACATCCACCATTTAACATACCCACTTTTGTCTTTTACCTCTGATGATCTGTTCTTTTACACACGCAAAAAAGAAGACACGGTGTCACCCGTGATATCCTTAGAAAAACTCTGCATACGCACAATACTATCCTTAAACGATATTCTTAGCGTGACTGGTTAGACGGTCATCAATACTATTCTCCAAGTAGCAGTTACATGAAATGCAAGAGACACATGCATTTCGAAAGGTCTCAGAAGTCTTTCGACAGCTCACACATCTTTTGCAATTGAGCAGCTCTGCAGATAGCATACTTAGCAAAACGTCTTCTAACGTTGACCAGATTAGACAAGAGGCATCCATCGAATGCCAAGAGGTGTCAAAAAGGCAGTTGGAACATTTCATTGCAATCGGACATTCTTATACAGTCTACAAACTGGCACAGCTAATACAAATGTTAAACAAGTAGAATCTGACAAACGTCCGAAGGCACGACAACTGAAAGAGAACAGAATGCATCGAATGACAAAAACACAACAATCTCCTCCTTTTTGTCATTGATGGCAAATACAACAAATATCGAGAAGAACAATTTGCAAGGTTGAAACAACTCCAAACTGAGACCAATCTGAACACTTTCCAAATCTGAAACAACTCCCCTAGAAGATCTACTCCCCCTTTGTCATCAATGACTACGAAACTGAAATTCAACTACAGTCCAAAAGATATAACAATGAAGTGCTACTGCTGAAAATGAGCCTTTCACTGAGGTGGAATAACACCAAGCTTGCTTCGAAGATACTCAAAGTGATCTCGGGGTAGAGGTTTAGTAAACACATCAGCGATTTGTTCCTTCGAACAAAAATAGTTCATCTTAACAGTGTTATTTGCAACTTGCTCCTTCAGATAGTGATATTTGATTGGAATGTGCTTGGTGCAAGAATGCATCACTGGATTTCTCGAGATATCAATGGTGCTTGTGTTGTCACAAAAAATACAAATATGATTAGTAAACTCAAGCTTGTAGTCACATAGAGTATTCTTCATCCAAATTACTTGAGTGCAACATGAGATTGCTGCAACATATTCAGCTTCAGCAGTGGATAATGAAGTGCAAGACTGTTTCTTGCTAAGCCATGAGACCAAACAACCACCCAAAAAGAAAGCACACCCACTGGTACTTTTCTTATCATCCACGGAGCCACCCCAATCTGCATTTGTATAGGCTGTAAGAAAAAAATCAGAACTCTTTGGAAACCAAAGACCAAAATCAACAGTGCCTTTCAAATACTTGAAAATTCTCTTAACAGCTTGAACATGTGTTTGCTTTGGAGATGCTTGAAATCTAGCAACATGGCCAACAACCTGCATAATATCCGGTCTAGTGGCTGTAACAAACAGTAGACTGCCTACCATAGATCTATAAAAAGTCTGATCAACAGAAGGAGACACATCATCCTTACTTAGCTTACATCCGGTTTCCATAAGAGTGTTAACTGGATTGCAATCTTCCATTTTGAATCTCTTAAGTAACTCTCTAACATACTTAGCTTAGGAAATGAAAACACCTTAGAAGATTGATTGATTTGTAGCCCAAGAAAGTAAGTTAGCTCACCCATCATAGACATTTCGAATTCATCTTTCATACATGTAGCAAATGTCTTAAACATTTTGACATTGTCACTACCAAAAATTAGATCATCAACATAAACCACAACAATGAGAATGCTGTTACCTTCCTCTTTGACATACAAGTTGCTGTCTACATATCCCTTTTTGAAGCTCTGCTGCTGCAAGTAATTATCCAGCCTGTCATACCAAGCTCTAGGAGCTTGTTTGAGTTCGTAAAAAGTCTTTTTCAGCTTGCACACATAATCCACATTGTTAGAAATAAGGCCTTTCGGTTGTTCAACATAGATTTCTTCAACAAAATCCCCATTTAAGAAGGCAGATTTAACATTCATTTGAAAAACTTTAAAACCTTTAAAAGAAGCAAATGCAAGAAAAATTCTGATTGCTTCTAATCTTGCAACCGGTGCAAAGGTCTCACTAAAATCCACACCTTCGATTTGAGAATAACCCTTGCAAACTAAACGAGCTTTGTTTCTAATGATCTTACCATCTTCATTTACCTTGTTTCGGAATACCCACTTTGTACCTATCACATTTTTGTTGATGGGTCTTGGCACAAGCTCCCAAGTATTGCTCTTATTTGATTTGCTCTAACTCCTCTTTCATAGCAGCCACCCAATGCTCATCTATAGTTGCCTCTTCAAAACACTTAGGCTCAATCATGGGAATAAGTGAGAAGTCATCATCTTCAAAATAGTTAACATTTTTCCTAGCATTCCTAGTCTTTCTTTCAGCTATAACCTGATCAATAGAGTGATTCTTTTGAACAAACTTTGAAGGAGTTTTGAAATTAGAAGCATCATGATCACCTTGAGAATCATACTCGAAATTATCATGTAAACTTTCAGCATCATTAGAAGTAGAAACTGTTTCTTCATGAGCAGATTGAACTTTACCTATGTCATTTTCACCACTTTTGCTAGCTGTTATAACTTGAATATGAGGAGGAGAAGAAGGTACAACAGTGTTGGTTTGAGTTTTAGTTGATACCACAGTGCTGGTTTGAGTTTTTCCTTCTTCAGGGCTGTCATCATTCTCACCAAATTCATTAGTAACCTCATGAATCTTAACATTAGCACTCTCTACTAATTTATGTAGCCTTTTATTGTAGCATTTGAATGCTTTACTTTTGGATGAATAGCCAAGGAAAATTCCCTCATCAGATCTAGATTCAAACTTACCCAAATTATCTTCATCTTTCCTAATATAGCATGGACTTCCAAAAATTTTAAAGTACTTAACAGTAGCTGATTTACCTTTCCAAAGTTCATATGGAGTCTTGTTGAACTTGGGTCTCAACAACGTTCTATTCTGAATATAGATTACTGTGTGGACAACCTCTCTCCAAAAAACATCTTTAACTTTTCTTTCATTCATCAAACAACGTGCCATTTCTTGAACAGTTCTGTTTTTTCTTTCCACAACACTATTTTGTTGTGTTGTTCTTGGGGTTGAACCTGTTTCTTGATTCCATGTTGCTCACAAAACTTAACAAAATCATTTGAAGTGAATTCTCCCCCGTTATCCGAACACAAGCATTTGATTTTCACATCCATTTCATTTTCAACCAGATTTTTAAAAATCTTAAACTTCTCTAAAGCCTCTGATTTTTCTTTTAGAAAAGTAACCCAAGTCATACAAGAAAAGTCATCAATAAGAAGCATAAAGTATTTCTCACCTTGAAGACTTGTTGTCCTAGTTGGTCCACAAAGATCCGTATGAACAAGCACAAGTGGCCTACTGCTGAAATGATGTTTTGGTTTGAAGGAAGCTCTAGTTTGTTTACCCTCTTGACAATTTTTGCAAACAACATCAGCTGGTTTTTCTATCATTGACATATCTCTAACAGCCTCCTTTTTACTGATTTTGATAAGATTATCAAAATTTACATGCCCAAAACGTTTGTGCCAAAGCCAAGCATCCTCTACCTTGCTCAAACAACAAGTCTCATCATTAGAGTCATCAAGAATATAAAGATTATTTGCTATTCTAGTTGCTTTAGCTATGACATCAACTCCCTTTTTTAATAGTACAAAAATTTGAGTTAAAGCTAAGATCATACCCTTGATCACATAGCTGACTTACACTTAACAGATTGTGTTTCAACCCTTCAACATAAAGAACATTCTCAACAATGGTTTCATCATTATTAATTAAGACAGTACCTATACCAACAACCTTTTCAAAAGAGCTACCACCAAATCTAAACTTTCCACCTTTCATTTTCTTGAGAGAATGAAAGTTACTTAAATCACTTGTCATATGTCGGGAGTAGCCACTGTCAACATACCAAATATCCTTCTCACTGCTGGCTAGAAGAGCTATTTTAACAACAAGAGCTTTAAGAGGAGTCTCTTGAACTTTTCTTCTCCAAACCTTGGCCACTTTAGTTCTTTTAGGTTCAACATTGTAGAACAAATCTGCACTATAGCTGTTGCAAAATCTTGAAGTATGACCAAACTTGTTACAGCTGTAGCAAATTAAGTTGTACTTCCTAAAGACATTCTTTTCATGCTGAAAATAATTCTTGAATGGAACAGCTCTACAATCAACAGCTCTATGTCCAAAGTTATTACATGCAAAACAGTAGCTTTAGAAAAAAGGTTTATTTACCTTGTTAGGAGTAGGTTGACTACTTTCCGGTGGTGAGGAGTTTTGATCAGGTTGCATGCCAACTCCTCTCTTATCTTTGGTAGGTCTTTGAGAACCAAGAACGTCATTGTTGGCATTAAGTGATGATAACCGGTAAGCCTGTCACCGGTACTGATGTTGTCATTGATTGGCAAAAAGAGCATAGAGATTTGTCATCTCTATAAAGTCCACTGAACCAAACAGATCTATATGAAAGAAGGATGGTTTGGCCGATGATGTCAATATACAAGAATGATGTGACTACATGCATATACCACCGGTCACCTTACACATCCTTAGCCACCGAGCTATGTACACAATAAAGGAAAAAGAGGATTCCAGCATCTGCTGAGAATCGTGCTGCAATTGGTAACCAACCGAGAATGGCGCAATTGATAAGCCGAGCTAAGATTAGCAAACCAAGGACTGTAGAAACCGGTAAGCCAAGAAAGAGACAGCAACAGGTCAAAGACTCTTACCTGTTTACAGCATGAAGAACTCAACCGATAAATTATAAGACTCCGGTATGAACCAAGGAAGTCATAGTCAACTGTTTGTTCCAACCTAACTCTTTTTGACCAGGATTTATTGCAGTAAATCCAGGTGACTTTGAGTTATCTTGATGATCAGTTTGAGGTGTAGCTTAAGGTTTTAAAGCCGGATTCTGTGGCCTTTTGAGGCGTGATTGAAGGATTTAAAACCGGCATCTACAACATTAAATCAAAGTGTTATCTCCTATGAAGGAAAGTTGCCTGGCATGCAACTACTATTTTCTTCACTAGGCAGATAAAGCAAGGGGTTGCATCAAATGTTTCTTTAGATAATTGATACTTCACTACATGATAAATTCGATGAAGATCTGAAGTTAGGTCATGCATGATGAGCACAATTAGGCTTTTGGACCCTATATATTCTCATGCCTAAGGCAAATAAAAGTTGCCTTCATTCTGTCGAAAAAAAGAGTGAACCTGTAAGTTGCTGAAGTCAGGGTAAAATAGAAAGAAGAAGTGAAAAAGAAGAACTATGCAGAGAAGCACAGAAGTTGAGGAGAAGACACCTGCACCGACCAGTGTTACTTCTCAATTGAGCACGATTAGAGATCTTATCAGACTATGTGTAGTCAACTGTAAAAGGTCATTCACTCTATTGTTTTGTAGCAAACTACAATAGTTAAATCCTAGAATTTGGGTGGACTCTAACATGTCCCTTGTATCAAATCCCTTAATCGGGTGACATCTTTTAAGGTGTTCAAAGTCTTCTAACCAGGCAGGTCCTAATAGGCCTTATTGTAACAAATCCTTTAACCGGGTCGCATCTAGCAAATGCGTTATTATCCTCTAACCGGGAAGCCTCCTAACAGGGCGTAGTCCAGAAGAGTACAAATTTTGCGAGGTCTCTTCACACCATGATTTTCACCCTAATCGGGTTTCCACATGATAAATCTGGTGTCACTGTGTGAATGGTTTCTTATTGTTATTATATGCACGAGTCTGTTTTCTTTCAGTTGTAAGTTAACTTCATCAGTTTTATAAAGTAAAATTTTTAGAAGTGTTGATTCACCCCTCCCCTCTCAGCACTGGTTGGGACTGTTAGTCATCTAATGTGACTTTACCACTTTTGAAAGACAGTTCTTCACTGGAAAGCATAGAAGTTTTACCAATGTTTCTGAGAGTAACAATTTCAGCTTCCAGCTTGGCAATGTCTTTTTCCTTTATCTGAATCTGATTTTCCAGATTCTCATGAATCCTTTTAGCTTCTTCATTTAGAATTTTAGAATCAACAAGCTGAGTTTTAGCCTCTTTAAGAGATGTAGCAATCTTCAACTTTTCAGCACTCTCAACTTGTAGGAGATCCACAAGGCTTAGATTCTTCTTTTTCAATTTCTTAATCTCAGCTAGAGCTGAAATAAATTCAAGTTCAAGGTCCACTTTATCATCTTCCTCATCTTCATTTTCTTCGGAACTCACATCATCAACAACCATGAACATGACTTCATTAATTCGAGAATCACTTTCGCTGCTTGAAGAATCATCGCTGTCATTTTTTGAAAACAACACCTTTTTGCCCTTTTTAAATTTCCAATTCTTCTTGGCAAATCTCCTAGTTTTCCGGAATTAAAATTCTTTCTCATCATTGCTGTCTTCTTCCTTATCAAATGGACACTTAGAGGCAAAGTGATTAAATTTTTCACAGTTGAAGCATTTCAAACCAGATTTGCCTTTACTTTTGTTAAAGCCCTTTTTCAGCCTTCTAATGAGGTAAGCAATTTCCTCATTGGAGTCCTCATTTGAGCCATCACTTAGATTACTTTCTTTGTCCTTGCTTCTTTTAGAAACCTTGAATGCAGATTCAGTTTTAGAAGGCCCTTCAACAGTAGTCATCTCATAGGCAGTCAAGATACCATGCAATTTGTCAACTGTTAAAGTGTCCAAGTTTGACATTTATTCAACAACAGAGACTTTAGCATCAAACCTCATGGGAAGAGAATGAAGAATTTTTTGAACCACAGTTTTCTCTTCAACATTTTCACCGAGACCTTTTAAAGCGTTGACAACCTCATCAACACGAAGAAAATAAGTAGCAATGTTCTCACTATCCTTTATGCGAAGACCTTCAAAGACAGCCCAGTTAGTTTGAACTTTAGCCTTCTTGACTTTGTCATCACCATGATAAGCATTTTGCAATTTATCTCAAACTTCTTTTGTGGTAGCACAGTGCATGACTTTTACGAATTCAGCTTCAGTTAGACCACACAAAATGACATTCATGGCCTTGGCATTATTCTCAAATTCCCTTTTACCATCAACATCTGTAGGAGGGGTAGAAGGAATAGTGTAACCATTTACAAGACTGAGATACACATCACAGCCAAAAGACATGATGTATGTCTTCATGCGAACACTCCAAAAAGCATAGTTGTTTCCATCGAAAAGAGGTGCACGATTCATAGCAAGACCTAAGGCACTCATGATGGGCACAAGGATTGAACTCTCAAGCTTTTAAGCATGGGAAGAGAGTGACTTGCTCTGATACCAATTGAAAAGCGAAAAAATGCTGAGAGGGCGAGGGGGTGAATCGGTATTTTAAAACTTTAGAGCAGAGAAAACAAATCTAAGACACACTTGCACACAAGGAGAAGAGACACAAGTTTTTGTCACGTGGAAAACCCAAGATGGGTTAAAAAACCACGGCTCTACTAAACAACTGGGCAATAGCCCCTTCTTACAAAGAGCTACAACTCTTTCAGAACTACAATTTTGAACTGGCTTCAACCAGTTTACAACAAGGTTACAACCTTTTCAAGAGCATAAAGATGTCTGATATAAGACCAAAAGATAGTTCCTAGTCCTTACATAAGCATAAAGACTTCTGATATTTAACAGACTGCCATGAAACAAATTCAATTCTAGAACTGGCAATCAGATCTCCAGCACTCCTTATACAATAAAGCTAACATCACTTCAATCTGTCATCTTAACCGAAAGAACTCTCAACTGCTCATGAGTATCTGACTGTAGTATCAAAAAGCTCGCTTTAGAATAGAAATAAACTTTTCAGCCTCTGTGTTTTAGCTAATACTCTATTTTCTTTTTACCCGCATTAACTTTAAGTCCTGTAGCAAACTAAGGTTGAGCTGCAACTCATGTTGAACATCAGACATTGGTGTGCCTCCTATGCTCAGTTTTTGTAACTTCCTCTATATCTCCACACCCGGTTTTTGTCACCAGGCTCAACACCCATTAATCATACTTCTGCTTGTCTCAAGAATGAAGACTCTCCTCTACAAAAACTGTCACCACACTATCGCAACAATGGCTGCAAGAATTTTGTTTCTGAGACTACCCAACCACCAGCCTGATCACCGAATATTCATACTTTAGTCAGTTTTAAAACACCAGAACTCTTCTTCTTCCAAGACGTCACTGCTAACACTCACAGTTGTCTTTCAAAACTTGATTCAAGACTCCTTGCCAAAAACTGGGCCATATCTCGATATCTCAAATGAATGCCAATCTTTTGGCAGTTTCAGAAACGTGAAGACCTCCCTCCCGCACACATCCAAGTCCACGGAAAAAGAAAAATGGAGAGTCGCACTTATCGAGCACACTGTCTTTCCTATAGTTTAACACCGTTTTTCTTCTTTGAAAAATTCATTCTCAAGAACCAGAGTCCGCCTGTACATGCTTCTGCTTGTAACGTCTTTCTTTTTGTTTTCTTCTATATCCGTTCTAGCTACAGAGCCGTATCTTTTTTTGATTTCAAACCTGTTTTGTTCTTTTTTTCACTCTTAAACAAAACGTTCGAACATGATCAATATACGTTCTTTTTGCCACTCAATTAAAACTGACATCCACCGTTTAACATACCCACTTTTGTCTTTCACCTCTGATGACCCGTTTGTTTACACACACGCAAAAAAGAAGACACGGTGTCACCTGCGATATCCTTAGAAAAATGCTGCATATGCACAATTCTATCCTTAAACGATATTCTTAGCATGACTGGTTAGACGGTCATCAATACTATTCTTCAAGTAGCAGTTACATGAAATGCAAGAGACACATGCATTTCGAAAGGTCTCAGAAGTCTTTCGACAGCTCACACGCCTTTTGCAATTGAGCAGCTCTGCAGATAGCATACTCAACAAAACGTCTTTCGACGTTGACCAGATTAGACAAGAGGTATCCATCGAATGCCAAGAGGTGTCAAGAGGGCAGTTGGAACATTTCACTGCAATCGGACATTCTTAAATAGTCTACAAATTGCATAGCTAATACAGATGTTAAACAAGTAGAATTTGACAAACATCGCAAGGAACGACAGCTGAAAGAGAACAGAATGCATCGAATGACAAAAACACAACAAAACCAACCTTACACTGCACTTAAGAATCACTTAAGAACAAAAGGTATGAGCAAAGCGACTTCACCACAACAATATTATCAATCACATTTATCTAAGTACTTGAAAGCAAATATATTTTGAGTGAGAAAACAAGGAGAACTTGCAATCACTAAGATACATCAAGAAATCACCTAACTTAAATGATACTTTATTATCTTAGTAGCTCATAAGCAACAATCTCCAAATTCCGTCCTTTACAAATGAGAATTAAGGCCTTTACATAGGTCTCGAATTGAAACAAACCCGATGGCCCGATTGTGCCACCTCAGCCCTAATTAGAGTTAGGGCAAAGAAAGAGAATCAACAATTAATGCATGGGTCCACACAGATGTTGGAAATTAGTGTTCACATCAAGGAATTGGAATATTAGAATGCATATTTTGGTGTTATAATATTAAGTTGTTAAAAATAACTTAATATTATTAATAGTCACAAGTTTTGTTTAATAGGTTATTATATTAGAGGTTGTATGTTGAGTTGTTAAACCTATTTGGGAATGTTGTTTCCTAAAAAGTAGGATTGAAAAATCCTATAAATATGTATTGAATGAAAATCATAATCAGTGAAGTATTGTATTATCTGAGTTAAATTATTTGCAGCTTCTCTATTTGTCTTTGCCCATATTTTCAATATGGTATCAGAGCAAGGTTTGATTAAATATTTGCATAATTTAGAGCAAGATTCTATGCCTATTGTTTAGTGACAAAGGAGAGAATAGTTATGCTTGGGGACAATTCATTTTAGGAGCCACATCATATATCATTTTTATTGGCAATCATCATGGAATTCCTGTTGTAGATGTAATATTGTGCTTTAACTTGGCCAATTTCTTTATCTTAGTTGGGCTGAGATACTTGCTCGCATTTAGATTGGGAACCCCTCATATTGCTTGGGATGCTGATTCATATGTTTGTTCAATGACACAATTTTGGTGATCGGTGTAATTGTTAGGTGTTGGCTTCATTTTCTCCAGCCCGTGCTTCTAGCTAGAACAAACCTCATCTCATCATTGTGCTCACATAGATTAGGCCATCTTGGTGATCGCATTTTTGCATTTCTTCACTGCGATATCATATCTATGGAAACACTTGTATCAAAGAACGTTCTCTGGATAGGCTTGATTGATTCACAAATTGAAAGTTTTATGATGTGCCATAGATAGAACTTCTGCGCCATCAAGAATTGCTTGCCTGTCATGTACGAGAGGCCAAAAAGCTACATATATGTTTAGTATACAGATTTAAATTCTCGGCCTTAGTGAGGGTCTGTTGTGCATTGGTAGCTCATGCCCGCTATTTTCGAGGCTACAAAGTTGTGCTGTTGAATCTTTATGATCACAGAACTCCAGTAACACAAGGAAGTTGTGCCTCTCCATCATTATTGTCGAGTTATGGTTCTAATCTACTGCACACTTCGCTTCAAGCTTTTGTAACCCCGGCTTGATAGAAATCAAAATGTGACTCAGGTGTTCATGTGATGCAATTTTCGAAGTTGGCTACAAAGTCAAATTAAATATAAGCTTAGGTGCAAGCTGAGCTGGTGGAATTCGACTCACAAGGGTCAAGAGTATTGTGATAGGTGTTTTAATATTTGCAAGTTCTCATAGAGATACTTTGTTAGTATAAAAATAAAAGTTGATTGTATTGATTTATTTAGAATAGGTTTTTTTTTTTGAAGTCATTCAATTTATTTTGTCTAGGTTATATAGTTAGATATAATTGGTATGGTTTTATTTTGTGAGCGTTGAAAAAGTTAGTCATATCAAAATATAAGTGTGAAAAAATATAAAAAAATTGTAATTGGGCGCATTATCGCTTGTACGCGATGTCCATTTTGAGGGGGTCTAGTATTTTTAGTATGGAGAAAAATAGTATTTTGATAGAAAAATTTCAAGGTTAGAGTTTCAAACTTGGTAGATCAAGTTGCAGTTGATACTTATTGAAAAGGATCTGTGGGATGTGGTAAGCAGAGAAACAACAAAACCAACTGATGTTGATGAAATCGCAAAGTGGACTGTGAAGGGTCGAAGAGCAATGTCTTTGATTGGTCTTGCACTTTGAGATGCATACCTACACCACATTGACTTATAAAAGAGCTCAAAAGAAGTGTGGGAGAATTTGAATGCTTTGTTTGGATCACAAGCATCAAGTGCAAAGATGGGCCTAAAGCAGAAATTGTTTGGGATGAAAATGACGGAAGGCAACAATATTGTTCAAAATATCAGTAAGTTTGGCTCCCTATTGAATCAATTAGCTGGGATAAAAGTTAAAGTAGTTGATGATGATTCAAAAGCTATTTTGTTAAATAGCATGCCTCCTAGTTATGGAAGCATTGTTTTCACATTAAACAAAGTAGATGCTACCCTAGAAGAAATAATATCTACTTTGATTGATGAAGGAGCTAAGAAAACTCAATCAACTATAGAGGAAACTGCAATGTATGGCAAAAATAAGTCAAACTGTTCCTCCAAATCTAATTCTCTTGCATCAAAGGAAAATCATCTCTTCAAGAACAGAATCTTGTGCTACTATTGCAGGAAGAAGGGACACATTATTATGAATTGTACTCAGCGTGCTAAGGATCTTCTTGATGGAAAACTCAATACAGATAAGGCATTGGTTGTAGATGATGATGAAGAATGCCTTCATTAGATGGCTACTGAGGACCTTCCACACGAAGATGGGGAGGCGGAATATGTTCTTTAAATCAAATCAATTGGAGGTAGGAGGCAAAGGAGGAAGGAGGACAATCAGCGAACTCTTGTTAGTCACCAACGATGGGGCCGCTTATCAGCTTTGGTGGCATTTCATTTTTTATTCTTTTCAATCTGTTGTGTGCATAAGTGGAAATTTCACATTGTGGGGGGGAATAATAACCAATGTTCCATTCCCATTTTATGCCAAAAAGACTAAAGCCAAGATTGATTTCTAGGTAGCAGTGGCAACCGTCTCATAGCATTTGTGATCAAAGTGGCAATGATCATTAATGGTTGCTGCGTACGCAACGAGGACTTGGTTCTCCAACTTTTTATATTATGGTTGGATGTGTATGCACCCAATCACTATTTTTGGTTATTTGTGAGTGGATGTGTTTGTCCCCATTCATAAGATGATATATGTGATTGGAAGTGTTTGTCTCTAGTCACATTCGTTAGTTGTTTGTGAGTGGATATGTTTGTCCCCATTCATAAGATGATTTATGTGATTGGAAGTGTTTGTCCCCAGTCACATTTGTTGGGTAATTATGATTGGATGTGTTTCTCCCCAATAATAATAGTTGTGAGTAGAAGTGTGTGTCCCTATTCATAACGTTGTGTTTGGATAGATGTGTTTGTCCCTATCCAAATTTGATGTAAAATCTTGAATAGATGTGTTTGTCCCTATCCAAATTTGATGTAAAACCTTGGATAGATGTGTTACTCCCTATCTGTGGTTTCATGAGTAGATGTGTATGTCCCTACTCTTATCTTGTAGTGTTTGGTGAGCTACTGTGTGTGGTCGTCAAGTATTGTGATGTACAATCTCCCCATGTTACATGAAGGGGGGGTGTTGGAAATTAGTGTTCACATCTAGGAGTTAGGAATATTAGAATGCATATTTTGGTGTTATAATATTAAGTTATTAATAAACAACTTAATAATATTAATAGTCACAAGGTTTGTTTAATAGGTTATTTTATTAGAGGTCGTATGTTGAGTTGTACTCAACTTGTTTGGGGCTGTTGTTTCCTAAATAATAGGATTGAAGAACCCTATAAATATGCATTGAATGAAAATCATAATTAGTGAAGTACCGTATTATTTGAGTTAAATTATTTGCAGCTTCTCCATTTGTCTCCACCCATATTTTCAGTGTTACCTGGGGATGCGTTTCTGGCATAATTTGACCCGTCTCAAAAACAAAAACGTCCCGCAAACTCGGAAATCCGTCCCCTGGCTGTCCCATAAAATTAATTTAAAAAATGTTTGAGTTTTGATAATTTGTTTGACTTCCACTTTCATGTGAACTCTCAATTCAAATTATTTAACACAAATGTTATGTGTTGAGATTCTATAATGTATATAAGCATGCTTTATCCATGTTTTCATATGAATATTTAAAATTTTCTTATATATTTAAAATTTTCCATATTTTTTATATAGCCATCCCCACTGTTGTCCCCTGCTTCGAGAAAGAAAAACTTGTCCCGGAAACTCATTTCCTCGTCCCCACATCCCCCCGTCCCAGAAACCGGGGGTAACATAGCATATTTTCAATAGCAGACCAATCAAGAGAAGATCACTTCCTTAGTGGGGGAATAAATGCCCACTACGCTAGCCCATTCAATGGAAGAGTGGGGTTAAATGAATGCCCACTATTAAATGCCCCTTTGCCGAGAATAGCCTATGCTTGATTCTGTTCCTTGAATGCACAGAATGTAGACAACACTGTCTCCAACTCATCTACGCTGACACTTGACACTGATTCTTGCTTGAACTCCAGAATGATCATTTCTCGTTCACACCAACCAAACTGTTCTCCCAATCTGGCATTGAGTCTTGGTTCGTGTGCATAACATTCGAGAGTATGGAAAAGTTCTCAAAGTTATCATTCGTGAATAAATTTAATCGAAAGAGCTCCTTCAGTTTCCTTCTTAGGTTATCTACAGTTATATCATTCTCGGCCAGTCTCTGCGTTAATAAGGCTGTAAGTGTGTTGGAGATTCCTTGCTGAATATTTCTGACAACCTTTCTCAATCGAGTGGATTCCTCATTGAAATTTCCAAACATTTCCTTTGCCATGATTACCGCACTGCACCAGTGAGCAAAATCATATGCTTCTCCTTCCCTTATCACTCCACCATCAACCAACATTTGCCTAGGAGTTTCCATTAAAGCTTGTAGGTGTGAGATTACTTCATCTTCATAAATATGCTCATCATCCCACGAATCATCTATGCATTGTAAGCTGGAAAGGATGGTTAATGCCCTTTCATATATATGTACCAAGTCCTCAACAAATTGTATGCCTCTTTTTGGATGTCTTCTATCCAAGCCTCTACACTTTGAGAAATTTGTTTTATTTTCTTCATACCTTCCACTGACTCAGCTGGAAGAACTGTAGGAGGAACAAAGGCCTAACTTTCTTTCCTTACTGGATGGGATATGTTGTTCAGATATTTGTAGAAAGCCCTGTTCTCACTTTTCACCTTTTTGGTATTTTTCTTCCAACTTACTCATCTTCTCCTTCATTGCTTGGGCAGAGTCCTCAAATTCCTCAATTACCTACTCCCCGGAGGCATGTCCTAGATCCAATTCTGCCATATTATATTCGTCCGGAGCAATCTTGTCCTTAGTTTTGTCGACTATAGGTATTGCAATCTATACAGTCCTAGATCTAGATTCTCCTTTGATGAACTTCGCAAACTTTTTCACCTTGCCCTTCTCTTCTGGCATGCAGACTCGGTCCAATGTTTCTGTAATTCCAATGTAGGGTCAACTTCCTTTTCACGACTCCTCTGCAACCTTTGCCTTAACCAATTTGGGATGGCAGCATGCTGATCATGGTTGACAATTGTTCCTGTCCCTGCACCATTCTTTCATTAATTTCTTCCTCGACGATGAGACTTTTTGTTGTTGCGACAAGAACTATCTTTGTGATAGGAACTTTTGTATCCGTCGTAGGAACTTCTATCTCCATCATTTCTTGTTCTAATATGGCCCCAAGGCTTTCCTCAGCGGCAACCTCTTGCTCTCTATCTCTTCCTTGGGTAGATTCCTGAAAAGTATTAATGCTCTCTCTATCTTGCAGTGGCCTAGTCATTTGATCTTCTTGTGGCATCCTTCTCTTGCTTGTTTCAACCTCTTCCCTTGTGAAAGGGTCAATCTCTTGTAAGCTTGAAGTCCTACCGGGTGATGATGGAGTTGTCAGTGATCTTTGCCTCATCTGCTGGGGTTCGTCACTTTGCGAGTCGAGCCTCCTTTCTGGCTGCACTTCTCGAGCAATACTCTTCCCTTTTCCTCATTCAACATTTTCTGGTGGAATTTGTCCCTCTTCGATTCGCACTCCTGATGATTGCCTTGGTCTATCATCCCGCAATGGTTGATGCCCTATCAATTTATAAGTTAGGCTATCTTTGGTCACCTTTTATTTGTTGATTTGATGCTCAACCCACCATTTTGTAAATTTCATGACTGATCCAGATATTGAATCGAGATTTAGTATTTCTTTCTTGGACCAATCATATGGCTGGATGATCTTCTTCCTTTCCACCTCATATCTTTACTGGATCATGTTTGTATCTTCCTCCACTTGATGTGGTACTTGGATGATTTTGCACTCTCTGAACATGTTGAGTGGCAATCTGAAATACATCCTCCTTTTGATCTCGTACTCATCTGCAGTGTTGGCCTAAAAATCTTCAAGGTGAACCTTGTATTGGTATTTCACATCAGCCACCACTTTGATTCTATTGTAGGGATCATAATCTAGTGTTGTTGGGTAAAGTGCCAGACGGTAGAAATGTAGCTCATTTGCCGATCTTTCAGCTGCCTGCAAACAGGGACACATTTCATCTTCATCCTCTATGGCAATTGGGAATTCAAGTCCCAACTTCCTCATCCTCTTTTGAATCTTATCATATGCTGTTAGCTGTCTGATGACTTCCAACAGTACCATCATGTCAGTTGGATACCTCGGGAGTCTATATGGTTCTGAAGAAAATCCCTATAACCTAATATAGGAGAAGGTCAAGAATTGGATGAATCATGCTCCATACTTCTACCAATTTCATCGCCTCGGCTGATAGCCTCGTGTGCAATCCACCTTGCAGAGTCCTGACAATGCGCATAGCAAAAGCGTCATTGACTCTCACGAAGTCATCCTTAGCATAGAGCTGCAACTGGGAATAACACTCATGCACTTTCAAATGGTGTGGATCATTTCCTATTGCCCCTTTGTATCTTAACCCATCATACCTCGGCATCCGAGCTAGCATGTATATGACATAGTAACTCATGTAGAATTCTCTTGACTGCTCTAGATTTTTGAGTTGCTCATTTAGATTGTCACTGATCATTCCAGCACAGTCCATAACGTTGAATCCTTCGATCACTTGCTCAACAAAGTACCACGTCCATGGTTCAAATGCATAGGACTGCAAAATCCCAAATATCCTACTCAACATCATGTCCAAATCGCTGTACTCTTGCTGGAGGTTTAACTAGATGAGCTGTTTGGGTAACTTGGAATGGTGATCTTTGTTCTTCCGTAGCCATTTATGGTTGATCATCCCATCACAATGGTCACCCCAACAGTATAAACTCTGAGTGCCCACTCCTTTGACTTCATTGTTCTATATGTTGGGATTCCAAAAGCTTCTGAGATCGCCGGTGGGTAGAGGTCTGCCAACACTTTGCCGTCAGGATCTCTAATTGTTTTGTCTTCTGAATTGTAATACCTCGTGCACTCCACGATCAAATCCAAATCCTAAATGGCTGGAAGAAAGCTTGTTGTAGCCACAATCCTGCTTTTGACTATTCGACTAGCTAAGTATGTGGGATCATGGTCCTTATACTCGAACATTCTTCTATTTGAATTCACCCATGTCAAGACCTCCTAGATTTGTGTCGCCAACATTTTTCCACATCGATACAATCTTTGACCTTGGATAAAATCCCCTTTGCTCATTCTTGATCAAGGCCAATTTGGACAAACTTGATCCTCTAGGCTCTGCCATTCTCCTTCCCGCAAAACAAAATAACAAACATAAGAACATGCGAGGAGTGAAAAAACAAATTAAATTTCTCAACTTGTGGAACAAATTCAGACTTTGGAGAAGAGAATTTGAAAATTCACTATTGAACTTCTCTCTCTCTAGAAAGAAGATTTTCTCTCTAGAAAGAAGATTTCCTCTCTTCAGAAAATTATCTCTTATCTGATTTTTCCAAACTTACTGCAGAAATACTCTGCAAATTTCACAGCCTCTTTTCATGACTCTTCAGTTCAATGCAACTTCATCTCTCTCTAGAAAGAGATCATCTCTCTCCAAAAACTCTCTCTTTAAAACTCACACGTTGCTTCTTGCAAACTTCCACCTCTTCACAAATTCTTATCTTCTAGAAGAAATGTGATTTCATGAAATGCAAGTGAATATCTTAAACATTCAATCTATATGTACTCTCCCAAAATTCTGAGCAAAATGTACTCAGCATAGTATTTCATTTACTATTGCATATTGGAACACAACATACACAAGGAATCAAATTGTTTGACAAAATATCACAGTGGAAAGCTAAAAATAGTAGCAAACAGGGTGGGACACTACAATTTTTACACATGTACCTGCATTTAGTTAGTTCCAACATTTTTGAAGGGTTATGGACAGTGCAGTTAGAAGGTGCATTTGTAGGGACTTTGAATGTACTTTGGAAATGGAGGTGTCCTTGAGGCTCATAAAAGTACATCTCTCGGCATGAGATTTCAATGGGCACTCACCCTTGAAATTTTGTAGGTTTCTCAGACTTCTTAAGGACAGGGAGTCTGGGTTGAAATTAAATCGTTAGCCATCCTAGAAACAGGTCTTCTGTTTCTGCCCACTCCTATTGGAAATGCAGAAATGCATTGCCTGCTAGTAGAAGACTTAGTTTTGTGTCTTCACACACCACACATGCAATTTTGTGATGTGAAATATAATTTCCTATTTCAAAAAAATGGAGATGTATCTCCTAGTATTGAAAACCCTCAATTGATTAACCCCATGCCATGATATCATTTGTATACTTATAATTTGAATTCTTTATGCATTTAATGTCTTTTAAAATTTACATATTGTATACTTATATTTATACTTCTTTGAATTAAACATGTATTTATAGTTTTTTAATTTTATTTTGGCATTTTAAGTACTCTCTTCTCTCCTTCAGATACATATGCTTTTTAATTTGCCACCTCAGTCCTCCTAGTAACTATGATTATCAACAATACTTAGATAAGATGCAATGGCTTTTGGATTAAATTCTGTAAAAATGTTTTTTGCATCAACGTTTCAGATCACACTCAGTGATCCATCATCAGGACGAAAGGGAGCATTAGAGAACATTTTCCTCCTTGTGCTCTCTAATGCTCTCTTTCATCCCGATGATGGATCACAGAGTGTGATCCAGAATGTTGATGCGAAAAATATTTTTACACAATTTAATCCAGAAGCCATTACATCTTATTATTATGAATTATAGAAATCTTGTCTTTAATATTTAGATAGCCTATGGTTGTCTCTCCCATATATGTAAATAGCACATGTTTAGGCTCACACACTTGGAAGCTTGTTTGCATATAAGAGTGTATTTGGGTATCTGATAGCTTGAATATGACATTTTTTTGTGTTTTCGTTCATTGTTACTTTTCATGTAATGATTCATGTACAAGCAACGCTGATAATATTTTTTAATGGCTTAGGTAAAGGAGTATGTTAGAACAAGAATAGGCTTGGACAGAGTTTGCCTTCTTATTGACACAAAATGGGGTATGAAGCCTGGAGACCACGAGTTGATAAATTTGATGGAGAGGTGCGTCTACAGTTCATTTTAATAGGTGTTAATGCATTAAGTTATTTAGTTCAAATTAGAACATGTTCTTTGAGAATAAAGGAGAGAAATGTATAATGTTATTGTTCGTATTGCACCTTTAATGGAACAAGGTAATTTTGACCATGTGAGACTCATGTTGATATAGTCTTAACATGTAAATGTAATTGTAAAATGTAACTGACATTGATTGCTTAAGAAGATGGGGTCAAAAGCCACTAAGGATCAGACAATTGTATTCATTGACACGGAAGGAATCCCATGTGATCGATGAGCCCTTAGGATAAAAAATCAGCCTAGCATAAGATAGAAACTAAAAGCTACTATATTCGTACAAGGTTTGGAAAGGTGTGGGTCCCAATTAAGGAAAAATATCCTACCAATGCCAAGGACAATTTTGAATATAAAGCATTTTATAATTCCACTGATACCAATAAACACTAAATATCAAACAACCTGGCAGATATTCTCGTTTTCATTTCTTGGAAGTGCCGGAGCAGGTTGGATAATTTGATTTTCAGATTGGTTGATTTTCAAATGAGCATTCAAGTGGATGAAATCTACAAAAAGAAACACTTAATGTAATTTTTTATGTGACTCAACCAATGATAAAAAATGCCCCAACAGAGCAAGCAACATCATGGCATAAGAAATCTACAATTCGCTAAATGTAAAAAATACT
Organism: Chamaecyparis obtusa; assembly: GCA_027943335.1. Classification (NCBI taxonomy): domain Eukaryota; kingdom Viridiplantae; phylum Streptophyta; class Pinopsida; order Cupressales; family Cupressaceae; genus Chamaecyparis; species Chamaecyparis obtusa. Next base: position 361,860 of record BSBK01005474.1, read on the forward strand.
CAAACTAGTCCCAGTGGGATATACCAGTACTGTTCACCAAAATTCTTGATGTGAAGGCCGGTGACTAAAAAGTTATATTGCATTGGAAGGTAGCAATGAACTTTTGTTAAGATAAAGTTTAGCTTCTTGACCAAACCCTAATTGGTGTGTCCACAATTATACGAGGGCAGTGAAGAAAGAGTGATTGAAAGTGAAGCAGAATAGAAAGATGCAGATTTTAAATGAGATAGTTGAAAGTGATCAAGGCCTTGCTAGTGTAACTGAGTGGTAGCTGATATGCTCAAGTTAGCTTGTGAGATCAAGCTGTCAAATGTAATAAATCATGTCAAATTTAATAATAGGGTGCAGCAAATAAATTCGTCATTTGGATATAAGTAGAAGAGCACAGGTCCAAAAAATGCAGTAAATAGCCAGTAGATGATTCCCCCTCGACTCCTCTCATTCCTCATAAGTAAAGGTGCACTTATTACAGTGGCGTTGTGGTTTCTTAAATGCAATTCCCATATAGTGGTAAGCCATACATCAAATGTCTCAAGAAGTTGCAATGACACTACAAGAGTGCCCAAATCAGTCACTAGGTGGGCCAATGGGGGAGTGCAAGACCTAATATGGTCAACATGCCTCCTTTAGTAGATTGCCATGAGCCAACAAACTTGGTGTATGACAAATGGATTAGTCAAGAGCCATAACGGATCCTTGCAAAGGCTAAGATTAGTGGGGACTCTAGTTTACAAGTTGTACATATAATGCATATAGGGTATCATAATAGGTTTACAATATACAAATGCATGGAATATATTTTAAGAAATGGAATCCATGTGTAGATTATTGACACTTAATTATATGACCATGTACATTTTGCTAAGTTACCTATCTTGGTACTGGTTCTGGGGTTTGGATTGTGGGTTTGGCCAAAATGTTTTTGGGGGTTGAGTTGGTTTTGGGTTCATCCATACAAAAATATACAAAAATCAGAAATATATACATATTTGCAGCAGTAATTAAGTTCAAAATACACCACACATAGCATCTTATATTACATAATAAACAAAACCGCCTTATTAATAGTCGAATTTGAATGCCATGATATATATTAAAGTTAAAAAATAATAATGTCAAGTCTCTACAATCAGCCATCATTGATAAAAAAACATATGGGTCTTCAAAAATATCATCACCATCATCCATATGGATGATGTAGGTAGTGGTAAATTAGAAGAACCACAAATAGTGCGACTGGCATTGACACTAGCACTAGCGCTAGAAATAGCAGTGACACTAGTACTCCCATGCTCACAAGTTGGCTCTTAGTTATCATCAAGTGTAGCAAAGTGGGCATTGGAAGCATCCAAGTCAATATGTTTTGGCTTGATATCCCACTTCCTTGTGTCCCCTTCTTTGTAGTCCTTTGCCTTTATTGAGTGTTGTCAATTGTGCTTTACTGAGTTGATGGAGTATGTGGTCTAATTTCTCTCAAATGTAGATGAATTAGCTATGTATTAAGGAAAAAAATAGAGGGTTACAAGTTACCAGATAAAAAGAAATAAAATTACAAAATAAAAAATATAAATTATAAATTAAAAGATAAAATAATTTTAAAAAAAAGTTGCAATCAAATTTTGGTCACAAGAGGTTGTAGGTGTGTGAATGGTTGGCCATGGAAGTACCACCATGCGCATGAACCGAATGCTTGTCCCAAAGAGCATCAAGACCACAATTGTTGGAGCATGCAAAGTCCACGAGCTGTACCCTCACTGCATCCCATATGTCATGATCAATGAAGAGTTTATGAAGTGTTGCCTTGTACCCTTGATTGAATTCAACATATCTATATGGGGCAACTCGTGTTGCCATAGAAAGAAGCTCAACACTATAATGTTTTGGATTCAATGCAAAGAAAATATGCCGTGGAGTGGTCATTTTGTTCCATCTCTCTTCAATGTTTTTTTGCCGTTTGAAGAATTTTTCTTTAGGGTCTCGATCTTTTGCATTTATGAATTTCATCTTCTCAATCATTGAGTCGATGTCATCATATACCTCACCCAAACAAGGCTATCCATGTTTGTATAATAGATCATGCTTAATATGGGTTTAGTGAAATTGATGAGATACTCAACTCAATCTGATGCAAGAGCATCCATGGGTGTAGGACAATCTTGCATCACCCCAAAAAATATTTTATTTGACTTTTAGTTAAGTTTAGATGAATAAAAATAAATGCAAGCATTTATAGGTCTCCATGCACCTAGGATAGTGTCCAAGAGGACATAGGGGGGTTAAAATTATGTAATATTTGTAACCTGTGTGTAAAGGCTAGGAAACAAGATGAAAAAGAGGAAGGACAATTCGAGGAAGAACAAGAGTTTGTGCAAGATCTTGAAGAGGATAGATTTCTTAGGGTTGTATCTAAGATTGGGAAGAGGATGAAGAGTAAAGTATCTACATTTTCTGGGATTGGATCAACGATATGGAGGAGTACTTTGAGTATGAAGAGGTGAAAGATCCTCATACAATCAGATTCACAATGACCGAATTGAAGGGACATGCTAATATTTGGTGGAGAGAAGTCCAATTGGAGAGAAACAAAAGATGCAAAGACAAGATATTGAAATGGGTTTGGATGGTGGACAAGTTAAAGAGATAGTTCATCCCCTTGGACTATGAGCTTGAGTTGCTGAAGAAAATGCAAAATTTAAAGCAAGGGGGGAAATTTGTCGAGTACATAGAAGAATTTGACTTGATCCTAATCAAACGGGTCATTCTGAGGCCAACAAGGAGAAGGTAGCTCGTTACCTTAATGGGTTGAAGCCAAGTATACAAGAGAAGTTGAGTCTAGTAAGAATGACTACAATCGAGGATGCTTATCAATTTTCTTTAAAGGTGGAGGAGAAGTTGAATAGAAGATTTGAAAGCAAGCAAAGAGGAAGAAGTCAATCACATGAAGATCAAAATGAAGACTAGAACAAGACCGAAGAAGCTAGTAATAGCTAGAGTCGGGAGAGATAATGCCTATCATCTCAGAGATCAAAATAATTACCAAAGGGGAAGAGGGGGATTTGGATGAGGTTGAGGAAGAGGAGGATTTTGTGGGATGTGCTTTGAGTGCAGAGAAAAGGATATAGATTTTATGATTGTCCCCATTTCCAAGAGAGGACAAGCAAAAGATCAAAGGGTAATGCAAAAGTTGCCCATGCAAATGAAGATGTTGAGTTTGTTAATCCTAACCGGTTACTGAGAGAGGGGGGGGGTGAATCAGTAAATACAATTTTTACTTCAATTTAACCTTATATATATATTCTTGCAGAATTAAAGAATATAATAACACTCATAAACAAAAATTGAAATGCTCAGGTCAACACAACATAAATACGTGGAAACCCTTAGTTAGAAGGAGAAAACCACGGTGGGAAAGAACCCACAACTTTACTACTACAGTAATAAAGGTGCCCTGTTAGAGGCTTACAAAGCACTGATAAGAGTGCTACCCGGTTAAGGGATTTGGTAGAAGACAATACAAGAACCTTGCCCGAATTCCAACAGGTATCCCTTGTTATTTAGTTGAGCAACACTCATTAGGTTGTACTTGAGTCCTACCCAGTACACATCTTCACATACAACATCATTGCTAAGTGCAATGGAACCTTTACCTTTGATAGCACAAAGAGCATTATTACCAAAGGTTACCGATCCACCATCATTGAGCTTTAGGTTGATGAACTTGTTCTTATCACCAGTCATGTGGTGAGTGCATCCACTGTCAATGATCCAGTCATCATGCTGATGAGATCTTGAGATAAGTGCCATTTCACTTATCACTTGGCTTTCTTCTTTTATTGCAACAAATGCAATTTCTTGATTCTCAGAGTCTTCAGATTCATTGTTTGTGACTCTTTCTGCAAGTTAGCATTCCTTCTTTGCTTTGTTCTTGAATCGGTTGCTCTTCTCTTTATTATCATTGTCTGGACATCTTGCAGCAATATGTCCTATCTTATTGCAAGAGAAACATATTAGTGGAAGTTTACCTTTATACTTCCCTTTTCCTCTTGGAAATCTCTTAGTGATGAGTGCGTCAAACTCATCTTGCTTCGTCTCTTCAGAAAGCAGATTCTCAACAAAACTTCCAATCTTACCAGTAGAGCTATTACCGGTTTCTCTTCCTTTCTTGGTGGAAGAGGTATTAATAGAAGATTTAAAAACAGCTTCTTGCATGGGTGAGTTGTTATCAAAATTGCTCAATTCAAATGCAGTCAACTTACCTATTAGAGAGTCAAGAGTGACTTGAGCAGTGGTCATTGATCTGAGCTCCTGTATGGCTGAGATCTTGATAGCATATTGAGGCCTTAGCGTTCTCAGTATTTTGCTTATCACATCTTCCTCATTCAGTGTTCCTCGAGCGCTTTTGATGGAGTTCATCACTTATTTGATTCTGTTGCTATATTGCTCTATATCTTTTCCCTCGTTCATTCTCATGTCATCATATTTTCCTCTAAGGCTTTCTACCTTTGCTTTTTGAACATGTGGGTCACCACCATACACTGTTTGTAGCTTGGCCCACATCTTGTGAGCAGTATCAAGATTTTCAATCTCTGCATAGACATAATCAGGTAGCGTGCTTGCTATCATATCCATTGCAGCTGTATGCTCCGTGTCCTAATCTTCAATTCATTAGGAGTCAGGGTACCATTGGGTTCAGTGTAATCATGGATTACATGAGTCCAGTATTGATCTTCGGTGGTCTTCATGCACAGCTTCATTTTGTTGCACCACAGAGTAAAGTTTTTCTTAGAAAACTTTGGTCCTTCCTTTCTCATCATCTTAACTTTTTCTTGTTGCGGTTAAGCAACAAAGAAAAGAAATTTGGCTCTGATACCAATTGATGGTCCCAACCGGTGTTGAGAGGGGAGGGGTGAATCAACACCTACTAAAACTTCACAGAAAATCTGATTTAGTGTATCTATATCTGTAAGCAGAACAAATTTTAGAACAGTAATAGTAGTCACACAAACAACAATAAGCAACACCAGATTTATCACGTGGAAACCCAAATTGGGAGAAAACCACGGTGTGAGGAAACCTCACAAATTCTGTACTCTTCTGAAGTGTGCCCTGTTAGGAGCCTTCCCTATTAAATGATTACAAACGCACTATTAGATGCGACCCAGTTAAGGGATTTGATACAATAAGGCCTGTTAGAGCTGCCTGGTTAGAGGACTTAGAACACCTAATTAGATGTCACCCGGTTAAGTGATTTAATACAAGGGACCTGTTAATGTCCACCCAAAATACTGGGATTTACTATTGCAATTATCAGAGAGCAATAGGAGGTTTTGATCTTTTGATGATGGCTTTGTTGAGCCTGATAAGATCGCTGTTATTCACAACTGAGAATCATCACCGGTCACTGCAGGTATGTTCTCCTTTACTGTTGTGTTTCTCTTCACACTCTACTTTCTTCTCCTCTCTTTACCTTAGCTTCTTTAGCGTACAGGTTCACTCTTTTTTTTTTGCAGAATGAGGGCAAACTATATTCTTGTCAGGCAGAGGAATATATAGACTTCTTACCCCATTTGCTTTTTACATGCATGACTTGTTTAAAGATCACCTTCGGATCCATCACCGAGTGGAGTATTTAGTTCACCGAGGAAACATTCGATGCATGCTATGCTTTATCTACTTTATGAAAGAAAATGAGAGATGCGTGTCAAAAGCTTTCTTTCACAAGAGATATCTACATGTTTTAATGCCACAAACTCCGGCATTAAAACTTTCAATCGCGCCTTGTACTGATCGTCTTGATAGCTCAAAGTCTATCGGATTTTGTGTAGTAAATTGTGGTCAAAGAGTTAGATAATTGTTTGTTGACTATGACTTTCCCTGGTTCATCAATCACGATGAAGTCTTCACTTGATCGGTAATGATCCTTAGGTTGTGCACATGTAAGAGCATTAACTTGTCACCTTCCCTTTCTCTAGTTGTACCGGTGGCATCCTTTCCTCGGTTCTTGTTACCAGTTATATCCTTGGTGATAGGTTGCTATGATGATTAGTTAGAGCAGTATTAATAACAGATATAGCCTCTTCTTATTTGCACAGTGTCACCAGTTGCCAAACCAGTCTCTTCTTGTCTCATTGTAGTTAGCTGTGTCGGTCCTTGCTTCATTGATCGAACACTGGTATCCTTAGTCATAAATGACCACCTTTTTGCCAATCAATGACAATACCTCTTTTGCCATGTATTGGTTGCAATCTTACCAATTAATCACCTAATGCCAACAATGCAAACACCTATTTGTTGACAGTGGATGGAGTTGGCCACAAGTTGAAGCCCTTGAAGGACAAAGAAGAAAAGGTATGAAGCTCAAGATGGAAGAGATTCTTACTTTGTCATTTACTCTTTTATTGTGTAGTTTTTAGTCAATGTTGGATTTGGCCTATTGCATAATTGGAGTTGTAATTGGGTGTGAAATGGCAAAGAAGTGGATAGGGTTGGTGAGCCTAATTATGTTAGAATCAGACCCAAAGTCAAATCCAATTAGGGTCTGATACAAGTATTGCAAAGATTTTACTAAGATGAGTGAGGTTGGCATCATCCAGATTGAATTTATTTCCATCTTATTGCATTTTGGATTTCAGAGAGACATATCAAGAAGCCAATTCCTTTCCATTCTAGGTTTTGTCCTGATATTCTTCCCCCAAAGGGCTTGAAACATAGGTAATCCGTATTTGGTGTTTGAAGCCCTAACCAAGCGTATTGTTTTGGACATTAAGGAGACCCAAATATTGTAAGGTTCATTTGAGCAGTCAGTATTCATCATTATCTAGTGCTAGATATATGTTCCAATTGTACTCCCGCAACCTCATTGTCCATTGCCCAATTGTCATTTAATCCTTCGCTGCATGTTCAAAAATCATTGCTTATATTCACGACAATTTTTTGATTGAGTTGCTAACATTGCATATTTGATGTTAGAACCATACATCAAAATATCGCCGAAATATCATCGATAAGACAACTTATGAGGATAAGTTAAAGCCGGCGACAATATACGTAACTTTATTGCAGGAAAATATCGCCAATATTTTTACATTTTTTTCGTAAAGAAAAACCAAATTCATTGCTGATATTTCAACAATAAGTTGCCAAAATATTGACCACAGTCTGTGTTGACTTGGTAGTTAGCACCTCCTTGGATATTTGTGACGTGGCTTAACCGCCTCCCGTGGATCGGGTTAAATCTGGCATTTGTATCGGGCATTGATAGTTCAAGCTTTTGGTGCAACGGCAAATGATTCCAACAATTGGTATCAGAGCCTTGGGTCACGGGTTCGAGTCTCCCTTTAGTGGGTGTTGGAGGCTCAGTCGGTGCTGAGGGGGAGATTGTTGACTTGGTGGTCAGCACCTCCTTGGATATTTGTGACATGGCTTAACCGCCTCACATGGATCGGGTTAAATCTGGCATTTGTATCGGGCATTGATAGTTCGAGCTTTTGGTGCAACGGCAAATGATTCCAACAGTATGCTAATAGGGATTAGCGGCCCAAAAAACATTCATTTGACATTTTGTAATTTGCGAAGTGGTGTTTGAGAGAGGAAAAAAGTGTTTGAAGGAGGAAAATCGTGATTTGCAGCGTTTTAGAGCAATTTGTTGTGGATTCGAAGAGATTTTTCAAGCAAAATTGATTCACAAGTAAGTTTTCAAAATTCTTTCTTTTTAAAAAAAAGTCATTTTGTCTTATCTTTGTTGCATCTAAGTTTATACAAACTCTATAATAGCATTTCCAATGTACTCTAAATTATTTTAGAGCGTCATGAACAAGATCTAACTGTTGGCATCAAGAGATGGTAATCGGTAAGCCTGCTACCGGTACATAGCAATTATGTATTGTCATTGATTGGCAAAAGAGAAAAGAAAAAGGAGATGTTTTGTCATCTCAATCTAAGGTCCAAAGATCTAAGGAAACCTGTATGCAAAGAGGCTGGTTTGGCAACTAGTGGCAACCGGTGACACTATGCAAGGAAGAATTCAAATCTGCTCATCAAGAGCAACCGGTCACTAAGTAAACTGTTTCAGCAACCGAGTAAAGGATACAGCCAAGGGAAGAATTCAACCGAGGACCAAGATATAACCGGTATCAACAATGCAACTGAGGTAAAGGTGCAACCGGTAAGTAAAGGAAGGAAAAGTGATAGGTCAAGGTTCTTACCTGTTCACCACATGAGGATCTCAATTGATCAAGTGAAGACTTCGGTATGATTTGACAAACCGGAGGAGTCGGAGTCAACTATCTGTTTGAACCAACTCTTTGACCGGGATTTATTGCACTAAATCCGGAAATTTTCAAGTTAACTTGATGATTGATTTGAGGCGCAGTTTAAGGTTTTAATGCCGAAGTCTGTGACTTTAAAACAAGGAGTTATCTCATGTGAAGGAAAGATGTTTGGCATGCATCTATTGCTTTCTTCATGAAGCAGATAAAGCAAGTGCATGCATCAGATGTTTCCTCAGTGAATTGATACTCCACTGAGCGATGAATCCAAGGGAGATCTGTAGTTAGGTCATGCATGAGAGGTGTAGTTAGGGAAAGGACTCTATATATTGTTCTGCCTGTTGAGAATACAGGTTGCCTTCATTCTGCCAAAGAAAAGAGTGAACCTATATGCTGAAGAAGCTAGGGTAAACATAAAAGAGAAGTAGAGAGAGAAGAGTGTGCAAAGAAGCACAACCATAAAGGAGAACACACCTGTGACGATCGTGATGCTTCTCTGTTGAGCATAACAGAGATCTTATGAGGCTATGCAAAGCCATTTTTAAAAAGTCAATCCTTCTATTGTTTTCTAGCAATTACAATAGTTTAAATCCAAGTATTTGGGTGGACTCTAACAGGTCCCTTGTATCAAATCCCTTAACCGGGTGACATCTTGAAAGGTGTTCTAAGTCCTTTAACCAGGCAGTCACTAACCGACCTTATTGTAACAAATCCCTTAACCGGGTCGCATTTAATAGTGTGTTGTAATCCTCTAACAAGGAAGGCTCCTAATAGGGCGCACTTCAAAAGAGTGCAGAATTTGTGAGGTCTCCTCACACCGTGGTTGTCACCCAAATTGGGTTTCCACGTGATAAATCTGGTGTCATTGTGTGATTGATTGCTTGATGTTATTTTATGCTTAAATCTGTTTAGCTTACAGTTACAAGTATACCTCATCAGATTTATTAGAAGAAAAGTTTTAATGGTGCTGATTCACCCCTCCCCTCTTAGCGCCGGTTGGGATTGTCAATTGGTATCAAAGCTCAGTTCATTTTCTTTACCGCTTCACCGCATAAAGAAAAAGTCAAGATGATGAAGAAGAAAGGACCAAAGTTTTCAAAGGAAAACTTTACTCTATGGTGCAGCAAAATGAAGTTGTACATGAAGACCACCGGAGATCAATACTGGACCCATGTTACCACTGATTAGAGTGAACCCGTTGGCACCCTGACACCTGATCAACTGAAGATCAAAATTGAGCACACGGCTGCTATGGATCTGATCGTCAGCACACTACCTGATCATGTCTATGTTGAGATTGAGCACCTAGATTCCGCTCAAAAGATGTGGGCTAAGCTGCAACTGGTATATGGAGGGGACCCAAATGTTGAAAGAGCCAAGATTAAAGCCTCAGAGGAAAGTAGGATGACATGAGGATGAATGAGGGAGAAGACATTGAACAATACAATAGCCGGATCAAAGAAGTGATCAACTCCATCAAAAGCGCTGGAGGAAAGCTTAGTGACAAGGAGGTGGTCAGTAAAATATTGAGAACGCTCAGACCTCAGTACGCTATCAAGATCTCTGCCATTCAAGAGCTCAGATCGTTCACCAAAGATCAAGTCACCTTGGACTCCCTAATTGGTAAGTTGACTGCATTTGAATTAAGCAATTTTGATAATAGCTTACCCGCTCAAGAAGCAACTTTTAAGTCTTCTGTCAATGTCTCTTCCACCAAAAAGGGAAGAGAAACCGATAATTGCTCTACCGGTAAGATTGTTAATTTCATTGAGAATCTTCTCTCATAAGAGATGGAGCAAGATGAGTTTGAAGCACTCATCGCTAGGAGATTTCCCAGAGGGAAAGGGAAGTACAAAGGAAAGCTTCCTCTCAAATGCTTCTCTTGCAATAAGATAGGACATATTGCTGCAAGATGTCCTGACAATGACAATAAAGATAAGAGCAACTAGTTCAAAAGTAAAGCAAAGGAGTGCTACCTTGCAGAAGGAGTCACAGACAATGAATCTGAAGACTCTGAGGATCCAGAAATTGCATTTGTTGCAATAAAAGAGGAGAGCCTAGTGGTAAGTGAAATGCCACTTATCTCAAGATCCCATCACCATGATGATTGGATCATTGATAGCGGATGCACTCATCACATGACTGGTGATAAGAACAAGTTTATCAGCTTGGAGCTCAATGACAGTGGATCAGTAACCTTTGGAAATAATGCTCCCTGTGCCATCAAAGGGAAAGGTTCTATTGCACTCGACAATGATGCTGTCTGTGAAGATGTGTACTGGGTTGAAGGACTCAAGTACAATTTAATGAGTGTTGCACAACTAAACAACAGAGGATTCCTGTTGGAATTCGGACAAGGTTCCTGTGTAGTCAAGAACCAATCAGGAGCTCATGTTGCAACTGGTAGAAAGAGCAAAGGGAATCTGTTCTACTTAGACTCAATGGAAGGAGCCTGTCTCATAGCCTCGGTCAAAGGAGAATCAAGCAAAATCTGTCTCATATCTAAAGAAGACAATAGCTAGTTATGGCACAAGAGACTTTGTCACATAAACTTTGACAATATTGTCAAAGTAAGCAAAAAGAAATCAGTTAGAGGACCCCCTGAGATTACAAAACCCAACCGAGGTGTTTGTAAAGATTGTCAGTTAGGAAAATTGACAGGAACAAGTTTCAACAACAAATCTTTCTCCGTTGAAAATGTTCTAGATCTTGTGCACACAAATTTGTGTGGACCAATGAAAACAAAGAGCTACTATGGGGACCGGTACTTCATGCTCTTTGTAGATGACTTCTCAAGAATGATGTGGACACTCTTTCTCAGAGAAAAATCAGAGGCCTTTTACATGTTTAAAATCTTCAAAGCCAGAGTGGAGGAGACCGGTAAAAGCTTACAGTGCTTGAGATCAGATAGAGGAGGCGAATACACTTCTCAAGAGTTCACCCACTACTGTGAGGAACATTGAATAAAGAGACAACTATTTGCACCGAGGACTCAACAAAATGGAGTAGCAGAAAGAAGAAACAAGATGCTGATTGACTGTGCAAGAACCCTGCTGATTCAGAAGGATCTCCCTCATCACTTCTGGAGAGAAGCTATCAGCACTGCTGTCTACACACTGAACCGAGTTCAAGTCAAGAAAGGAACCGGTAAGACCCCCTATGAACTATGGTTCAATCACACTCCCAGTGTAGGTTACTTTAGAATCTTTGGTAGTAAATGTTACATCAAAAGAGATATGTACTCTGGGAAGTTTGATCCCAAGAGTGATGAAGGAACATTTTTGGGTTACTCTACCAAAAGCAAAGCCTACCGATGTCTGAACAAAAGAACGGGAAAAATAATTGAAATCATCAATGTAAAAATTGATGAATATTCAGAACCGATTATGAAGACCGGTCATAATGAATATCACAGTCTGGAAGGTCACAATGAAGGAAATCTTCTTGAGTTCAAAGAAGTTACAACCGAAGATGAAAGAGGAGAACCTATGAACAAACATCTAGAGCGGGAGATTGCTTGAAGTTGATAGGCCAACACAAGATGGTGAATAAGAAGTTGTTCATGACCATGATGAAGAATTTGCTCAATCGGAAGAACCTGACCGGGAACAGAGACCGGTTCTTCCAAGGTATGTCACATATCACTCCACTGATAATATAATTGGTGACAAACATGCAAATGTCTTGACTAGAAAAAAGGCCAAAGAGAATATTGTTTGTTTTCCTGTATAGAGCCCAAAACCACTAGGGAAGCTCTAAAAGATGAAAATTGGGTCAAGGCCATGGAGGAAGAAATTGAGCAAATAGAAAATAATGATACATGGGTACTTGTGCCTAGACCATAGGACAAGAATGTCATTGGGACAAAATGGGTCTACAGGAACAAGCTGAATGAAGAAGGGAAAGTCATAAGAAATAAAGCAAGACTGGTCTGCAAAGGGTGTGCTCAAGAAGCTGGTCTAGACTATGGAGAAACCTTTGCACCGGTGGCCAGATTGGAAGGAGTAAGAATTCTTCTTGCCTATGCTGCTCACAAGAAATTCAAAGTATACCAGATGGATGTCAAGTTTGCATTTTTAAATGGAATACTAGAGGAAGTTTACATTGAACAACCGGAAGGTTTCACATCCACACAAAAGGGTGATACGGCCTGCAAACTGAAAAAGGCTCTCTATGGGCTAAAGAAAGCTCCGAGAGCTTGGTATGAGAGATTGCACTCATACCTCCGGACCATAGGATTCACAAAAACCGGGGACAACAATAATATGTATCTCAAAACCGGAAAAGAAGGAAATTTGATTGCAAAAATCTTTGTGGATGACATCATCTTTGGAGGAGATGACAGGATGAGAAAAGTCTTTGCTGAAGAAATGAAGCAAGAATTTGAGATGTCTATGATAGGACCCATAAAATTTTTCATTGGACTACAGGCCCATCAGCTAAAAGAGGGTATTTTCATCTGTCAGTCCAAATATATAAAAGAAATTCTTAAGACTTTTGGACTTGAAGAATCTAAACCGGTTGGTACAGCAATGATAACTAACCTCAAGTTATCAAAGGAAGATGATGCAAAAGAAGTGAATGAAACACTGTATCAGTCCATGATAGGGAAATTACAATATGCAGTACACAGCAAACCGGACATTGCACATGCGGTTGGCATAGTTGCAAGATTCTCTGCAAACCCCAAAGAGACACATCTGATAGCAGTAAAGAGAATTTTCAGATACCTGAAGGGTATCGAGGAGTTTGGCTTGTGGTTTCCTCATAAGAGAGGCTTCCAAGTAAAAGTTTATACTGATGCAGATTGGGCTGGAAATATTGATGACAGAAAGAGCACAAGTGGTGGTGCATTCTTTCTCGGTGGGAGGATTGTGTCTTGGACAAGTAAGAAACAAAATTGCATTTCACAGTCAACTGTAGAAGTTGAATATGTTGCTACTGCAATCAATTGCACTCAAGTGATTTGGATCAAACAACTACTGGAAGGAATCCAGGAACAGATACCTGAACCGATTGCAATCTACTGTGATAGCACCAGTGCAATTAACATATCCAAAAACCCTGTCATGCACTCCAAGACAAAGCACATTGCCATCAAGTATCATTACTTGAGAGAGCTGGTACAAGATAAAGAGGTAAGATTGGAATATGTTCCCACAAAAGAACAGATTGCAGATATCTTCACAAAGCCACTACCAAAGAATACGTTTGAGTATCTCAGAGGTAAACTAGGGGTGATACCCCTTTCTGATCATTAGTAAACTAGCAAAGGTGATCATCAATTCATTATGCTTCAACAGAGGGTTTCACCTCATCATTCATGGACTGATGAAAAGGATTGCTGCTCAAAGGGGGAGCAGATTACACTAAGGTAGTCTTTCTGACTAAGCCTTTGGCATTATTGTCAAAAGGGGGAGAGTTTGGCAATAACAAAGAACCGGTAGATGATCGGCAGTGGCAGTAGCAGTGATACAGAGGTACAAGCACATTGGACAGGTGACATGATTGCCCATTTAGGTTTTGCCATCAATGCCAAAGAGGGAGATTGTTGGCATCAATAGATGGTAACTGGTAAGCCTGCTACCGGTACATAGCAATTATGTATTGTCATTGATTGGTAAAAGAGAAAAGAAAAAGGAGATGTTTTGTCATCTCAATCTAAGGTCCAAAGATCTAAGGAGATCTGTATGCAAAGAGGTTGGTTTGGCAACCGGTGGCAACCGGTGACACTATGCAAGGAAGAATTCAAATCTGCTCATCAAGAGCAACCGGTCACTAAGTAAACTGTTTTAGCAACCGAGTACAGGATACAGCCAAGGGAAGAATTCAACCGAGGACTAGGGGATATAACTGGTATCAACAATGCAACCGAGGTAAAGGTGCAACAGGTAAGTAAAGGAAGGAAAAGTGACAGGTCAAGGTTCTTACCTGTTCACCACACGAGGATCTCAATTGATCAAGTGAAGACTTCGGTATGATTTGACAAAACGGAGGAGTCGGAGTCAACTATCTGTTTGAACCAACTCTTTGACCGGGATTTATTGCACTAAATCCGAAAATCTTCAAGTTAACTTGATGATCGATTTGAGGCGCAGTTTAAGGTTTTAAAGCTGAAGTCTGTGACTTTAAAACAAGGAGTTATCTCATGCGAAGGAAAGATGCTTGGCACGCATCTATTGCTTTCTTCGTAAAGCAGATAAAGCAAGTGAATGCATCGGATGTTTCCTCAGTGAATTGATACTCCACTGAGCGATGAATCCAAGGGAGATCTGTAGTTAGGTCATGCATGAGAGGCGCAATTAGGCCAAGGACTATATATTGTTCTGCCTGTTGAGAATACAGGTTGCCTTCATTCTGCCAAAGAAAAGAGTGAACTTGTATGTTGAAGAAGCTAGGGTAAACATAAAAGAGAAGTAGAGAGAGAAGAGTGTGCAAAGAAGCACAACAGTAAAGGAGAACACACCTACGGCGATCGGTGATGCTTCTCTGTTGAGCTTAACACATACCTTAGTAGGCTATGCAAAGCCATTTGTAAAAGGTCAATCCTTCTATTGTTTTCTAGCAATTACAATAGTTTAAATCCTAGTATTTGGGTGGACTCTAACAGGTCCCTTGTATCAAATCCCTTAACCAGGTGACATCTTGAAAAGTGTTCTAAGTCCTCTAACCAGGCAGGCACTAATTGGCCTTATTGTAACAAATCCCTTAACCGGGTCACATCTAATAGTGCGTTGTAATCCTCTAACAGGGAAGACTCCTAACATTGCGCACTTCAAAAGAGTGCAGAATTTGTGAGGTCTCCTCACACCGTGGTTTTCACCCAAATTGGGTTTCCACGTGATAAATCTGGTGTCACTGTGTGATTGATTGCTTGATGTTATTTTATGCTTAAATTTGTTTAGCTTACAATTACAGGTATACCTCATCAGATTTATTAGAAGAAAAGTTTTAAAGGTGCTGATTCCCCCCTCCCCTCTCAGCACCGGTTGAGACTGTCACTAACACCAATTTTTAGCAATTTTTGTAAATTGTTTCATAGTTTTCTCAATATGTTCATATTTTCTTAAAATTTCAAACCCTAACACTTTTTTTTGTCAATTTTCAACTATGCTTAAAATTATTTAAAGTTTTTATTTTAAACTAATTTAGTTTGTTTGCTAAATTTCTTTATTAAAATATAGTATATTAATTTTTGGTTTCAATTTGTATGTGTAGGTTGATATTTCATTAAAATGGCAAATAGGTATACATCCACAACTGGGTAGTTGCAGGGTTTGCTAGTGCCCCAGTAAATGCATGTCCATCTGGATATGTAGGCACTAGAGATAAGGCTTGGAAGTATTGCTTTGAAAGATCTGAATTTAATATTGATATGCATAAAATGTGAAAAAACAATTAGTGGAGGCATATCTCGTTTGAAATACCACCTTGGAGGGATCACAAAGCATGACATAAGGGTTCGTGACAACACCATTGAAGAAATAAAAGAAAGATGAATGCCTTGCTCGCTGCCCAACTCTTTAATATTTTATTTTGTAGATGCTTGGTGGTGAAATTGGGGTGGAAATGCCCCAAATCGGCAAAGACTTGCCCTCCGAATCGTATGCCAGCCTTGTAGTTCATCTAGTTGTGAGTGCAATTGGAGCTTGTTCGAGGCCATTCACATGAAGAAGAGGAATAATTTAGCTCAAAAACTCCTCAATGACATTGTCTTTGTGCAATATAACCTTCGGTTGCGTGCAAGAAAGGTAGAGGGAACACCAGTTGGTCCACTTTATTTGGATGACATAGATCCTTATTGTGATTGGACATCACAGGAACAGCCTCCATTGTTCACAGAGCATGAGATCTACAATGTGGAGAGGCAGGTTATGGAGGAGGGTGGATATGTAGTGGGATTGTATGAACATTCAAGAGGATGAGGACAATGAGGAGGATTCAGATGATGAGTCATTGCTAGTGTCAGCACCATCATCATCTAGGATGGAGGTCGAGTCATAACCAGTTGTGCAAAGGGAGGAGGCACAACCCTAGCCACAACCACAACCACAACCACAATGGACTTCTAGGGCTAGACACCCTATCACTTAAATAATCTTTACTAGAGCTGTTGGGAAGGGGAAGAGGAAGATGTAGACTATTTTGATGTTGTACATGTATTTACTTATAGTTTTACAAAGACAATTTGCTATTTTTAGTTTGCTTCAAAGTTGAGACTATCATACTATTGCTCCCAGCCATCAACATTCCACATGAGGATGCGATTTTGTACCCTATTTGCATTTATATATATCTAGACTCAGCTTGTTTGGTTTGTTTACTCATTTACTGACTCGTTAGATGCATCTCCTCATTGAATTTTGCAAAAAAATGCATTTCTAATTAAACTTAAGTAATATTTTAAGTTCCCGATAATTTCCCGATAAGTTGTCGATTTATCTCTGATATTTTCCCGATATATTTTTTTTGCCCTTGGAGATAAGTTGCCAATAATGATATTTTGAACTATGGTTAGAACAGTTTTGAAATATGGTATTTGCATTTTTAAATACTTAAGACCATGGAGATTGGGTTGTATTTACAACCACAAAGAAAATCTCATTGAAAAGCTTGATTGAAGCTTTCCATATTCTGATGTTCAATCTGCCTTCTACATTAGCCCTTGTTATGGTTTCTAAGTCACCAAGGGGTGCTTGAATGTAGGATCCATACCTCTCCATATAGTGTTCCTTGGTGTTCTTTTCATTCCTATGGCAATGCAACCTGGTATAGGCAGGTGATGCATTAAATACACTATGATTGAGTGTGAAGGACATCTTTGATAAGCTGAGTGTGTCTAGTATCTAGTTGTCTATCTATTTAAAGCATTCATAATCATTCATTTTTGCACTCTCCCATAGGAGCTTGGTAATTGTAAGAATGGGGAACCTAAATACTTGTAATCATAGTTCAAAATATCGTTATCGGCAATTTATCGCTGAGGGCAAATTTTTTTTTTTATCAGCAAATATCGGAGATAAGTTGGGAACTTCTCGGGAAAATATCGGGAACTTTGAAAATTGGTTAAATTTAATTAGAAATGCATTTTTTTTGCAAAATTCAATAAGGAGATGCATCAAATGAGTCAATAAATGAGTAAACAAACCAAACAAGCTGATCTAGATATATATAAATGCAAATAGGATACAAAATCACATCCTCGTGTGGAATGCTGATGGCTCATAGCCATAGTTGGATAGTCTAAACTCTGAAGCAAACTAAAAATAGCAAATTGTCTTTGTAAAACTAAAAGCAAATACAAGTGTCAAGTACAATATCAAAATAGTCTACATCTTCCTCTTCCCCCTCCTAGCAGCTCTATTAAAAATTGGTGGAATGGGAGGTGGTCTAGCTGTAGAGAAATATACAAAAAAATAAGAAAAATATACATAATTGTAAAACTCTATCATTTCATAGTATGAATCTATGCTGCTTGATCATTGATCAATGCCAAATGTCAAAGTCTTCATAACTAGGTCTTAGGTAGTCTTTGTTGGTGGCTTTTTCAAGTCCCTAGGTCCGGTAAATGAGGTTTGAGTGATTTTGGCTTGTTGGGAAGTCATGTCTGTCTAGGATTTGGGTGAGAGCTAAGCTAAGTCTGTTATAGAGATGGGGTCGAAACGAAGTGATTTGTGATAAAACAAGTTAAAACCCTTTGAGAACCCTTTTGTCAGCTTCAGTTTGAGCTTAGAAAGCCATGATGGATTATGGGAGGTAACCCTGCTGAAGGCTTGCTGAATCCTGAAATTTGGCTTAGTCTGGAATTTTTTAAAACCCCCAAAATCTAGAATCTGCATCTTAACTCCTATGAAGCTGGAACCTATCTCAAACATCCTGAAAGTAATTATACAAATATAACTTAAAGTATAAGAAATTAAATAAGTCAAACTTATACTTAAATGTTATATTTGTATAAATCCTCCCGCCCCTAAAATAGAAAATTGAAAGCTGACATCAGCAGGACCCTGTGTGGATCCAGAACGGACCGGTAAAAAAATCAATTTTGCACTTTTCTGGTCACTGTTTTAACTGGGCTCACGGGTGAGATAAGTATTCAACTTATTGCGATAAGTTGCCGATATATCGGCGATATTTTAATCTATGCTTGTAATGAAGCCGAGAATCCTTTGGATTTCCAGACATTTCTGATAGAAAATATTACAAGATATGAATGGATTGTCCTTTTTTATTTGCTACAAATATGCTATTCAATATGGTATGAGGAGTTGCTTGAGATTTTTTATCTTGTCTATTATGGGTGACGAGCACATTTCAGTGCCATCTCAAACTAGAATACAATGTATCTCAGTCCTCCATTTCCTGTTGAAAGGATATGTAGTTTCCCTTGTGTGTTGGTTCTCTCCGACATTTCCAACATAATTTCTCTCATTATGGTAAGAAGGTTGGGGCTTAATGAATCCCCTTGACAATGCCTGCAGGAGTGGTGTATCCAGTTCCCCGTGTAGCCATCCATTGTTACTTGGAAGGGAGTGGTGATGAAACTCTGTATCCAGGTTAAAACTTTGTCATTAATGCCAAATGATTTCATGGAGCTGATTATAAAGGTCCACTTGCATCAGTTGAAAAAATTTGACATCTCCAGCTTTATGATCATCCCTGGCCTTTTTTGATTTATGGTGTAATGAATCAATTCCAAAACAAATGAATCAATTCCAAAACAGAATGATATTATCTATGGTTTACCTTCTTGGGACAAAGGCTGATTAATATATAGAGATCATCTTGATAAGTCGTTCTTAAAACATGAAGCTATTAGTATTGCATTGATTTTACAGATCATACTGCCATAGTAAATAGAGAAATAGGTTTATTTACTTTAATTTATGTTAGCATTTTATTGCTGCATGCAGACTCTTTAACCACCTTAACCAGTCACCCTATAAGATCTCCATAATATCTGTTAAAAGACAGCAGAGAAGCACCATCATATCTTTGGGATTTCTGCTTGTTGAATATGATCTGAAATAGATCCAGTTTCTCTCATGGCAAGCGCAACTTTCTGTTGCAGTTACTAAAACAGGTCGTTATAGGTATCAAAAATTGTATCTGATTACATATTTGGATTCCTTGAAAAGTTGTGCAATTTAAAAAAAACAGTAAATGCTTTTGAGTCTTTATGCAGAAGTCATGGCTTTGGAAGAATGGAGGGCAAAAACTGCCAACAAGGGTGTTTGCAAGTTCCAAAGTGGCGGTTTTGGAACCACCAGGCAACTTTGGAACCGCCTCAGTGCTGAAACAGGCAGTTTTGCTTAAACTCACAAAAACTCGTCTGTGATATAATAGTTTTGATTGTCTCTTCAATTTCTTTGTTCCTATGGACTTCCAGGTGTTTCCTAAGACTTCAAAACTCTATATATGCATTGTTAGCTTGATTTGAACAAGGCTGAACTAAATTGAGTCTTGTAACTAATTATTGGGAGCTGTTCTCATATTCATGATTTGCGTAGCAGAGGGCTGGGAAATAGCAGTAGAGAATTGTAATTGGTCTTGGGAGAGTGTTTGCAACTGGAGATTGATTGTAACTGCCATTTAACAATCAATGGCAGTTACAAGAATTGATTATGCTTAACTTGGTATCTTGGGTCTCTTTTTTCAATTAATTGACTGAATTCTGCAGCAAGAATAAAAATATAGCAAGCATTAAGTGACGAAGATGTCTAGGAGTATGAGAAGATGTTAGGAGTGAGGCAATGCTCGATCCTTGAGGTCTTGAAGAAACTTGAATCTTGGATTTCCTCAAGTAGGTATATAATTCTTTGCCATAAGGAATTCTATGTTCCATGCAAATGAATGCAAGTGGGGGGGGGGGGGACTTCCCAAGATTCAATGAAGTTGTAAATGGGAGCATGCCTTTGTGGATTCCACTAAATTATGCTAATGTTTTTGTACGCTGCGAGAGATATCATTCAGCAGTCTATATTGTGCGATGTTCTATATTTTATCTCTTGGCACCGTGTATTTATGGTGACTTGGCACCGAAAGTTTGCTGGCATCATATTTGCCAGCATCGTTGTATTCATTCCTGGCACCATGCGTTCACCTTATCCTTGCTGGCATTCTTTTTTTCTTCTGTATGACTTGGCACTCCACATTTCTTCTTTTTCGTCGGTTTCATGTTTGAAGGCTTCAGTTTCTTCCTTTATGGCCACGGATGTCTAATAACCGAAACAGTAGTCAGTTATTCATGTGCGGCGATTCTATATGCAGCGTCGGTTCATGTCTCACCTTCGTCGGTTCATTTCTTCTTCGACAGCTTGATTCCTAATGGGTGTGCCACTTCACTCATTGCAGCATTGATTCATAACTTGTAACTGCCAATTTTGTATAGACATGTGTGTTCTCTCTGGGAAGGGTGATATCATTAATATCGTGTTTTGAGTTGAGTTTTAAATTATGAAAAGCATTCATGTAGCAGGTCATCATTGTTGAATGTTTTTGTTCTGGGAAAGTACGATATTGAATGTATACTCATTTTTATAGTATGCTCAATGTGTGAGCAGCATCTTTATGCATTCAGATTAAGCTGTGATGTTGATATCTGAGTATCATGATTTCATAAGGCGATACTCTGTTGAATTTTATTGTCTCTGATCATTGAGTGATCTTTGTATGTTGAAGACATCTTAAGGGGCAGAGATTCTTTGTAATTGCTTTGATAAATTGAGTAAAGGATCTATCTTTCTGTGGGCTGGGTTGTTTCCCTCGGTGAGGAGGGTTTTTCCTAGGATATATTTGTGTTCTCTGTTATTTTGTGTTGTGAATTTTAGTTTATTGCATCTCTATGTATTCTGGTTCGAAAACTTTAACATGGTATCAGAGCCAGGTTAGCCTTGAGTCTCTCACGAGAGGGGCTGGTGGTCAATTTGTAATCTGTAGATGCTCATTGAATTGGTTCGATATTGAGGAGAAAATAAGCTTAATTCTTGAAGATGGAAAAGAGGCTCCAATTTATTGTTACTGTTGGAGATTCAGATTTGATATTTGTCATGGGTAGGCATGTAATGCTGATTGTTATCAAGGGATTAGAGGTGACTATAGTGGTGTTTCGTCTTCCTAAAGTATGTTTGAAGCTGTGAGGAAGATTAATCAATGACGAGATAAGTATTTTATGATTTGACCTTTGAATATTGATCATGAATTTTATTCATGCATTAACACTGGGAATAGTGAATCATGTATGCTTCTAGCATTAGTCTGTTTGATTCTATTACTAATCTCTCTAAAATGCTCTCAAGATGAATTGAGGAGCACAAGGATGATGAGAGATTGCAGCCTGAGCTGAGTCGATGACTCTTGAAGAAGTACCTATTCAGATTATCTTGTGATCAGTTTATTCTAAGAGGAGGATATGAGATTCAAAGGGAGCTTGTGTGGTAGAGGAAGAGTTCCATATCCTTTTGCAGAGGATCAACAAACTTGTGTAGCAATGTGTCTGCTAAAGCTCATTGCTGGACAAATATTGGAGTCAATTTCTTTGTATTGTGATAATCAAAGCTGTGAGAATGTTGCCCTTGCTAAGAGGGTGTCTTTGTTGAAAAGGAGTCTCAGCATTCAGTTGCTCTTATTATGAGCTTAATGCATTTTTCTCTGAGAGGGAGAAATTTGAGGTGAAAGCCCTTGTAATGCATTTTTCTCTGAGATGGAGAAATTTGAGGTGAAAGCCCTTGTTGCTCTTTCCACTCATGGGAGTAGCCATAGTGGACGTCATGTTGAGAGACTCAATGACGACATCACGTTGAGTGACTCCGTGATGAGAGCTTGTGTTTATTCCACTCATGGGAGTAGCCATAGTGGATGTCATGTTGAGAGACTCCATGACAACATCACGTTGAGTGACTCCGTGATGTGTGCTTGTGTTTATTTCACACATGAGAGTAGCCATGGTGGAAGTCATGTATGTGACTCCATGACTTTATTTTCTGTGTTTTTGATTCACCCTCTGAGAGTAGTCATGGTGAATGTCATGCTGAGATGACAATTTTATATTGAGAAAATCTGTGATGAGATTTTGTTACTGGCTTTTTGTTGCAGCTTCTTATGTTTGTCATCATGTTAAGAGATGGCAAGACATATGAATGATCTCTCTCTTGCTGAGAGGGAGTGTTAATGTTTTTGTATGCTGCGAGAGATATCATTCAGCAGTCTATATTGTGCGATGTTCTATATTTTATCTCTTAGCACCTTGTATTCATGGTGACTTGGCACCGAAAGTTTGCTGGTATCATATTTTCTAGCATCGTTATATTCATTCCTGGCACCGTGCGTTCACCTTATCCTTGCTGGCATTCTTTTTGTCTTCTATATGACTTGGCACTCCACGTTTCTTCTTTTTTGTCGGTTTCATGTTTGAAGGCTTCAGTTTCTTCCTTTATGGCCGCGGATGTCTAATGACCTGAACGTTAGTCAGATATTCATGTGCGGCGATTCTATATGCAGCGTCGGTTCATGTCTCACCTTCGTTGGTTCATTTCTTCTTCGATAGCTTGAATCCTAATGGGTGTGCCGCTTCATTCATTGTAGCATTGATTCATAACTTGTAACTGCCAGTTTTGTATAGACGTGTGTGTCGTCTCTCTGGGAAGGGCGATATCATTAATATCGTGTTTTAAGTTGAGTTTTAAATTATGGAAAGCATTCATGTAGCAGGTCATCATTGTTGAATGTTTTTGTTTTGGGAAAGTACGATATTGAATGTATACTCATTTTTATAGTATGCTCAATGTGTGAGCAGCATCTTTATGTATACAGATTAAGCTGTGATGTTGATATCTGAGTATCATGATTTCATAAGGCGATACTCGTTGAATTTTATTGTCTTTGATCATTGAGTGATCTTTGTATGTTGAAGACATCTTAAGGGGCAGAGATTCTTTGTAATTGCTCTGATAAACTGAGTAAGGGATCTATCTTTCTGTGGGTTGGGTTGTTTCCCTTGGTGAGGAGGGTTTTTCCCAGGATAATATTTGTGTTCTCTGTTATTTTGTGTTGTGAGTTTCAGTTTATTGCATCTCTATGTATTCTGGTTTGAAAAATTTAACAAATTATGAGTTTTGTTTTAGCACAAAAGTGAAGTTCTTTTCAGCCCCATGCTCCTTTGAACCTTGTCTTTGAGTTGCTTCTAGATAATTAGTTCTTGAAGGAGGAACACATCTATTTGATGATCCTTTCTTTTCTTGTGAAGGTGTTATTTTTTGAGGACACCATTCCCCTTATGTTACATGAAAGGATATGTATCAAGAAGATGTAATCAGGTCAAATGTCTTGAAGTCGTTGTCCTCAGCAATTGATCAAGTTCTAAAAGCTTGATAGCTCATCTTTTAAAACATACTCCAAGATGGATATCAAGTTTTGAAATAAAACTTTGGAATATTGCTTAATGAATTAATCAAGATTGCATGGGGATGGGGGTACTTGGGTACATCAATTTTTTAATTTTATATAATTTAATATTTTATAGAAAGTCTGAAAATATGAGTCATGACATTGAGTTTTCAAACCAAGAACAGTGATAAAGTTTGCGGATGTCATGTATTGTTTTCAGTTTCAGATTTGCTATATGTTTGTAATAATATATATGTTAAATGTTTAGATGCATAACAGACAAAACAAACTTTAAACATGAACAAGAAGATCATAAATCATAGAAAAATAACATATTGCAAATGATAAACTTCTGACTTGAATAGTAATAAAGTTTACTATTAATCAGTATTGCATCAAAGTTTCAAACTGATTACATATTGAATTAAGCTTGATAAACAGCAAGCTGATAAGCTGATAGGCAAACAAAAAACTGAAACAAAAATCAGAAATCTTAATCAAGTTCGTTAGCTATGATGCTCTCCACCAAGTGCCCACTGAGTACCCACTGAGTACCCGGTACGTGGGTATGTGTACCAGTACCCGGTATGTGTCCCAGGGGTGTGGGTACGAGTACCCATACAACCTAGGATTTAATTAAACATTTCAGGTAAGTACAACTTGTGTGGGCTTAATAACGAGGATGTATTTGATGTTGGAGGTCACATTTATTCTTGAGAGGGGAGTGTTGTACATCTTAATAAACAATATATAAGGTAAATGGAAAAAATTATCATCTTGTAATGCTTGCATAAGGAGGGAGGAGGGTCCCATACACCGATTTGGTTTATTTCTTGGTAGTGGCCTTAGAAACCACCTTGACCTTATCCTTTACTTAAGTTACAGACCATATAGATTTGCTGTTTTTAAGGTGTCTTTGGGTGGGTTCACTGAATAGTCTGTGTGAGTTGGCTCTTAGTTTTTCAATCATGATTTTATAGATCTGTTCTTGGTACATGGTGATGCAGGGTAGTAATTTCATCTCTTTGACAAAGGTAAATAGAAAAAATGACACGCAAGGAGGATGGAGGGTCTAATACACCAATTTGGTGTATTGCTTTGGGGTGGCCTTAAAAACCACCTTGACCTTTCTCTTTTACTTATATAATGAGCAGTTTAAAAGGAATTGCATTTTACACTCTACTCTAAAGTTAGACCTTAAATTTTTGTTGTTTTTAACGTGTCTTTGGGTGGGTTCACTATGTAGTTTGTGTGAGTTGGTTTTTAGTTTTTAATCGTGATTTCATAGAGCAGTAACATCAGTTCTTAGTATTGCAGATTAGTGATTTCATCTATTTAAGTTTTAAAAACTAAACAACAGCTTCTCAAAAAGGCCTTATTAGTTCACAAATTACTGCTTT
Source organism: Chamaecyparis obtusa (assembly GCA_027943335.1). Taxonomy (NCBI): domain Eukaryota; kingdom Viridiplantae; phylum Streptophyta; class Pinopsida; order Cupressales; family Cupressaceae; genus Chamaecyparis; species Chamaecyparis obtusa. The sequence goes on from BSBK01005474.1 coordinate 386,911, forward strand.
TCTGATATTGTTCTTTTCCAATTTATTTCAGCTATGTAGCTTACTGCCAATTTGATTAATATTGAATGCTTCATACGTTGCATCTATGCTTCTAATTTGGTTTGTTTCAAATTTCAGATCTAAAACAAAATATCAAATCGTCTTGACAAAAACTGATTTGGTATTCCCCATAGATGTGGCCCGTCGTGCTATGCAAATACAAGAAGTAAGCTTTTTAAAATATTATACTATTATGAATTTATAATAGTTTTGGCTTCACTATTTAATTTCATAAATCTCAGTTTGTGAATGTTTGAAGTTTGTGAACTGCTCTTGACAGGATCTGAAAATGAATAAATTAATGGCTAAACCTATGGTATGCAGCAACTCAAGCTTGTTCGAACCATTTTTTATTGTTATTTTTACCTCTCCAAAGATAAATTATTCTCTTTTATTTTTAAACACTGAGTAAAATCCTGCAATGAATTTGCTGTAGATGATGGTAAGCTCAAAGTCTGGAGCCGGTATTCAGTGTTTACGAACTGCCCTTGCCAATCTAACCCGCTTTGTAAGATTGTAGAGGCGATTGCAATTTCACTGTAGATTATTCTTCTCGTAGTCATGATGGATCAGAGTGGGAAATGAAATGTTTGCAAAAGCATCCTACACAGTTAACAGCAAGAAGCACTAACTTACCTTATTATGAACTCTAGAGATATTATGTCTCTAATTGTTGCCCTATCTGATAATTTGTAATTGAAATAGATCATTGGCGAGAAGGCATCCAAGTCTGGACAGTTTGTCTAGAAGTACACTTTATTTTTGTCAGAGAAAATGAAAAATACCTATATTGACTATACTGAGAAAGCAAAATGTTGAATCTAAATGTAAGAGTTATATCATGTATATGCTGACGGATTCAAAATCTTGATCATGCTGAAATAGAAAAATGTTTATATTCTTGATGTCAAAGTTAGATTTTGTGTATTGTATATACTGATGGACTGAAGGTTGATTGACATAGTTGGAAACTGACAGATTAGGATTGATGATATGGATATGAACATCTCTACAGGTATGCTTTAACAGTTTCCAGAGTCTTAAAATTGTTCTAGATTCTTGTCCCTATCATCCGAGTGCTTGTGCTTGATCTCTGCCAATAGCAATTACTTCAGTTTCTATGGCCAGCCTATTGACAGCAAGCAATCCTAATCTTTTACCAGCCAAATCTAGGTTAAATTTTTTAGGTCGAAGTTATTAAGAGAAGAAATATTGGGAAGGAATTTGGAATTAAGTTATGAATTTCTTGAAGTGGTAGATTTGTATTTTCCTTGTGAACAACTTTTCTACATTCAACCATGAGTTCAATAGCATCGGTATGTTTCACTTGAAAATACTGAAGGCATTCAGTTTGTCTTTTATTGTTCTAAAGAGTTGAGGAAATGTGGCTGCAGTAGAAGTATGAGAGATGAGGGTCGAAAGGCTTGTAGTAAGGCAATTGTGTGCTCAAAACCCTGGGACAGCCTTGGAGTGGGAGTCAAGAGGTTGAAGGACTTGCAATATGGAGGTCAATGCAGATAAGGATAGGCGTTTAAATTGATGACAGCCTTGTCCTTGCATCAATGTTTCAGGTTCCACGAGTGGACCCAAATAAACATAGAATACATTTAATAAGATTTCTCTGTTAACTATATCAAAGCTAAACATGCTAGAGGAAGATTTTATAACAGCCAATCTTTTTCGTCCAGAGGAGCTATATCACTTTCTAAAAGAGCCTCTCATATCTCCAAGAGTTCTGCTGTTTACTACCTAATTCAACTTTATTGAATATCATAAATAGTATAATAAATGCAGAAACTATAAAGAATTTATAACAGCACTACACAAAGATTTCTCGATATATTCATTCATGAACTGATACAAAATTGATTCAGGGAAATTCCATGCATGTGGTCCCCCTTCTTGTTTACAATATAAGTATATATAAAATGGCTGATGGTTGTTTCGAATTGGCATAGGTAACTATTAACAACTTATGATTGAGGACTCACTTTGCCAACAAACAAAACTAATATAATTATTTTACAGTTTTGCTAACTACAGAAGCCCTTCCAAAAAGAAAGTCTTCTTCCAGACAACTGAACAAAATTGGAAGGCTGAACAGAAGTAACTAAACATTTACTAGGGAAGTGATGGAGGAGACATCCTTGGAGGTGTATAAATTGAGGACATAGTGGATTGCTGAAAGATGTTCTGGTGTAACCTATATCGAAGCTTTAGATGATGACCTGTTAAGAGTTCTCATTCCCATGTCCTCACCAAGTAAATAGCATTAGCCGATTGGCGCATGGTCCTATAATTTTCCATTTGTAACTCAACAAGCTACTTATCCTTCATAGTCAATTCCTTTTCCTTCATTACCACTTTAGCATTCTCAATGTTGGTGAGATTTGATTGTTGAGCCAAATATTCCTAAAATATTTGGGCGAGCTCATCTATTTTAGTTCGAAATTGTTGTGAACTCTGTATGTATTCATCCATGTGTCACAACCTAATTCTAGGAAACCAAATTGTGTTGCAGTAGATATAGTACTTCTTGATATATGAATTCTATACCATAGAGAGCTACTGACACCTTTCCATCTCTCACCGCAAATGAAGATGCTACCCTCTTAGGTACCTATTCTATTTTCATTTTAGGAGTCTAGTTCATTGGCAAACCTTTGGAGAAGAAGATTATGTTTGAAGGTCCCAACCAGTGCTGAGAGGAGAGGGGCGAATCAACACTCACTAAAATTTTAGTACTAAATCTGATATATTCTAGCCAAAATTGCAAGCAAAATAGATTCTATCACAGAAATAACAAACAAATAAACCAATAGTAAACAACACCAGATTTATCACATGGAAACCCAAATCTGGAGAAAACCATGGTGTGAGGAAACCTCACAAATTTTGCACTCTTCTGAAGTGCGCTCTGTAAGGAGTCTTCCCTATTAAAAGATTACAAATGCACTGTTAGATGTGACCTGGTAAAGGGATCGTAGAAAATAAGACCTGTTAGAACTTGCCTAGTTAGAGGACTTAGAACACCTAAATAGATGTCACCCGATTAAGGGATTTAATACAAGTGACCTGTTAACGTCCACTCAAAATAATGAGATTTTGTTATTGCAATGGTCAGAGAGCAATAAAGGTTTTAATCTTTTAAGAATGACTTTGTTGAGCCTGATAAGATCGTTGTTCTTCTTCAATTGAGAATCATCACCGGTCACTGTAGGTATGTTCTCCTTGGCTGTTGTGCTTCCTTGCACATTCTTCTTCTCTTCACCTTTTCGTAGCTTCTTTCAGCTTACAGGTTCACTCTTTTCTTTGGTAAAATGAAGGCAAACAATATTCTTCACAGGCACAAGAATATATAGACTTCTTGCCCTTTATGCTTTTTACATGCACGACCTATTTAAAGATCACTTTCGGATCCATCACTTAGTGGAGTCTCTGTTCACTGAAGAAACATCTGATGCATGCCATGTGATTTTTATGCCTTATACAGATGTGTGCGACAAGCTTTCCTTTACTAGAGATTTCTACACATTTTAATGCCACAAACTCCGACATTAAAACCCTCAATTGCGCCTTGTACCAATCGTCTTGATAACAGAAAGTCTTCCGGATTTTGTGCAACAAATCTTGGTCAAAGAGTCAAACAACTGTTTGTCGAGTGTGACGATTGTGACTTTCCCTGGTTCATCAATCGTGATGACATCTTCACTAATCTGTTTAAAACCTTAGGTTGTGCACAAGTAAGAACCTTAACTTGTCACCATCCCTTCCACTGGCTATACCGGTTGCACCCTTTTCTCGGTTCCTATTACCAGTTACCGGTTGCATCTTCCTTGGTGAGTGGTTGCTCTGATGATCATTTACTATGTGTCACCGGTCTCCTCTTGCGCTTAGTATTGTCAGCTATACCTGACCTATTTTTAGTTCCTGACTAAACAACACCTCTTTCCCAATCAATGACAAAACCAGTTTTCCATGTACCGGTTACATTCTCACTAGTTAATGCCAACAATCTCCCCCTTTGGCATTGATGACAAAACATTACTGGATCTTCACCGGTCATAATCTCCCCCTTTGACAGTAATGCCAAAGGTTAGTCAGATGACCACCTTTATGAAGCTTACTCCCCCTTCGAGCATCCGTCCTTTGTCACCAATCATGTTGAGATGAGGCTGAATCCTCTATTGAAGCACAATGGATTGATGAACATCGCACTACCCCTAATTTACCTCTGAGATATTCAAAGGTATTCTTCCGTAAGGGCTTTGTGAATATGTCAACAACCTGTTCTTTTGTGGGAACATATTCCAATCTTACTTCTTTATTTTGCACCTACTCTCTTAGATAGTGATACTTTATAGCAATGTGCTTGGTTTTGGAGTGCATGACAAAATTTTTTGATATATTTATTACACTTGTATTATCATAGTAAATTGCAATCGGTTCAGGTATCTGTTCTTGGATTCCTTCCAATATATGTTTGATCCAGATCACCCGTGTGCATTTGATTGCAACAACAACATACTTAGCTTTTGCTGTGGACTATGAAATGTAGTTCTATTTCTTATTTGTCCATGACACAATCCTTTCTCCCAAGAAAGAATGCACCTCCAATTGTGCTCTTGCCGTCATCAATATTACCAGCCCAATCTGCATCAGTAAATACCTTTATTTCGAAACCTCCCTTGTGAGGAAACCATAGGCCATACTCCTCAATGCCCTTCAAGTATCTGAAAATTCTCTTCATCGCTATTAAGTGTGTTTCTTTTGGATTAGTAGAGAATCTTGCTATAATGCCTATAGCATGTGCAATGTCTGGTCTACTATGCACTGCATACTGTAACTTGCCAATCATAGACCGATACAATGTCTCATTTACTTCTTTTGCATCATCTTCCTTTGACAACTTGAGGTTAGTTATCATTGACATGCCAACCGGTTTGAATTCTTTTAGCCCAAAGGATTTAAGAATTTCTTTGACATACTTGGACTGAGAAATAAAAATACCTTCTTTGAGTTGATGGACTTGTAATCCAATGAAGAACTTTATAGCTCCAAATATGGACATTTCAAATTCCTTCTTCATCTCCTAAGCAAAGTCTTTGCTCATTTTGTCATCTCCAAAGATGATGTCCACAAATATCTCAACAATCAAGTTCTCTTCTTTGCCAGTCTTGAGATACATATTGTTGTTATCTCTCATTCTTGTGAATCCTATGGTTAGGAGGTATGAATGTGACCTTTCATACCAGGCCCTTGGGGCTTGTTTTAGCCCATAAAGTGTCTTTTTCAATTTATAGACCATACCACTCTTCTTTGTGGATGAGAAGCCTTCTGGTTGTTCTATGTAAACTTCCTCTTCCAATATACCATTCAGGAAAACAAACTTTACATCCATTTGGTATACTTTGAACCTTTTATGAGCATCATAAGCAACTAGGATTCTTAGTCCTAGTCTGGCCATAGGATCAAAAGTTTCACCATAGTCTAGTCCTGCCTCCTGTGCATATCCTCTGCAGACTAATCTTGCTTTGTTCCTTATTACATTTCCTTCTTCATTCAATTTGTTTATGTAGACCCACTTCATCCCAATGACATTCTTGTCTTGTGGTCTAGGAACAAGAATCCATGTTTCATTCTTCTCAATTTGCTCAATCTCTTCTTCCATTGCCTTGACCTAGTTTTCATCCTCTAGAGCCTCTCTAGTGGTTTTGGGCCCTATATTTGAAAGTAAGTAGATAATTTCCTTTGCCTTTCTCCTAGTCAGAATATTTGCATGTTTGTCACCAATAATGTTGTCAGTGGAGTGATATGTAACATACCTTGGCAGAACAGGTCAGTGTCCCAGTCTATATCTTCTTGTTGAGCAATATCTCCAGCACAATCATAAATAATTTCTTGTTCATCATCTTGAGTTGGTTTTATGTTCACATTACCCTGCTCCAAGGGTCTGTTTACCTGCTCTTCTTCTTCATCAACAACAATCATTTCATTAAAGTCCAAATGATTCTCAACATCATGTTCTTGGTGATTGTCTGATTTATCATTGTTGATCTTCTCCTTTGGTTCTGAATATTCATCTATATTTACATTGATGCTTTCAACTATTTTTTCTGTCCTCTTATTTAGACGCCGGTAGGCTTTTCTTTTGGTGGAATAACCCAGAAATATGCCTACATCACTTTTTGGCTCAAACTTACTAGAGTAAACATCTCTTTTGATGTAACAGTTGCTGCCAAAAATTCTGAAATAGCCTACACTGAGAGTGTGACCAAACCGCAACTCATAGGGAGTCTTATCGGTTCCTTTCTTTACTTGAACTTGGTTCGGTGTATATATCATTGTGCTGATTGCTTCTCTCCAGAAGTGATGGGGAAGATCCTTCTAAATCATAAGAGTTCTTGTGCAGTCAATCAGAGTCTTATTTCTTCTTTCAACGACTCTATTTGGTTGCGGGGTTCTCGGTGTTGATCACTATCTCTTTATCCCCTATTCCTCACAATAGTGAGTGAACTCTTGAGAGGTATATTGACCTCCTTTGTCTGACCTTAGACACTTCAATCTTTTACCGATTTTCTTCTCCACTCGATCCTTATAGATCTTGAACATGTAGAAGGCCTCAGATTTTTCTCTAAGAAAGAGTGTTCACATCATTCTTGAAAAATTATCCATAAAGAGCATGAAGTACTTGTCTCCATAGTAGCTCTTTGTCCTCATAGGTCCACATAGGTTTGTGTGTACAAGATCCCAAACATTTTCAGCAGAAAATGATTTACTACTGAAACTTGTTCCTGTTAGTTTTCTTAACTGACAATCCTTACAAATACCTTTGTTAGGTTTTGTAATCTCACGAAGCCCTCTGACTGACTTCTTCTTGCTTACTTTGACAATGTTGTCAAAGTTTATGTGGCAGAGCCTCTTATGCCACAATCAACTGTTGTCCTCTTTGGTTACAATATATATTTTATTTGTTTCTCCTTTTATCGATGCTATGAGGCAAGCTCCCTCCATTGAGTCTAGATACAACATATTCCCTTTACTCTGTCTACCGGTAGCAACATGAGCTCCTGATTGGTTCCTGACAACACAAAAATTTTGCCCGAACTCCAACAGGTATCCCTTGTTATTTAATTGAGCTACACTCATTAGATTGTACTTGAGTCCTTCCACCCTCCTCGCATACAACTTTATTGCCAAGTGTAATTGAGCCTTTATCTTTGATAGCACAGGGAGCATTGTTACCAAAGGTTAGCGATCCACCATCATTGAAATTTAGGATGATGAACTTGTTCTTATCACTAGTCATGTAGTGAGTGCATCCACTGTCAATGATCCAGTCATCATGTTGATGAGATCTTGAGATAAGTGTCATTTCACTTATCACTTGACTTTCTTCTTTTATTGCAACAAAGACAATTTCTTCATCTTTAGAATCTTCAGATTCATTGTCCGTGACTCCTTTAGCAAGGTAGCACTCCTTTGCTTTGTTCTTGAATCAGTTGGTCTTTTCTTTATTTTCATTATCTGGACATCTTGCAGCAATGTGTCCTATCTTATTGGAAGAAAAATATTTTAGTGGAAGTTTACATTTGTACTTCCCTTTTCCTCTTGGAAATCTCCTTGCGATGAGTGCTTCAAACTCATCTTGCTCCATCTCTTCAGAGAGTAGATTTTCAACAAAACTTCCAGCCTTACCGGTAGAACTATTACCGGTTTCTCTTCCTTTTCTTGGTGGAAGATGTATTAATAGAGGACTTAAAAGTAGCTTCTAGCATGGGTAAGCTGTTATCAAAATTACTCAATTCAAATGCAGTCAACTTACCGATTAGGGAGTCAAGAGTGACTTGAGATGTGGTCACTGATCTGAGCTCCTGTATGGATGAGATTTTGATAGCATATTGTGGTTGAGCGTTCTCAGTATTTTGCTTATCACATCTTCCTCACTCAGTGTTCCTCCAGCGCTTTTGATGGAGTTCATCACTTTTTTGATTCTATTGCTGTAATGCTCACTATCATCTCCTTCATTCATCCTCATATCATCATATTTGCCTCTGAGGCTATCTACCTTTGCTCTTTGAACATGTGGGTCACCACCATACACAATTTGTAGCTTGGCCCACATCTTGCAAGCAGTAGTATGATTTTCAATCTCTGCATATACATGATCATGTAGTGTACTTGCTATCATATCCATTGTTACTGTGTGTTCTATGCTGATCTTTTGTTGATCAAGTGTCAAGGTACTGGTGGGTTCAGTGTAATAATTGATTACATGAGTCCAGTATTGATCTTTGGTGGTCTTTATGCACAACTTCATTCTGTTGCACCACAATGCGAAGTTTTGCTTAGAAAACTTTGGTCCTTCCTTTCTCATCATTATAATTTTTCCTTGTTGTGGTTAAACAACTTAGGAAAGGGACTCAACTTTGATACCAATTGAAGGTCCCAACCGGTGCTGAGAGGGGAGGGGTGAATCAAGACTCACTAAAATTTTAGTACTAAATTTGATATATTCTAGCCAAAACTGCAAGCAGAATAGATTTTATCATAGAAATAGAAAACAAATAAACCAATAGTAAACAACACCATATCTATCATGTGGAAACCCAAATCGGGAGAAAACCACAGTGTGAGGAAACCTCACAAATTTTGCACTCTTTTGAAGTGCACCTTATAAGGAGCCTTCCCTGTTAAAGGATTACAAACTCACTGTTAGATGTGATTTGGTTAAGGGATTTTAGAAAATAAAGCATGTTAGAACTTGCATGGTTAGAGGACTTAGAACACCTAAATAGATGTCACTCGGTTAAATGATTTAATACAAGGGACTTGTTAATGTCCACCCAAAATACTGAGATTTTGCTATTGTAATGGTCAAAGAGCAATAGATGTTTTGATATTTTAACTTGGTTTTGCTGAGCCTGATAAGATCATTCTTCTTCTTCAATTGAGAATCATCACCGGTCACTGCAGGTATGTTCTCTTTCATTGTTGTGCTTCCTTGCACACTCTTCTTCTTCTCTTCACCTTTTCATAGCTTCTTTCAGCTTACAAGTTCACTCTTTTCTTTGGCAGAATGAAGACAAACAATAGTCTTCACAGGCAGAGAAATATATAGACTTCTTGCCTTTTCTACTTTTTACATGCATGACCTATTTAAAGATCACCTTTAGATCCATCACCTAGTGGAGTCTCAGTTCATTGGTTAACATTCGATGCATGCCATGTGGTTTTTGTGCTTTATACAAATGCGTGCCACAAGCTTTCCTTTATTAGAGATTTCTACATGTTTTAATGCCACAAACTCCGACATTAAAACCCTCAATTGGGCATTGCACCGATCATCTTGATAACACAAAATCTTTTGGATTTTGTGCAACAAATCCCAGTCAAAGAGTCAAACAACTCTTTGTTGACTGTGACTTTTCCCAGTTCATCAGTCGTGATGACATCTTCACTGATCGGTTTAAAACCTTAGGTTGTGAACATGTAAGAACCTTAACCTGTCACCATCTCTTCCACTAGCTGTATCGGTTGCACCTTTTCCTCGGTTCCTGTTACTGGTTACCAGTTGCATCTTCCTTGGTGACTGGTTTCTCTGATGATCACTTACTATGTGTCACCGGTCTCCTCTTGCGCTTAGTATTGTTAGCTATACCTGACCTGTCTTTGGTTCCTGCCTGAACAACACCTCTTTGCCAATCAATGACAAAACCGGTTTGCCATGTACCAGTTACATTCTCACCAGTTAATGCCAACAATGTTGTACTCATATTCACATCCTTCTTCCATGAACTTAAGGATGCATTTGGCCTCTTGCAAAGGTTAATGAGTGTTGTCTAATCTTTCTGTTAATATTAACCACTTATTGCATAACCACTCAACTATTGGGGCTAGATCCTACATTTATTGCTCTATGGTTACAAATTGGTCTTCTAGACCATGCTTGGTAATCCAGATAATAATTTCCTCAAGACTATTGGAATCTTCATCCTATGTTGGCAAATCTGTAGGTAATTCAATAGGTTGATTTTGTATCATTGATGTTTGTTGTTGTACTAGGGAAGGATTATCTTCCTATAGTGGCTCAATGTTATGTACTTTTTTGGGCGGGCACAATTGAATAGTCACTAGTAGGTTGGGTCACCATAGGTTGTTTTGTTCTCATGAAGGGCTTAGTGGAGAATGTTTCCTTTATCTCAATGAGAGCCCCTAGTAACTTTAACCATCCATCTATTTTCTTAGAGCCCTCAATTGACACATTGATTGGTGGAAGTGACACAACAAGAATCTCACTAACCACATAATGGTCTCCATTGTAGAAATATCTCGTGCAATAAGAGAATGAGCCTCCATTGGGGCTTTGTCGACTATAGAAATAAATTTGACTACACCTAGAGAATGATCCTCCATTGTGGCCCTGGGGATTGTGGTGCCCAAAGTAGATGTTTTTAAGTCAATCAACTTATCCTCTTCCTCAATACTATCATTTGCTTGCCTCGATGCCCCCATATGCTTTTGTTTCTTAGGTGTATTCTCGAATTACTCCCTCGACTAAGTTTGCATATCCATTGTAGTCCATCTGAAGATGGTAGGAAGGGAGGAATCATGCTAATTAGTTGAAACTTGCCAATTTTTGTTGTAGAAATTTGGGTGAAAATAACATTAACAAATAGTGCAATGGCAGGTTGCACCATATAAAGAGCCTTGTGCTTCAAGGATATAAAATCCCATATATGTTAGGACAAGAGCATCATCCAGCTGTAAAGTTTTCCCACACTAAGGTTGATTATATAATTGACCATCTAGATTGCATTGTCTGGTGTGCAAATGACACCCATCAATTTGTATTTTATCAAATCCATTATGCATCACCATTTAACATTTCCCAACAATTGCTTTTGCAATCCTCTATTTTTTGAATGCTAAATAGTATCTTTCTTTTGTTATCTTGAATCAAATTTGCACATCCTATGAATGGACACTTCCTTTTGTCATGGTGTTATTTGTACAATAGGTTTTGATATAGTTGCTCTTGAACATGGTATGGCAAGAAGCCTTTGAGAGTTTGTCAATTGTAAGGAAATCATTATGGAGGAATTGAAATATCCTACCATCAAATTATTTTCTTTTTGATTTTTGTTGGTGACCATGAGTTCTAAATATGGTTCAAATTCACGATAGTTGAAAAAATGAATGTGCACTGTAGGCACCTCCTACAACAATGGCTTTCTTGATTGTAGCTCCTAACATTCGTGGTTTCACCCCTGCGGTCACACTGCAACATTACAAAACATGTGTCATTTTGGTACTTATTCCTGGTTGCATCTAGGGCCAGCTTCCAAGACAACTCGCTAGACTGCCACATGTCACCATTGTTCTGTTAGAAATAGGGAATACTGAGAGGGGGGGTGAATCAATATTCTACAAACTTTATCTTTTGCCCAATTATGGATATAATAGATTATCTTTACACATGCATAACATAAGAAGCTAATCAACATGCATAGCAATAAAACTAAAGAACTCATAACACATGATTTGTTCTCAAGGAAACCCTGGCCAAGGGAAAACCCCAATGGGGATGGTACCCACAAAGATCCACTAATCAAAAGTATCCTGTTAAGGATGTTGACCCTGTTAGGAGTTTATTACAAACATATAGTGTATGATGCAGGAGCATCTTGGGTGTAAGAGCAATCTTGCATCACCCAAAAAAAATATTTCTATTTTTATATTCAATAAGGGCTATTTTGTGCAGAGCTGCTATTTATGAAAAGTTACTATTTTTGGTAATTTTTGTATGTGCTCAGAATGATCTGATTTCTTTTTTGGAGGTTCATTTTGGTCATATAAGTCTGCCAGCAAAGTTTCATGGCTAAATCAGGTGTAGTTTTGAAGATATTGAAGATTTTTGGTATTGGCAGCAGGGTATAGAAACTTCAAACTCAGTTTTGAAGGCTTTAGAGGCCCCGGATGAGGTCGAAAATTTGGGTGACCAGCGCTTGCGCGGGTCCATCCTGTAGAGCGCTTCGTGGCATTTTTGAAATGGGGTTATAATAGTCAATCGGGTCAACTGGTGATGACTTATGGTCTCCGGAAGTCGGGTCACCTGAAATGGCGAAAAATAATTCTCCTTCAAAATTTCTGTTCGGGTTTCAAAAGTTATTTTGAGCCGACTTTGATGTAATAAATTAAAAAATAAAATAATTCTAAATTTGGTCGGCCCTTAGGGCTAAATTTTTGAAACCTTCTCGGGCGGTGGAAATTGCCTATATAAGGAAGGCTGTATTATTGTCTTAGGCAGTTCAGAATAGTTCTGGGTAGTAGATCTGAGTATTGATTCGAGGCTTTGACCTATAGAATATTGTAAGGGAATGCCCATGTGGCTTTGCATATTATAATTCTAAAAGTTTGTAATTCCACATTTGTGGAGATAATAAGAAGCCAATTTTCTGTTCTTGCATATTATTGTTGTTGTTTCTCTATTTCTGCTATGTGTTTGTGGTATTAAGGGGAGCACCCTTCATCAAGTGGTATCAAAGCAGGAGTTCTTGAGTGTGTAAACAGATCGTCGATTGTGAGACAGTTTGCACCAGGACCGTGGTTAGAGTTTCAGCGCGCATTGCGAAAATACCTCCAAGAAGAGAACGTGGCGGAAGAGCTAGTGCTGTGACACCTGAGGTTAGAGAGCTGCAGAGACAAGTGTGAGCATTGCAAGAAGAGATTCGCAGAGGAATGAATCTTAATGTCAGAGATGAAAGTGAGGATGAAGTTGAAGAAGACTATCAAAAAGGAGAAGTCAAAATTGTAAACCAGGAGGAAGAAAGACTTTTTCGGACCATTTCTAAGATTGGGAAAAGAGCTAAAATTGAGGTTCCTACATTTTCTGAAAATCTTAACCCAGAAGAATTGATCGACTGGATCAATGAATGTGAGGAATATTTTGAGTATGAAGATGTTGAGGATCCTGATAGGGTCAAATTTGCGAAGGCCAGACTGAAAGGTCATGCGAAGATATGGTGGCAAGAGATTCAGTTGGAGCGAAATAGAAGGGGAAAGGAGAAAATCATGAGATGGGATCAGATGGTGGATAAATTGAAGCGACAGTTCATTCCTGTTGATTATGAGCTTGACCTACTGAAGAAAATGCAGAGTTTGAAGCAAGCAGGAAGATCTGTTCAGGAGTATACAGAGGAGTTCTATCGACTTCTCATCAGAACAGGCCATGCAAAAGCTGATAAAGAGAAAGTTGCCCGATACCTTAATGGGTTAAGGCCAAGCATTCAGGAGGAGCTGAATCTGGTTCGAATGAACAGTATAGAAGAGACATACCAGTTTGCCCTAAAAGTAGAGGAAAAGCTGAACAAGAAGTTTGAGAGCAGACAAAACGGAAGAGGTCGCGGTGGACGATCTGGTGAACGGTTATATGGTGGCGGAAATGAAGATCCGAAAAAGAAGGATGAGGCCAGTAGCAGTCAAAATCATCGAGGAAATAATTCCAATCACTTACAGGATCAGAATAATAGAGATGAGAGAGGAAGAGGAAGAGGACAAGGATCTGGAAGAGGTGGCTTCCGTGGAACATGTTTTCACTGTAGAGAAGAAGGTCCTAGGGCATTTGAATGTCCTCAGCGCCAAGGCAGAACAGACAGGAGAAATGAAGGCCAGGCTAGAGTTGCACATGTCGATGAATATGCTAGATCATCAAATTCTGAAAATGCTGAAAAAGGAGAAACGCTAATTAACAGAAGAGTCTTGCTGAGTGGTAAGAATGAACCTGAACAAAGAAGGAGGCTGTTTCGCACTAGATGCAAGTGTGAGGGTAAATGCTGTGATGTGATTATTGATAGTGGAAGCACTGACAATTTGGTGTCAGAAGAGATGGTGACAAAGTTGAAGCTCAAGAGACAGAAACACCCACATCCATATCGGATTGCCTGGGTGCAGGATGACCACAAGGTCATGGTCAGTGAATAGTGCCTGGTAAAGTTCAAGATATGCGGGTACCAAGATGAGGTACTATGTGATATCATCTCTATGGATGCATGTCATATGTTATTGGGTAGACCGTGGCAGTTTGACAGATGTGCTGTACACGATGGTCGTGCGAATACCTATTCCTTGACAAAGGATGGAGTGCGACATAAGCTAAAGCCATTGAAGGAGACCAAAGAAAAGGTATGTGGTAATGCAAGAATAACATTTGTTGATCGAAGAAAATTCTTAGATGGTATGAGGCATGAGCATGTGTGTTTTGGTTTAATTCCAAAAGTTGGTAAAGAAGAAGTAGAGGATGTACTTATAGAGGTTGCAGATTTGTTGAATGAGTTTCAGGATATTGTATCTGATAATGTACCTGATGGATTACCACCGGTAAGGAAGATCAGTCATTAGATGGATTTGATTCGAGGAGCCAGTTTGCCAAACAAGGCAGCACATAGAATGACACCAGCAGAAAGTGAAGAGTTGAACAGACAAGTACATGAGTTGTTACAGAAGGGGTTGATTCGAGAGAGTCTGAGTCCATGTGCTGTACCAGCGGTATTAGCACCCAAGAAGAATGGAGAGTGGAGGATGTGTACAGATTCCAGAGCAATAAACAAGATCACAATAAAGTATAGGTTTCCATTGCCACGAATGGACGATATTATGGACTGTTTGAGTGGGGCTGTGTATTTTTCAAAGATAGATCTGAAGAGTGGATATCACCAGATTCAGATCAGAGAAGGAGATGAATGGAAGACTGCCTTCAAAACAAAGGAAGGACAATATGAGTGGTTAGTCATGCCTTTTGGGCTAACCAATGCACCGAGCACTTTCATGCGACTTATGAACGAGGTTCTGAAAGAATTTTTGGGTAAGTTTGTCATTGTTTACCTAAATGATATTTTGATTTTTAGCAAGACATTGGAGGAACATATGATGCATATTCGTATAGTGTTTGAAAAGTTGAGAGATGAAAAATTGTTGATTAATTTGAAGAAGTGCAGTTTTGTGAAGAAAAAGTTAGTGTATTTTGGATTTGTAGTTTCAGCAGAAAGTCTAAAAATGGACTCAGAGAAGGTACAGGCTATCCTTGAATGGCCTACTCCAAGAAGTGCTACTGAGGTAAGATCTTTTCATGGTCTAGCTAGTTTTTGCAGAGTATGTCAGATGGCGAAATGAGTGAAGCAAAATACAGGGATGTATTAGCCATTACCTGTACCAGAGAAGCCTTGGGAGGATATCAGTATGGACTTTGTTCTTGGTTTACCGAAGACACAGCGGCGACATGATTCAATTTTTGTAGTAGTTGACAGATTTTCGAAGATGACACATTTCATTCCCTGCAAGAAGAGTAATGATGCTGTTCATGTAGCAGGATTGTTTTTTAGAGAAGTGGTGAGACTACATGGTTTGCCAAAGACCATAGTTTCAGATCGAGATACTAAGTTTGTTGGATATTTTTGGCGGACATTGTGGAAGAAGTTGAAGACAGATTTGAAATTCAGTTCATCACATCATCCACAGACTGATGGACAGACAGAGGTGGTGAATAGAAATTTAAAAAATTTGCTGAGATGTTTGGTTGGAGATAAGCCAACAGGATGGGATTTGATTTTACCACAGGCAGAATTTGCATACAATAATTCTGTCAACAAGAGCACTGGTAAATCACCATTCCAGATTGTATATGGAAGTAGTGCAAGAAATGCATCTGAATTGAGGAAGATAGATAAAGGAGAAATAAGTAGTGTTGAAGCTGATGATTTTGCAGAACATTTGAAGAACATCCATGAGGAGGTGAGGAAGCATATTACCAAGATGAATGCACAGTATAAGGCTAAGGCAGATGTGAAAAGGAGGCATAAGGAATTTCAAGTTGGAGATGAAGTCATGGTTCATTTGCGGAAGGAGCGGTTTTCGGTTTGTACATATAATAAGTTGAAAATGAAGAAGTTTGGGTCATGTAAGATACTGAAGAAGCATGATTCGGGAAATGCATATGAGGTAGAATTTCCTACTGGGCTGAATATTTCACTAGTGTTTGACATTTCAGATTTGATAGTGTCATGAAGGAGGTGTTGAAGATGAGGTTGCAGCAGCACAGTGAAATATTTCAGCAACCAGTTCAGATATCAAGGAGATTGAAGACATACTGGACAGTCGTGTTGGCAGAAGCACAAGGAATAGGACATATGAAGAGTATTTGGTCAAATGGAAATGACGACCTGTTGAAGATTTATTATGGCTAACAAAGGATGAGGTTAACCGTCTTGATTTTCCTCTGCACACCTGAGTCGTGACAGGGTCACTTCTCAAATTACCCCGGGTGTCTGATGCAGGAGCATCTTGGGTGTAAGAGCAATCTTGCATCACACAAAAAAAATATTTCTATTTTGATATTCAATAAGGGCAATTTTGTGCAGAGCTGCTATTTATGAAAAGTTACTATTTTTGGTAATTTTCGTATGTGCTCATAATGATTTGATTTCTTTCTTGGAGGTTTATTTTGGTGATATAAGTCTGTCAACAAAGTTTCATGGCTAGATCAGGTCTAGTTTTGAAGATATTGAAGATTTTCGGTATTGGCAGCAGGGTACAGAAACTTCGAACTCAATTTTGAAAGCTTTAGAGGCCTCGGATGAGGTCAAAAATTTGAGTGACAAGCGGCGCTTGCGCGGGAGAAGCCTGTAGAGTGCTTTGTGGCATTTCCGAAATGGGGTTATAATAGTCAATCGAGTCAACTGGTGATAACTTATGGTCTCGAGAAGTCAGGTCACCTCAAATGGCGGAAAATAATTTTCTTTCAAAATTTCTGTTCGGGTTTCAAAAGTTATTTTGAGCCGACTTTGATGTAATAAATTGAAAAATAAAATAATTTTCTAAGTTTGGTCGGCCCTTCGGGCTAAATTTCTGGAACCTTCTCGGGCGGTGGAAGTTGTCTATATAATGAAGACTGTATTATTGTCTTAGGCAGTTCAGAATAGTTCTGGGTAGTAGATCTGGGTATTGATTCGAGGCTTTGTCCTACAGAATATTGTAAGGGAATCCCCATGTGGCTTTGCATATTGTAATTCTAAAAGTTTATAATTTCACATTTGTGGAGATAATAAGAAGTCAATTTTCTGTTCTTGCATATTATTGTTGTTGTTTCTCTATTTTGGCTATGTGTTTGTGGTATTAAGGGGAGCACCCTTCATCAAGTGGTATCAGAGCAGGAGTTCTTGAGTGTGTAAACAGATCACCGACTGTGAGACAGTTTGCACCAGGACTGTGGTTAGGGTTTCAGCGCGCATCGAAAAATACCTCTACGAAGAGAACGTGGCGGAAGAGCTGGTGCTATGACACCTGAGGTTAGAGAGCTGCAGAGACAATTGCGAGCATTGCAAGAAGAGATTCGCAGAGGAATAAATCTTAATGTCAGAGATGAAAGCGAGAATGAAGCTGAAGAAGAATATCAAGAAGGAGAAGTCGAAATTGTAAACCAAGAGGAAGAAAGACTTTTTCAGGCCATTTCTAAGATTGAGAAAAGACCTAAAATTGAGGTTCCTACATTTTTTGAAAATCTTAACCCAGAAGAATTGATTGACTGGATCAATGAATGTGAAGAATATTTTGAGTATGAAGATGTTGAGGATCCTGATAGTGTCAAATTTGCGAAGGCCAGACTGAAAGGTCATGCGAAGATATGGTGGCAAGAGATTCAGTTGGAGCGAAATAGAAGGGGAAAGGAGAAAATCACGAGATGGGATCAGATGGTGGATAAATTGAAGCGACAGTTCATTCCTATTGATTATGAGCTTGACCTACTGAAGAAAATGCAGAGTTTGAAGCAAGCAGGAAGATCTGTTCAGGAGTATACAGAGGAGTTCTATCGACTTCTCATCAAAACAGGCGATGCAGAAGCTGATAAAGAGAAAGTTGCCCAATACCTTAATAGGTTAAGGCCAAGCATTCAGGAGGAGATGAATCTGGTTCGAATGAATAGTATTGAAGAGGCATACGAGTTTGCCCTAAAAGTAGAGGAAAAGCTGAACAAGAAGTTTGAGAGCAGACAAAATGGAAGAGGTCGCGGTGGACGATCTGGTGGACGGTCATATGGTGGCCAAAATGAAGATCCGAAAAAGAAGGATGAGGCCAGTAGCAGTCAGAATCAGCGAGGAAATAATTCCAATCACTTCCAAGATCAGAATAATAGAGATCAGAGAGGAAGATGAAGAGGACAAAGATCTGGAAGAGTTGGCTTCCGTGGAACATGTTTTCACTGTGGAGAAGAAGGTCATAGGGCATTTGAATGTCCTCTGCGCCAAGACAGAACAGACAAGAGAAATGAAGGCCAGGCCAGAGTTGCACATGTCGATGAAGATGCTAGATCATCAAATTCTGAAAATGCTCAAAGAGGAGAAACGCTAATTAACAGAAGAGTCTTGTTGAGTGGTGAGAATGAACTTGAACAAAGGAGGAGCCTGTTTCGCACTAAATGCAAGTGTGAGGGTAAATGCTGTGATGTGATTATCGATAGTGGAAGCACTGACAATTTGGTGTCAGAAAAGATGGTGACAAAGTTGAAGCTCAAGAGACAGAAACACCCACATCCATATTGGATTGCTTGGGTGCAGGATGACCACAAGGTCATGGTCAGTGAAGAGTGCCTGGTAAAGTTCAAGATCGGTGGGTACCAAGATGAGGTACTATGTGATATCATCTCTATGGATGCATGTCATATGTTATTGGGTAGACTGTGACAGTTTGACAGATGTGCTGTACACGATGGTCGTGCGAATACCTATTCCCTGATAAAAGATGGAGTGCGACATAAGCTAAAGCCATTGAAGGAGACTGAAGAAAAGGTATGTGGTAATGCAAGAATAACATTTGTTGATGGAAGGAAATTCTTAGAATGGTATGAGGCATGAGCATGTGTGTTTTTCTTTAATTCTAAAAGTTGGTAAAGAAGAAGTAGATGATGTACCTGTAGAGGTTGTAGATTTGTTAAATGAGTTTCAGGATATTGTATCTGATAATGTACCTGATGGATTACCACCGGTAAGGAAGATCAGTCATCAGATGGATTTGATTCCATGAGCCAGTTTGCCGAACAAGGCAGCACACAAAATGAAACCAGCAGAAAGTGAAGAGTTGAACAGACAAGTACATGAGTTGTTACAAAAGGGGTTGACTCGACAGAGTCTGAGTTCCTGTGCTGTACCAGCGTTATTAGCACCAAAGAAGAATGGAGAGTGGAGGATGTGTACAGATTCCAAAGCAATAAACAAGATTAGAATCAAGTATAGGTGTCCATTGCCACGAATGGACGATATTATGAACATTTTAAGTGGGGCTGTGTATTTCTCAAAGATAGATCTGAAGAGTGGATATCATCAGATTCAGATCAGAGAAGGAGATGAATGGAAGACTGCTTTCAAAACAAAGGAAGGACTATATAAGTGGTTAGTCATGCCTTTTGGGCTAACCAATTCATCGAGCACTTTCATGCGGCTTATGAACGAGGTTCTGAAAGAATTTTTGGGTAAGTTTGTCATTGTTTACCTAGATGATATTTTGATTTTTAGCAAGACATTGGAGGAACATATGATGCATATTCGTATGGTGTTTGAGAAGTTGAGAGATGAGAAATTGTTGATTAATTTGAAGAAGTACAGTTTTGTGAAGAAAGAGTTAGTGTATTTGGGATTTGTAGTTTCTGCAGAAAGTCTAAAAATAGACCCAGAGAAAGTACAAGCTATCCTTGAATGGCCTACTCCAAGTAGTGCTATTGACGTAAGATCTTTTCATGGTCTAGCTAGTTTTTGCAGAGTATGTCAGATGGCGAAAGGAGTGAAGCAAAATACAGGGATTTATCAGCCATTACCTGTACCAGAGAAGCCTTGGGAGGATATCAGTATGGACTTTGTTTTTGGTTTACCGAAGACACAGCGGGGACATGATTCAATTTTTGTAGTAGTTGACAGATTTTCGAAGATGACACATTTCATTCCCTGCAAGAAAACTAATGATGCTATTCATGTAGCAGGATTGTTTTTCAGAGAAGTGGTGAGACTATATGGTTTGCCAAAGACCATAGTTTCAGATCGAGATACTAAGTTTGTTGGATTTTTCTGGCGGACATTGTGGAAGAAGTTGAAGACGGATTTGAAGTTCAGTTCATCACATCATCCACAGACTGATGGACAGACAGAGGTGGTGAATAGAAGTTTGGAAAATTTGCTGAGATGTTTGGTTGGAGATAAGCCAACAGGATGGGATTTGATTTTATCACAGGCGGAATTTGCATACAATAATTCTGTCACCAGAAGCACTGGTAAATCACCATTCCAGATTGTATATGGAAGTAGTGCAAGAAATGCATCTGAATTGAGGAAGATAGATAAAGGAGAAATAAGTAGTGCTGAAGCTGAGGATTTTGCAAAACCTTTGAAGAACGTCCATGAGGAGGTGAGGAAGCATATTGCCAAGATGAATGCACAGTATAAGGCTAAGACAGATATGAAAAGGAGGCATAAGAAATTTTAGGTTGGAGATGAACTCATGGTTCATTTGTGGAAGGAGCGGTTTCCGGTTGGTACATATAACAAGTTGAAAATGAAGAAGTTTGAGCCATGTAAGAAACTGAAGAAGCATGATTCGAGAAATGCATATGAGGTAGAATTGCCTACTGGGCTGAATATTTCACCAGTGTTTAACATTTCAGATTTGACAGAGTATTATGAAGGAGGTGTTGAAGATGAGGTTGCAGCAGCACAGTGGAATATTCCAGCAACCAGTTCAGATATCAAGGAGATTGAAGACATACTGGATAGTCGTGTTGGCAGAAGCACAAAGAATAGGACATATGAAGAGTATTTGGTCAAATAGAAATGACGACCTGTTGAAAATTCATCATGGTTAACAAAGGAGGAGGTTAACCCTCTTAGTTTTCCTCTGCACACCTGAGTCGTGACAGGGTCACTTCTCAAATTACCCCGGGTGTCTGATGTAGGAGCATCCTGGGTGTAAGAGCAATCTTGCATCACCCAAAAAAAATATTTTTATTTTTATATTCAATAAGGGCTATTTTGTGCAGAGCTGCTATTTATGGAAAGTTACTATTTTTGGTAATTTTTGTATGTGCTCAGAATGATCTGATTTATTTCTTGAAAGTTCATTTTGGTCATATAAGTCTGCCAGCAAAGTTTCATGGCTAGATCAGGTGTAGTTTTGGAGATATTGAAGATTTTCGGTATTAGCAGCAGGGTACAAAAACTTTGAACTCCGTTTTGAATGCTTTAGAGGCCCCGAATGAGGTCGAAAATTTGGGTAACAGGCGCTTGCATAGGGCAAGCCTGGAGAGCGCTTTGTGGCATTTCTGAAATGGGGTTATAATAGTCAATCGGGTCAACTGGTGATGACTTATGGTCTCCGGAAGTCGAGTCTCCTGAAATGGCAGAAAATAATTTTCCTTCAAAATTTCTGTTCGGGTTTCAAAAGTTATTTTGAGCCGACTTTGATGTAATAAATTGAAAAATAAAATAATTCTATGTTTGGTCGGCCCTTCGGGCTAAATTTTTCGAACCTTCTCGGGCGGTGGAAATTGCCTATATAAGGAAGGCTGTATTATTGTCTTAGGTAGTTCAAAATAGTTCTGGGTAGTAGATCTGGGTATTGATTCGAGGCTTTGTCTAATAGAATATTGTAAGGGAATGCCCATGTGGCTTTGCATATTGTAATTCTAAAAATTTATAATTTCACAATTGTGGAGATAATAAGAAGCTAATTTTTTATTCTTGCATATTATTGTTGTTGTTTCTCTATTTCTGCTATGTGTTTGTGGTATTAAGGGGAGCACCCTTCATCAAGTGGTATCAAAGCAGGAGTTCTTGAGTGTGTAAACAGATCGCCGACTGTGAGGTAGTTTGCACCAAGACCGTGGTTAGGGTTTCAGCGCGCATCGCGAAAATGCCTCCACGAAGAGAACATGGCGGAAGAGCTGTTGCTGTGACACTTGAGGTTAGAGAGCTGCAGAGACAAGTGCGAGCATTGCAAGAAAAGATTCGCAAAGGAATGAATCTTAATGTCAGAGATGAAAGCGAGGATGAAGCTGAAGAAGAATATCAAGAAGGAGAAGTCGAAATTGTAAACCAGGAGGAAGAAAGACTTTTTCAGGCCATTTCTAAGATTGGGAAAAGACCTAAAATTGAGGTTCCTACATTTTTTGGAAATCTTAACCCAAAAGAATTAATCGACTGGATCAATGAATGTGAGGAATATTTTGAGTATGAAGATGTTGAGGATCCTAATAGGGTCAAATTTGCGAAGGCCAGACTGAAAGGTCATGCGAAGATATGGTGGCAAGAGATTCAGATGGAGCGAAATAGAAAGGGAAAGGAGAAAATCACGAGATGGGATCGGATGGTTGATAAATTGAAGCGACAGTTCATTCCTATTGATTATGAGCTTCACCTATTGAAGAAAATGCAGAGTTTGAAGCAAGCAGGAAGATCTGTTCAGGAGTATACAGATGAGTTCTATCGACTTCTCATCAGAACAGGCCATGCAGAAGCTGATAAAGAGAAAGTTGCCTGATACCTTAATGGGTTAAGGCCAAGCATTTAGGAAGAGTTGAATCTGGTTCGAATAAACAGTATTGAAGAGACATACCAGTTTGCCCTAAAAGAAGAGGAAAAGCTGAACAAGAAGTTTGAGAGAAGACAAAACGGAAGAGGTCGCGGTGGACGATCTGGTGGACGGTCATATGGTGGCCGAAATGAAGATCCGAAAAAAAAGGATGAGGCTAGTAGCAGTCAGAATCAGCGAGGAAATAATTTCAATCACTTCCAGGATCAGAATAATAGAGATGAGAGAGGAAGAGGAAGAGGACAAAGATCTGGAAGAGGTGGCTTCCATGGAACATGTTTTCACTTTGGAGAAGAAGGTCATAGGGCATTTGAATGTGCTCAGCGCCAAGGCATAACAGACAGGAGAAATGAAAGCGAGACCAGAGTTGCACATGTCGATGAAGATGCTAGATCATCAAATTCTAAAGATGCTGAAAGAGGAGAAATGCTAATTAACAGAAGAGTCTTGTTGAGTGGTGAGAATGAACCTGAACAAAGGAGGAGCTTGTTTCGCACTAGATGCAAGTGTGAGGGTAAATGCTGTGATGTGATTATCGATAGTGGAAGCACTGACAATTTGGTGTCAGAAGAGATGGTGACAAAGTTGAAGCTCAAGAGATAGAAACACCCACATCCATATCAGATTGCCTGGGTGCAGGATGACCACAAGGTCATGGTCAGTGAACAGTGCTTGGTAAAGTTGAAGATCGGCGGGTACCAAGATGAGATACTATTTGATATCATCTCTATGGATGCATGTCATATGTTATTGGGTAGACCGTGGCAGTTTCACAGATGTGCTGTACACGATGGTCGTGCGAATACCTATTCCCTAACAAAGGATGGAGTGCGACATAAGCTAAAGCCATTGAAGGAGACTGAAGAAAAGGTATGTGGTAATGCAAGAATAACATTTGTTGATGGAAGGAAATTCCTAGATGGTATGAGGCATGAGCATGTGTGTTTTGGTTTAATTCCAAAAGTTGGTAAAGAAGAAGTAGAGGATGTACCTGTAGAGGTTGCAGATTTGTTGATGAGTTTCAGGATATTGTATCTGATAATGTACCTGATGGATTACCACCAGTAAGGAAGATCAGTCATCAGATGAATTTGATTCGAGGAGCCAGTTTGCCAAACAAGGCAGCACACAAAATGACACCAGCAGAAAGTGAAGAGTTGAACAGACAAGTACATGAGTTGTTACAAAAGGGGTTGATTCGAGAGAGTCTGAGTCCCTGTGCTATACCAGCGGTATTAGCACCAAAGAAGAATGGAGAGTGGAGGATGTGTACAGATTCCAGAGCAATAAACAAGATCACAATCAAGTATAGGTTTCCATTGTCACGAATGGACGATATTATGGACTGTTTGAGTGGGGCTGTGTATTTCTCAAAGATAGATCTGAAGAGTGGATATCACCAGATTCGGATCAGAGGAGGAGATGAATGGAAGAGTGCCTTCAAAACAAAGGAAAGACTATATGAGTGATTAGTCATGCCTTTTGGGATAACCAATGCACCAAGCACTTTCATGCGGCTTATGAACGAGGTTCTGAAAGAATTTTTGGGTAAGTTTGTCATTGTTTACCTAGATGATATTTTAATTTTTAGCAAGACATTGGAGGAACATATGATGCATATTCGTATGGTGTTTGAGAAGTTGAGAGATGAGAAATTGTTGATTAATTTGAAGAAGTGCAGTTTTGTGAAGAAAGAGTTAGTGTATTTGGGATTTGTAGTTTCAGCAGAAGGTCTAAAAATGGACCCAGAGAAGGTACATGCTATCCTTGAATGGCCTAATACAAGGAGTGCTACTGAGGTAAGATCTTTTCATGGTCTAGCTATTTTTTATAGAGTATGTCAGATGGAGAAAGGAGTGAAGCAAAATACAAAGATGTATCAGCCGTTACCTGTACCAGAGAAGCCTTGGGAGGATATCAGTATGGACTTTGTTCTTGGTTTACCGAGGACACAGCGGGGACATGATTCAATTTTTGTAGTAGTTGACAGATTTTTGAAGATGACACATTTCATTCGCTGCAAGAAGACTAATGATGCTGTTCATGTAGCAAGATTATTTTTCAGAGAAGTGGTTAGACTACATGGTTTGCCAAAGACCATAGTTTCAGATCTAGATACTAAGTTTGTTGGATATTTCTGGCGGACATTGTGGAAGAAGTTGAAGACAGATTTGAAGTTCAGTTCATCACATCATCCACAGACTGATGGACAGACAGAGGTGGTGAATAGAAGTTTGAAAAATTTGCTAAGATGTTTGGTTGGAGATAAGCCAACAAGATGGGATTTGATTTTACCACAGGCGAAATTTGCATACAATAATTCTGTCAACAAGAGCACTGGTAAATCACCTTTCCAGATTGTATATGGAAGTAGTCCAAGAAATGCATCTGAATTGAGGAAGATAGATAAAGGAGAAATAAGTAGTGCTGAAGCTGAAGATTTTGCAGAACATTTGAAGAACATCCATGAGGAGGTGAGGAAACATATTGCCAAGATGAATGCATAGTATAAGGCTAAGGCAGATATGAAAAGGAGGCATAAGGAATTTCAGGTTGGAGATGAAGTCATGGTTCATTTGCGGAAGGAGTGGTTTCTGGTTGGTACATATAACAAGTTGAAAATGAAGAAGTTTGGGCCATTTAATATACTGAAGAAGCATGATTCAAGAAATGCATATGAGGTAGAATTGCCTACTGGGCTGAATATTTCACCAGTGTTTAACATTTTAGATTTGATAGAGTATCATGAAGGAGGTGTTGAAGATGAGGTTGCAACAGCATAGTGGAATATTCCATCAACCAGTTCAGATATCAATGAGATTGAAGACATACTGGATAGTCGTGTTGGCAGAAGCACAAGGAATAGGACATATGAAGAGTATTTGGTCAAATGGAAATGATGATTTGTTGAAGATTCATCATGGCTAACAAAGGAGGAGGTTAATCATCTTGGTTTTCCTCTGCACACCTGAGTCGTGACAGGGTCACTTTTCAAATTACCTCGGGTGTCTGATGCAGAAGCATCCTGGGTGTAAGAGCAATCTTGCATCACAGAAAAAAAATATTTCTATTTTTATATTCGATAAGGGCTATTTTTTGCAGAGCTGTTATTTATGAAAAGTTACTATTTTTGTAATTTTTGTATGTGCTCATAATGATCTGATTTCTTTCTTGGAGGTTCATTTTGGTCATATAAGTCTGTTAGCAAAGTTTCATGGCTGGATCAGGTGTAGTTTTGAAGATATTGAAAATTTTTGGTATTGGCAGCAGGGTATAGAAACTTCGAACTCAGTTTTGAAAGCTTTAGATGCCTCGGATGAGGTCAAAAATTTGAGTGACGGGCGCTTGCACGGGTCAAGCCTTTAGAGCGCTTTGTGGCGTTTCCGAAATGCGGTTATAATAGTCAATCGGGTTAACTGGTGATGACTTATGGTCTCGATAAGTCGAGTCACCTGAAATGGCGGAAAATAATTTTCCTTTAAAATTTTTGTTCGGGTTTCAAAAGTTATTTTGAGCTGACTTTGATGTAATAAATTGAAAAATAAAATAATTCTAAGTTTGGTCGGCCCTTCGGGCTAAATTTTTGGAACCTTCTCGGACGATGGAAGTTGTCTATATAATGAAGACTGTATTATTGTCTTAGGCAGTTCAGAATAGTTCTGGATAGTAGATCTGGGTATTGATTCGAGGCTTTGTCCTACAGAATATTGTAAGGGAATCCCCATGTGGCTTTGCATATTGTAATTCTAAAAGTTTGTAATTCCACATTTGTGGAGATAATAAGAAGTCAATTTTCTGTTCTTGCATATTATTGTTGTTGTTTCTCTATTTCGGCTATGTGTTTGTGGTATTAAGGGGAGCACCCTTCATCAAGTGGTATCAGAGCAGGAGTTCTTGAGTGTGTAAATATATCACTGACTGTGAGACAGTTTGCACTAGGACCGTGGTTAGAGTTTCAGCGCGCATCGCAAAAATACCTCCACGAAGAGAACGTGGCGGAAGAGCTGGTGCTGTGACACCTGAGGTTAGAGAGCTGCAGAGACAATTGCGAGCATTGCAAGAAGAGATTCGCAGAGGAATGAATCTTAATGTCAGAGATGAAAGCGAGGATGAAGCTGAAGAAGAATATCAAGAAGGAGAAGTCGAAATTGTAAACCAAGAGGAAGAAAGACTTTTTCAGGCCATTTCTAAGATTGGGAAAAGACCTAAAATTGAGGTTCCTACATTTTTTGAAAATCTTAACCCAGAAGAATTGATCGACTGGATCAATGAATGTGAAGAATATTTTGAGTATGAAGATGTTGAGGATCTTGATAGGGTCAAATTTGCGAAGGCCAGACTGAAAGGTCATGCGAAGATATGGTGGCAAGAGATTCAGTTGGAGCGAAATAGAAGGGGAAAGGAGAAAATCATGAGATGGGATCGGATGGTGGATAAATTGAAGCGACAGTTCATTCCTGTTGATTATGAGCTTGACCTACTAAAGAAAATGCAGAGTTTGAAGCAAGCAGGAAGATCTGTTCAGGAGTATACAGATGAGTTCTATCGACTTCTCATCAGAATAGGCCATGCAGAAGCTGATAAAGAGAAAGTTGCCCGATACCTTAATGGGTTAAGACCAAGCATTCAGGAGGAGCTGAATTTGGTTCGAATGAACAGTATTGAAGAGGCATACTAGTTTGCCCTAAAAGTAGAGGAAAAGCTGAACAAGAAGTTTGAGAGCAGACAAAATGGAAGAGGTTGCGGTGGACGATCTGGTGGACGGTCATATGGTGGCCGAAATGAAGATCCGAAAAAGAAGGACGAGGCCAGTAGCAGTCAGAATCAGTGAGGAAATAATTCCAATCACTTACAGGATCAGAATAATAGAGATCAGAGAGGAAGAGGAAGAGGACAAGGATCTGGAAGAGGTGGCTTCCGTGGAACATGTTTTCACTGTAGAGAAGAAGGTCCTAGGGCATTTGAATGTCCTCAGCGCCAAGGCAGAACAGACAGGAGAAATTAAGGCCAGGCCAGAGTTGCACATGTCGATGAAGATGCTAGATCATCAAATTCTGAAGATGCTGAAAAAGGAGAAATGCTAATTAACAGAAGAGTTTTGCTGAGTGGTGAGAATGAACCTGAACAAAGGAGGAGCCTGTTTCGCACTAGATGCAAGTGTGAGGGTAAATGCTGTGATGTGATTATCGATAGTGGAAGCACTGACAATTTTGTGTCAGAAGAGATGGTGACAAAGTTGAAGCTCAAGAGACAGAAACACCCACATCCATATCGGATTGCCTGGGTGCAGGATGACCACAAGGTCATGGTCAGTGAACAGTGCCTGGTAAAGTTCAAGATCAGCGGGTACCAAGATGAGGTACTATGTGATATCATCTCTATGGATGCATGTCATATGTTATTGGGTAGACCGTGGCAGTTTGACAGATGTGCTGTACATGATGGTCGTGCGAATACCTATTCCCTGACAAAGGATGGAGTGCGACATAAGCTAAAGCCATTGAAGGAGACCAAAGAAAAGGTATGTGGTAATGCAAGAATAACATTTGTTGATGGAAAGAAATTCCTAGATGGTATGAGGCATGAGCATGTGTTTTTTTCTTTAATTCCAAAAGTTGGTAAAGAAGAAGTAGAGGATGTACCTGTAGAGGTTGCAGATTTTTTGAATGAGTTTCAGGATATTGTATCTGATAATGTACCTGATGGATTACCACCGGTAAGGAAGATCAGTGATTAGATGGATTTGATTCCAAGAGCCAGTTTGCCAAACAAGGCAGCACACAGAATGACACCAACAGAAAGTGAAGAGTTGAACAGACAAGTACATAAGTTGTTACAGAAGGGGTTGATTCGAGAGAGTCTGAGTCCCTGTGCTGTACCAGCGGTATTAGCACCAAAGAAGAATTTAGAGTGGAGGATGTGTACAGATTCCAGAGCAATAAACAAGATCACAATCAAGTAAATATTTCTATTGCCACGAATGGATGATATTATGGACTGTTTGAGTGGGGCTGTGTATTTCTCAAAGAGTGATCTGAAGAGTGGATATCACCAGATTCGGATTAGAGAAGGAGATGAATGGAAGACTGCCTTCAAAACAAAGGAAGGACTATATGAGTGGTTAGTCATGCCTTTTGGGCTAACCAATGCACCAAGCACTTTCATGTGGCTTATGAACGAGGTTCTGAAAGACTTTTTGGGTAAGTTTGTCATTGTTTACCTAGATGATATTTTGATTTTTAGCAAGACATTGGAGGAACATATGATGCATATTCGTATGGTGTTTGAGAAGTTGAGAGATGAGAAATTGTTGATTAATTTGAAGAAGTACAGTTTTGTGAAGAAAGAGTTAGTGTATTTGGGATTTGTAGTTTCAGCAGAAGGTCTAAAAATGGACCCAGAGAAGGTACAGGCTATCCTTGAATGGCCTACTCCAAGAAGTGCTACTGGGGTAAGATCTTTCCATGGTCTAACTAGTTTTTGTAGAGTATGTCAGATGGCTAAAGGAGTGAAGCAAAATACAGGGATGTATCAGCCATTACCTGTACCAGAGAAGCCTTGGGAGGATATCAGTATGGACTTTGTTCTTGGTTTACCGAGGACACAGCGGGGACATGATTCAATTTTTGTAGTAGTTAACAAATTTTTGAAGATGACACATTTCATTCTCTGCAAGAAGACTAATGATGCTGTTCATGTAGCAGGATTGTTTTTCAGAGAAGTGGTGAGACTACATGGTTTGCCAAAGACCATAGTTTCAGATCGAGATACTAAGTTTGTTGGATATTTCTGGCGGACATTGTGGAAGAAGTTGAAGACAGATTTGAAGTTCAGTTCATCACATCATCCACAGACTGATGGACAGATAGAGGTGGTGAATAGAAGTTTAAAAAATTTGCTGAGATGTTTGGTTGGAGATAAGCCAACAGGATGGGATTTGATTTTACCACAGGTGAAATTTGCATACAATAATTCTGTCAACAGGAGCACTGGTAAATCACCATTCCAAATTGTATATGGAAGTAGTCCAAGAAATGCATCTGAATTGAGGAAGATAGATAAAGGAGAAATAAGTAGTGCTGAAGCTGAAGATTTTGCAGAACATTTGAAGAACATCCATGAGGAGGTGAGGAAGCATATTACCAAGATGAATGCATAGTATAAGGCTAAGGCAGATGTGAAAAGGAGGCATAAGGAATTTCAGGTTGGAGATGAAGTCATGGTTCATTTGCGGAAGGAGTGGTTTCCGGTTGGTACATATAACAAGTTGAAAATGAAGAAGTTTGAGCCATGTAAGATAGTGAAGAAGCATGATTCAAGAAATGCATATGAGGTAGAATTGCCTACTGGGCTGAATATTTCACCAGTGTTTAACATTTCAGATTTGACAGAGTATCATGAAGGAGGTGTTGAAGATGAGGTTGCAGCAACACAGTGAAATATTCCAGCAACCAGTTCAGATATCAAGAAGATTGAAGACATACTGGACAGTCGTGTTGGCAGAAGCACAAGGAATAGGACATATGAAGAGTATTTGGTCAAATGGAAAGGATGACCTATTGAAGATTCATCATGGCTAACAAAGGAGGAGGTCAACCGTCTTGGTTTTCCTCTGCACACCTGAGTCATGACAGGGTCACTTCTCAAATAACCCGGGGTGTCTGATGCAGGAGCATCCTGGGTGTAAGAGCAATCTTGCATCACCCAAAAAAAAATATTTCTGTTTTTATATTCAATAAGGGCTATTTTGTGCAGAGCTGCTATTTATGGAAAGTTACTATTTTTGATAATTTTTGTATGTTCTCAGAATGATCTGATTTCTTTCTTGGAGGTTCATTTTGGTCATATAATTCTGCCAGCAAAGTTTCATGGCTAGATCAGGTGTAGTTTTGAAGATATTGAAGATTTTCAGTATTGGCAGCAGGGTACAGAAACTTTGAACTCAGTTTTGAAGGCTTTAGAAGCCCCGGATGAGGTCAAAAATTTGGGTGATGGGTGCTTGTATGGATTAATCTTGTAGAGCGCTTCGTGGCGTTTCGGAAATGGGGTTATAATAGTCAATCGGGTGAACTGGTGATGACTTATGGTCTCCGGAAGTCGGGTTACCTGAAATGACAAAAAATAATTTTCCTTCAAAATTTTTGTTCTGGTTTCAAAAGTTATTTTGAGCTGACTTTGATGTAATAAATTAAAAAATAAAATAATTCTAAGTTTGGTCGGCCCTTAGGGCTAAATTTCTGGAACCTTCTCGGGTGGTGGAAATTGCCTATATAAGGAAGGCTGTATTATTGTCTTAGGCAGTTCAGAATAGTTCTGGGTAGTAGATCTGGGTATTGATTCGAGGCTTTGTCCTACAGAATATTGTAAGGGAATGCCCATGTGGCTTTGCATATTGTAATTCTAAAAGTTTGTAATTCCACATTTGTGGAGATAATAAGAAGCCAATTTTTTGTTCTTGCATATTATTGTTGTTGTTTATCTATTTCTGCTATGTGTTTGTGTTATTAAGGAGAGCAGCCTTCATCAGTGTATCAGTCCTGATTAAGGGACTATAGGCCTTGTTAGAAGCCTCAACCCTGTTAGGAGTGGTAGTACAAAATGTGATTACCAGCTGAGCCCACTGCCCAAACAAGTAATATACAATATACACTGATTAGAAAATAGGTCAAGGTACATAACCTTATACTGCTTGCATCAATATCTCTTCGCTGATCTTTTACTATTGCTGTTACATATGCTTCATATACTTCGCATCATGCTATTACAATTGCTTGCTGCTTTTTCAATTACAACTATTTTCTACTACTCTTTACAATTACAATTACATTTACATATATACCAATAGCTTTAACCAAGAGTAAACATCTAAGATGTTGTCCCTTTATATTGTTAATACATTATTTTGATAAACAAAATAATTCCTTAACTCTTTACCAATTCTGCCTTCATATACTGTCCTGTCGACGTCACACTATCTTCGGTAAAACTATCATAACTTCTTCCGTACATGCCGTACTGACTTGCGCTCTGAGTTGGGTCATCATTAGTCACCATAGAGTCTATGTTCAAGTGCACAAGCACTGAACTCACTCCAGTCAACGTCACAAACAAAAAATATGTCCGGGTACACTGGAAAAAAGTACCATTTCTCACTTAGACAAATATGCAATGCGCTCTGTCATACTTGCTCTCTGACTTGTGCAATCTTCATGTGGATCATATGTTGGCATAATGACAACATCTATGCAATCAACTTAGCCAAATTGCCAACAATCTCCCCCTTTGTCATTGGTGGCAACATATGATAAAATTGGCGAAGTGTGCAACTCCAAAATCTCAAAATTGACAAAATTGTGGCCATAGTATAACATATATATACTATCCTTATAACTCCTCAAAAATCTTATCTATAATGCAATACTCCCCCTAATAGTATCAACTCTTATCATAGACTATCAATTTTTTGCTAAATATCTCTCCCCCAATGACAAAATAACAGTAGGGAGGGCTACAAAATTGTATCAAAAAGAGTTATACCTCAATGTATTTATTGCAAAGCCGGTAGGCTTGCAACACAATCTGCAAAATCTATCTTCATGTTTTCTATCTCCTTTTCCCATGACTTCTTGATGGAATCAACCACATTGAGTAGTGTGCTCAGTCCATAAGATGCTATTTGACAAGCTTGGAGGTTTTCAAAGTTGAATTTTTGAAAAGATGTCTTAGCTGTAAGACAATCTTCTAACTGCTCTTCAATAACACTCAACTTCATAGAAACATGCTCTCTCAAAAGAGTATATCTCCTTCACTTCCTGTCTTTCTCATCTTGCAAAATTCTAATTTCATCAAAAAGTTTCCTAACTTTCTTTTCAACATTACTGACCTTCACATTAGGGTTAGATAGAAGGTTTGTTTCATTCAGAATCTCAGCTTCCTTTAGTTTTATCTTCTGATCTTCCTCAGCTGTCAAAGTTTCTAATTTTGTACACTGTATGTACAAAGATTTTCCAGTCTCCAAATGTTTCCTCAAATCTTTGATACAGATATCAAGAGTACTAATATCATTGTTGATGTACTGATTGATATTCAATAACATTCTAGCCTCATAGTCTGCCTGTGCTTTCACTTTTGCAATATCAGCTAGGTTAGTGAACTCATCATCAAAAGTGCTCATCACTTTCTTTGCCTTGTCCATAGGGTCCACTTCTACAATCTATGTGGTCACAATACTTTGTAGCTAATCAGTTAAGTCCTCCAGACATCCTTCTAGACTTTTAAATTTCTTATTCTTCCCAATGATTTTGTTCAAAGATGTGATCAATTCCATTTGATCATCATCATCCAATTCTTTTCCCAAATCCTCAAACAAAGATCCAGTTTGTTTCTTGTTTCTAGTCTCAGGAGTAAGACTGATTTCTTCTACAGAGGGTACAAATGCTTGTACTTCTGATACTTTGGGTTCTTCAATAGTAAATTGGGTTTGCTCCGCTTCTTCAGTTCTATCCGGTTCATCAAGAGCCAAATTGTCAACAATGTTCTCTAGATTCCTGAATACATTATCATCAGTATCCAAGGTTATCCTTGTACCTTCAACATTCATAGATTCTTCTTCAATGTTAATAGTTGGTGGAGAAGGAATATCCTCTTGTTCTGCTTCTACTGCTTACTCTGCTGCAATTGATGTTTCTCCAACAATTTCTGCCATAATTTTAACTATTGCTTGTTCAGTCTCTGCATTCACTTGTTCATATTGTCCTTCCATAATATGAATGGTTCTCATTTTTGTCCTTAAATGGGTGCTAAGGGGCTTCAGAATTTGTTTAAGATGATCATCATCTCTTACATCACATAGTTTCTTCACAAGATTCTTTCTGATAGATTTGTCTTCTTCTTGTGCTCTCATCTTCCTGTTAGCAAGTTTCTTCAATAATTCATCAGGTATCTTTCCCTGAATAGAGTCAAAACTCTTATTAGCCAGAATCAAATGCTTGACCACTACATTCTCAAGATTCAATTTATTAGAATAGTCATAAAGGTCATAGTACTTATTCATTTTAGTGAAATCTCCATCTTTTATAATTTCTTCATTCACTCTCTCAACTCTAGGTTTGCATGCTTTCTTCTTCACAGTAGTGTCATCATCTTTAATTTCTGCAATTTTCCTAGGTACTGGTGGCACCAAAGTTTTCTGCCTCTTACCAGGTCTAGTAGTTATTTCTTTCACTCTCTTGCTTGGTGCGGAGGAAGTAGATCTAGTAGGCTTGCTTGCTACTTGTTCCTTCTCAGGTTCCTCTACTTTCACCTTGACTGGTGCTGCACTAGATGATAAGGGAGGTATAGATAAAATCTCTTTCTGTCCAATATCTCTGATTGCTACTACTGTCTGCTTTGCCACTAAGAATTTTCTCTCTGTCAATCCTGTATCCTTCAGTATTTTTTTAATAGTGCTCTCAACTCTTTTCTTAGACTGTTTCTCCTCAAGTATAGCCTTTGCGGAGTTGAAGTTTTCTTCAAAAGTTCCAAATCTGTTACTGTGGGTGTCAACCTTGCATTTAAGTAGCCTGTTCACATATTCTTCTATCTTTGTTTCAGACATTTCATAGCCAAGAGGGTCTATGAACTCAATTCTAGGTTCAATTGCTTCAATGTATGTAAAGTCAGTGTTAACCATAAAACATATTTCATTCTTGTATTTCTCCACAAGAGACTATGGAATCCTTGATCTGATAGACACAATATTCTGAAATGTCTTAATAACTAGTATTGCACTCTCATTAACACTGTCAATAACATGCTTTCTGTATACTATATTAATCCTTTCCATTGAATTTTTTCCATCCTTCCAATCATTTCCTATGGTGTAAGGAAATCTCCTCAAAAGATGAAAAAACATGTAAGTGATCAAAGATGAAAATCTAAATTGTGCATATTTTGTCTTCTAAATCTTCTCCAAGTTCTCAAACAGTTGAATTCTCAGAATTTCACATATATCAACTGGGACTTTGTCAACACACATCAAATAAGTTATGTGTACCATTCCAGCTGCCATGTCATCCTCTCTTGAATTTGCACAAAACTTGGTTGTTAGGATCTTGCATAGATATCTAACATTAGGTTGTTGGATCTTACTAATTACAATTCCTCTGCCATTATAGGATGAATTAGTGTTATCAATGACTATCTTTCTCATGTTCTTCTCATTTAAAAGAATAGCTCCAGATTTAGACAGTTCAGTGACTTCATGAATCAAATCAGCTGTAATGTCTATTACTCTATCTTCTAGCCAAAACTTCCCATTATGAATTCTGCTAAGGATTATCTTAGTGCATTCTTCATTATCAAACTCATATTGCAATGCATACTTAACAATCTCATTGTCTTTCAAATGTTCATAACCTTGTTTCAATGACATGTCCTAGTTGTAAATCTTCTCATACTCACTAGTGAAATCACTATCACTGATGGTTTCTAACTTGCATCCAAGATAACTTCTTACATTCTCTAA
Organism: Chamaecyparis obtusa; assembly: GCA_027943335.1. Taxonomy (NCBI): domain Eukaryota; kingdom Viridiplantae; phylum Streptophyta; class Pinopsida; order Cupressales; family Cupressaceae; genus Chamaecyparis; species Chamaecyparis obtusa. Next base: position 422,078 of record BSBK01005474.1, read on the forward strand.
ATGCAAAACTTCGTCTGGTATGGATGATAAAGCTAACTTAGGGTCTTCTTCTAGAGGTTCAACTAGTTCCCTCTTCATTCTAGGTCTATTTTTATCTCTGATATTGTGAATTAAAGATACATCCATGATTACTTCAAATTCCTTTTACCGATTCACAGATCTGTCAAGTAAAATACCTCAATTTCATGAATTTAGGGCTTGCGTAGATTCAGCGCTCAAATCCTTCACCAAATCATTGCAAAAAGCTTCCAATCACTGATCTCCTTAACACTTGTGTTCGCTTTGATGATCAAATAACACCGATCATAACCTTTTATTACTTCAATCTCACTTAGTTCTGACATCACATTCAATTCTTTTGCCGCTTCTTTCCAAAAAGTTGTTTTTGCTATCCTGCAAAACTTAAAACTTCTTGCGATCTCGCAAAACATAATATTTTTCTTTGCGCTCTTAACCATAGCATCATAATATCATAAACTACCTTCCATTAACTGTGCAAAACTTAATTCATCATAAATCTACTTCTACACTAATCTAAGTTCCTAATCTACTATAATTTTCATAAATTAAGTACTTTGAGATAGGTCAGGTAAGGATTCATTCTTACCACTTGATACTTCACCTTTCTGATTGCCTTCAATGTTGAATATGTCTCCTTGATCTGTGCTTTTAACAAACTTCACTTCATCTGTATTGCTACAACAACCTTTCTGTCTGTTACCTGCATCTTCATTTCTTCTTTCATGATTTCTAGGGTTAGGGTTAGGATGAAAAACTCCATTGTTCATTATGAAAAACCTTGCTATATGTCCAATCTTGTTGCATATTTGACAAACAATTCTATTGCTTCCATATCTTGGTCCAGGTGGATTAATCTGTGATCTGCAATTTCTAGCAATGTGTCCAACCTTGTTGCATCTAAAACATATTACTCCATTTCTTCTGTTCATATCTTTAGTAGGTTTCTTATCTGCATTGTTAGTATTCTTAAACATTCTACTATTATTATTATTCTCAATAAATTTAGGTTTCCTACATTCAATAACTCTATGTCCAAATCCATGACAGTTATAACAATAACCATTAAGAGGTTTAAATTGCTTACCTGTGCTATCTTTCTTCATATGACCAAAAGTATTACAAGTAAAACATCTACCTTTGAATTCTCTTTGCATACCTTTGGATGATTCATCTTGCTTCGGTGATTTTTCTTCTTTAGGTGTATCTTCAGATTTGTTGATCTCATCAGACTTTTTCTTATCTAAGCTTTTAGATACTTTCAGATCTGGTTCCTTGCTTTCATTATTTGCTTTAAGAGTGTTGAATCCAAGACCAGTCTTATCATAGAATGGTTTCTGAAAAGATGCTCGTGTATCAATCTTCTCACTGGTTGAATATAGCCTTTCAAGTTGTTTCTTGGATTGAGTCAGTTCGCCTTTCACAATCTTGTTGTATTTCTCAAGTTCAGCATACTGCAAATTGACTTTCTCAAGTTCAGATGTTACATTTCCAAGTTTAGATTTCAATCCTTCATTTTTAGTTTTTAGACTTTCATTCTCAGATTTCAGATTTGCTTCATTCTTGCCATTTCCATCTTTCAAACTAAGCTTCAGATTTTCTATCTTCAATTCATGCTTAAGGATCTCATTTTCTTTTTCCAAATTGTCATCACAATCTTCAATAAGAACTTCAAATTTTTTTTCAGATCTCAGATCTTCTAATTTGTTTTTCAATTTCTCAATGAGGTTCTTTGCATCATCATATTTTCCTTTCAGAGTGTCTCTTTCATCAGTAAGCATATCAATCTGTTCAAGAGCTTCTTCAAGATTCTTTTGTAGTTGATCCATATCCATAGAGATCTTACTCAAGTTGCTAGGCTTTCCTTGAATGATTATTTTCAGAGTAACTAAGCTCTGATACCAATTGTTAGAAATAGGGAATACTGAGAGTGGGGGGTGAATCAGTATTCTGCAAAATTTATCTTTTTCCCAATTATGGATATAATAGATTATCTTTATACATGCATAACATAAGAAGCTAATCAACATGCATAGCAATAAAACTAAAGAACTCATAACACATGATTTGTTCTCGAGGAAACCCTGGCCAAGGGAAAACCCCGGTGGGGATGGTACTCACAAAGATCCACTAATCAAAAGTATCCTGTTAAGGATGTTGACCCTGTTAGGAGTCTATTACAAACATATAGTGTATCAGTCCTGATTAAGGGACTATAGGCCTTGTTAGAAGCCTCAACCTTGTTAGGAGTTGGTAGTACAAAATGTGATTACTAGTTGAGCCCATTGCCCAAACAAGTAATATACAATATACACTGATTACAAAATAGGTCAAGGTACATAACCTTATACTACTTGCATGAATATCTCTTCGCTGATCTTTCACTATCGATGTTACATATGCTTCATATACTTCGCATCATGCTATTACAATTGCTTGCTGCTTTTTCAATTACAACTATTTTCTACTACTCTTTACAATTACAATTACATTTACATATATACCAATAGCTTTAACCAAGAGTAAACATCTAAGATGTTGTCCCTTTATATTGTTAAGACATTATTTTGATAAACAAAATAATTCCTTAACTCTTTACCAATTCTGCCTTCATATACTGTCCTGTCGGCTTCACACTGTCTTCAGTAAAAATATCATAACTTTTTTCGTACATGCCGTACTGACTTGCGCTCTGAGATGGGTCATCATTAGTCACCATAGAGTCTATGTTCAAGTGCGTAAGCACTGAACTCACTCTAGTCAACGTCGCAAAAAAAAACTATGTCCGGGTACACTGGTAAAACTACTGTCTCTCACTTAGACAAATATGCAATGTGCTCTGTCATACTTGCTCTCTGACTTGTGCGATCTTCATGTGGATCATATGTTTCCATAATGACAACATCTATGCAATCAACTCAGCCAAATTTCCAACATGTTCATCTCCTAGAGGTTGAAGAAGTAACTCAACTTTCTCTTTAATGAATTATCAAATTCTAAAATCTTAGAGGTTATTTCATAGGGCATGTACCTGTGAAACTTTCCAAGTGCTCTTATTTAGGTGCAAGCCTAGTAGGGATCAACAATATTTTTGGCACATCTGGTGGGACCTCTAGAGAACTTCTCCACCAAAGATCTAGTGTGCTCATTGGCATCCTAGCTTCATGAAAGCTTGTTTTTTTTAGCACTTGGTGATGTTGCATGTTAGCCCCTAGAAGATGACTACACTAGATCATGATTTGTTTTTTCTAATTTCCACCCATACCATGGAGCAAAGTTATTGGCTTTCTGCCTTTGTATTCCATTTCGGTAGAGGATATGAGGATCTCTCATGAAAAGCAACTTATCAGCCCCAAGCATGCTATCCTGTTACTCCTAGCTATAGAGTGGAAGAGCCTGCTGAGGATTTCCAACAAGAAGTAGAAATTATAGAGGTTGAAAGGCAAATGACAAATTGTCAAGGGCTTGTTGACCACCATGCCAGTTGCATCGATAGGAAACAAAGGAAACAAGGACAAGGGAAGATGAGTGGATTACTGACGCACCTATGGAAATCATTGCTATTGATGAAAAGGACTACCCTTTGTCCTACCTAAGAGATTTCCTTCCTCAAGCCATTCTCCTCAAAACTCTCTCACTTTTTAAAGGGGGCCTCGTAATCTAGAATTCAAGCTGGTTGCAAAAAGGAGAAAATGAAGCTTTGTAGCCCAACTTCTGCGAGATCTCCAATCATCCAAAATTTGACACTATGTAGAAGGTGTAAATTTTAGGGAAAAGGACAAGCGAGATTGGAGAATTTGAATTTTTCTCTAGTGATCCTTTCTATTTCCTGGACACCAATTAAAGGAGAAGGCGAATCAGACATGGTGCTCTAACCAAAAAATAAAAAAGAACCAGAGGCATAAGTGGAAGAAAGGCTTGTCATTAACATTCAACAAAAGAAAGAACCCTGATGTAAAGATGAAGGTCCACGAATTTCCAAGGATAAAGAAGGAAATCAAAGGCCGGAGCATGAGAAATCAGCCTGAGAGCACAACATTGATTAAGAAAACATCTAGTTCTAAGATGAACTAGAGTTCTTTTGTGCATCATTTGAAAGGAAGTCTATGTTGGAAGATATAACAAATCATGATGAAAAATCCCTTATGGAGTTATCTAGTCCAGTACAAACTGACATTTATGACACAAAGCCCTGCAATGACTTTGATGCAAGATATCCCTAGTCTTCATGGGTATGTCCTATTAGACACCTTGCATCATAGGAAACTCATCAGTTGCCCTTAGTAATTATCGTTCTTGAACATAAATTTTTTCTAGAGGTAAATATGTCTTTTCTTCTACCATTAGGAAGTGGCACCCCTACTTATGCCTACACTATTCTTCTTAGTGTGTCTAAGGTTGTCAAGCAACATTGTGTCCGTTTGCTTCCCCTATCCTTACAGTTGTGTAGTCAAAGTCACAAAACTATAGGAAACTATGCTATAGGGGAATTTATTTTTGAAATCTAGTTAATGGCTCCTTGTAGGTAGTTTGAAGTTTCTATTTAGGTTAGAGTAGGTAGGTTGTTTTCCCTTTTCACGAAGTGCTACAATACACATTTCTCTTCTAAAAAATGACCCTTGTATAGTTCTTGTTTTCCCTAAGGGCATTTAGCATGTGTTTTTTAGGCCCAGTTAGAAGGACGAGTGCAAAAGGTCAGTTTAACAACTCATGTCATCATGTGACTAAAACAAAGATAATTACAAAGGTGTTGAAGGATTTTACGTGCATTCACGTTCGGTTAGCTATTGGGTACATTATTAGAGCCAAAACTTCTAAGGCTTGAATTGGGTTCATTCAGCTAACTCATCATCTCTTGTGGAGATAGGTATACTCTAATTCATTGTTGGTTATCGTATACAACAACTGAATTCCTTTTGAAGATGCCTCGTCAACCTCTACAAAAGGGGTGGGGATGACCTGAGGAAAAGTTGGAGCTTGCTCCATTACGAGGATCAAAATGGAAAAGGGATCCCCCAGAGTGAAGTTGTGACAACAAAACTCTGGGATAGGACCGTACTCAAACTTTCTCTTGAAGGATGGAGGTCAACCCCTCCAAGCCATTGTAGAAACCTTGAGGAAATCAAGGAAGCTAGCATGCTGGTCGTGAGATGGAGCTAGTGTGGGTTGGGTAGACATCATTGTGCTAGATACCACATTGGTATGCAACATGTTCATCGACATGGAGAATGGTGGGACATATAGAGAATTTTTGATCAGTGGTGAAACCTAAGAGAGATGAAGACTTGGACCTTCTTGGTGTAAGACCTAATGGTCACTCTTGGTGCAAGGGGAAGTGAAATAGATGAGGTTGCAAGGCAAAAGGCTGACATAGCTACAATGGAGCCAGGAGTAGAGCTAGGAGTGGAAGAATAGGAAGTAGACATGAACTCATAATATGCACTCTCCACCCTCACTATGACCTCACGTGCTAAGGCCCTCTCCCAATAGAGACACTTACACTTGTGCACAAGCTAGTTTTGACGTAGATATGGGCTAGGCTGAGAAGCCTATGAGGATAGAGTAGCATCCTTCTCCATAGGAGAAGTCATCGATGTCATTGCTGGAAAATAATATGGCCCTGGCCCCATTTATGAAGTAGGTCACATTGAAACAAGCACTATCAGCTCAGTCACCTGTGTCCTTCACCTTTTTAGCCTATGAATGACTAGTGGAACTGAGGGCGCCCTCATAGGCTAAGGGATAGGTGATAAGGGAGATGGTGTAGTCTTGGGAGACCTCTTACCCTTGTCATAAATGGTAGGGAGAGGTATGTCCATGATGATGAGAATGGGGAAAGAAAAATGCATCGTAAGTTTTGGTAGCATGGGTGCCTTTCATGTAGGAACATGCGACACTTCTATAGGCTATGAGATTTGAGATAGATGAGGAGACTTCCCATGGGGCATGCACTTACCTTGAGCCCTCAATGAGGAAGGAGCAGAGGAGGAAGAACACTAAGCCTCATGAGATGATTGAGCAGGAGGAGCGAGAATAAGCACTACAAATTTTGAGTTTACTTCCATGGCTTTGTATTTTTGATAAGCAAGGAAAGTTACATCTTGCTAGGGATGTAGGGGCCCCACTGGAGTAGGCAAAAAATGGTCAAGAGGAAAGCCCCCACAAAGACCAAGGGGTGGTAACTAGTGTCTTGGATAGTGTGAATACTGCCCTCGTGAGGAAAATTTAAACATTTGTGCACAACCGAGGGGACGAATCCCTTGGAGATCAACTTGAGGATACCTAGTTTGACCCGAAAGAGGTTTGAATTGGGAATCATGATAAAGGTTGAGAAGACCACCTTGGGTCCCACCTGGAATGTCAAGGTGGTGGACCCCAAAGGGGGAAGTGACAACCCAACATGCGTTCTAATGGTTGTGACACACTTGTCATACTTTTCTTGGTTTAGGTTGTTGATGAAGAGGACCTCCTCAATGATAATGTCAACCCAACATGATGGGTCATCCCAGAAACCCCTGATAGAGACACCATTGATTAATGCTGGTACATAAAGTGGAGAAGGCTCTCCACTGTACATCTCATCTAGAGGGGTGAAAATAATGTTTGTTTCTTGCACCCTCTAGGTAGGTGGCAAAATAGTAGTGATGGTCACCATCTCTACAAAGGGACTTCCACTTGGGAAGATTGAAAATTCTATGTAGGACCCTAGTTCTTGTCAGGTTCAACAAAATGTGGAGAAGTAAATGTGCACTCACCTCGAGACTAGTTAAAGTCTCACGGGATAAACTATCCCTTGGGCCTTTGATTTCTACTAGTGCTTTGGTGAGCTATGGGTCAAGAGACTAAGTATGATAAAGGAGTTTTGATAGACTAAGATATTAAATAAGGTGTTAAAGTACTAAACATGAATAATTAAAGGAGATTATTAGATAAAATTATTTTGAATACAAAAATTGAAAGATCAAACTACAAAGACCAAATACTTGACTCTATGAGCTCACTTCCCTAGACACTAGCATGAGTCATAGACTATGGTGTGGCACACATTTTTCCTATATGGATAGAGTGGAAAGAATGACTCAAGATACAAGGTATTAACATAATAACAAGAATAACTAAATATGATCTAATTGGAAACTAGACATGACAACAAAATTATAGTATGAAAATATGAGGGGAAAAGAGATTACACCAAATTTGATGACCCACACACACTTCTTCATGAGCTTGTACACATAAACAATGAAAAATGTTGGGTTCATTGTTTGGAGACCTATCTCAGTCATATCCCTACTTTGGTATCTCCACCTTCATAACAATAGAAATAGACATGATAAAATGGTGGTAGATAACTGTATAGAAAAGACAAACAAGCAATAATAATAATGCAAGAAGTAGATTAGAGACATGATATGCTATCAAGAACACAAGTAAAATAAAAGTGAAGAGACTCCCACAAAGAAACGAAAGCCAAGTGATTGACAAGTTCAAGAAAACATGTTGCAAGCTATCCTAATGCAATTCGGAGATGAAGAATGTGATGATAAAACTAAAAAATGAAGCGAAAGAGTTGTGTATATTGTAAAATGCTAGGAGAGAATGACCAAGAAGTGTGTTGAATGCTTGAAGAAGTGTCTAGAGAGGAAAATGGAGTTAAAAAATGGAGATATAAGGGATAAACTAAATCTAGGCATTAGTGGGTGGTGTATTTAGGCATTATAATAGTAGGGTGTCAGTTTGTAACACACCAACAACAACCTGCATGTCAACAGATTTGTGGATGATTTCTCACCATGAAAACATCTTTGTAGTGCACACACATATTGTGTCATCCAAGCCGCACAACTAAGATTATGAATACATGGTGACCCAATGTGATGAGCGAGCACACATGTGTGCCATGGAATTTATGTCTAAGACTAAGGTAGGGACATTTCAAAATGGAAAATTACACCAAGGTGCAAGTTTGCAACATTATAGAAATAAGTGGCACATGTGTGGAAGGAGCTATGAATAGAGTAGACTGAGAGCTATAGTTTGGAAGTCATTTAATCCAAAAGTGTAGGGTCAAGGGTGAATAGACTCATCTTAACCTCTTGGTCACCCTTGACCCTGTTGGTCACCCTTGACCTTCTATTTTGGGCTGAAATTTGGCTCACACATCATTCATTGTTTTAGCTTTGCAAATTTGGTTTGAGAATTGAGTTCTCAATATGCAACTAGTTTATGCACACAATTAACCATTCTCTTTCCATCTTTCCCTAGAACCCACATTTTCCACTTTCATTTGCATAGTCATCTTCTACCATAGCAAAGGATCATTGCATTTGCCTAATGCTTGAGCCTCCTTGAGCTAGACCATCTTCCTTATAATGTATGAGATAATATACATGTGAGTTTCCTATTTGGTCCATCCATCCTAGTGAACACACATCTCTATATTTTCTTTTGTTACACTAGTAGGAACACAAATCCTTACCCATCCTAAAATATATTCACATATTAGTTTTTAAGCACCAACTATCATATTTGTAATAACATCTATTGAAAAATAGGCATTTAGAAATAATACATCTTGGAATCCATCCAAGTCAAAGAGAATCCAATATTTTAGGGCCTTACCTACAAATATCATAAAAAACATATAGTCCACACATTGAGACATCCTAAGGAAATTCCTTCCAACATATAAATAGATAACTTTTATCATTCTAATTATTTTTCTTTTGCTACCAATCAATCCATCCATACCACCCCTATACACTCTTCATTAATCCTTTTGTTGATCTTAGGCTAAAATCAGTCATCCATTCGTTCATCATTGGAAGGAGGTTAAGGCCACTTACCTTTATTTGGTTTCGATGGTGTTCTACCTTGGTTCTCTATGTCTTTCCTTTTTGTTGGTAGTTTTCTATGCTAGTTAGTTCTTGGGTGGTCTCACTTCTTGTAAGTCCCCATCTTTCCCACCTTTTGACTTGATGCAAGGGATTTATGAAGTCATTTTTTTAAGATATAACATGCATTTTAATTTTAGTTTTTTTAAAAACTAAATTAAGCTCATGTGAAAAAGAATCCACTTTTTCTTTATTTACTAAACATAAACATTTATTATTTGTTTCTTTTTAAATTTTAGTTTTTTTGTTAATTTTTTAGGTTCATTTTCATTCAAAACACACCTTTTTGTTAGGTATATATTACATATGCTTTTATTTAAAATAAATCATTTTTTCAAGAAGTAATATTAAATAAACATTTATTAATATCATGTCAATTTGGTTTTTAATATATATAAAATCTTTGATTTTATTAAATATTTATTTAAATATGTATAATATATATTATTTCATGAATTATGGGGCTCGTTCCAACTAACCTCTCCCATGGAAAACTTCAAACTATTCTTGCCCATGGTGAACTTCTCTCTTTGCATGTGCATGTTGTTTCTGTGCTTGCGTCGGGGGATTTGTGGGGAGCTTCTTCCCTCCTATAGTCACTTCCTATCCATGAGGATCATATGGTGTCTATACATGGGGATGTTGTCTCCCCTAATCCTCAACATAGAGATGGCCCCTTTGGGCTTCTCTGCTTGGGACGAACACTGCTCCTACTGGTAAAGTTGTGTCTCTTGTTGGGGGAGGATCCAACTTAGGCCATTAATCAGCTAGGAGTGCCTCTGCTGGGAAAAATAAGGGCTTCTATGCTGATTTCTTAACTAGTGGTGGTGGCAAGGGCTTTACCATTGGTCCTAAGCCCTCTGTTGAATCTAAACCTTTTCCAGTTTGTAGTCATGTTGCCTTAGAGTTAGGGGAGGGGAGGAATCTATTGCTGAGATGCTAAACATTGTCTCAGACCTCTCCTCTAATACAATGATTTGTAGATTTAAGGGGTATTGACCTAATCTTCCTGGGCTCCATGCTTGGATTTCTAAGGACTGGGAACCTATTGTCTTTGGTTTTGTCCAACTTTACCCTATGGCTAAGGGTTTCTTCATTGCTAAGTTTGAAGCAGAAGAAGACAAAAGGATTATTTTGTGTGATTAATTTTTTAGTTGGGAGGATCACTTCCTATTAATGGATAAACCCTGGAATACAAATTTTGACCCAACCTATGAGGCCTTCAACAAGATGCCCTTGTGGTTGAGACTCCCCAATCTCCCTCTTCATCTGTGGATGGATTCAGTGTTGGAGGAAGTGGGTGAGGTGCTGGGAGATTTTGTGATGGTATATGAGAACTCACCTGACCTCTTTCATTCTACATACACTCATATCCTTGTGGACATTGATACTTCTAAGGGGCTACCTAAGACAATCAAGCTGATGTATCCCAAGGGTTGCTGCATACAACCGTTGGACTATGAAGGTATCCCATTCAAATGTAGGAGATGCTTCAAAAAATGACATGTTACTGCTAAATATGATATTAAGAAGAGGAAATCGAAGAAGCCCGCTTCATGGTGGATTGGTGCCTCTTCTCAGTATTATATGATTGTTAAACTCTCTTCAGAGAAGGGGAAGTTAGGTGATTCTGCTCTTGGGGTTCTAGCTTTTGATGTTGGTCATGCTGGTATTGTTGCGCTCATCCTTGAAGCGACCTTTGGTGTGTCTCTTGCTGAGGATTTTGCTGGAACTATCCCTAGACCTTTATGTGTTGGGATGTGAAGACTACTATTGCTATTGTTGGAATTAATACAACTAACCCAATGCTGGTTGCAAGTGTTCCAACTAGATCTACCCCTGTCCCCCTACACCAAGGGGAAGAGATGGTTGTTGCTGAAGCTGCTAGAATTAATGTGGAGATTTCTATGCCAGATAGTTATAGGACTTCTATTGGTCTGACTACTAATGCTGGCTCTAGTGCTAGTGCTACTTATTTCCTCCTTGTTGGTGGTGCTGGGGGAGAATCTATTCCAATGTGGCTGATTGAGGCTGCTAAAGTGGAAGACAAATGGACTGAGGTAAAAGGAAAAAAATCTAAAAGGTCCTCACCCTCATTTGAAATGTCTCTTCAGTCCCACAATAAGGGGACTAAAAGTAAATCCTAATTTTGGGGTTTTGGTTTTGGGTTTCTGATAAGAACACTTCTATCTTTTGTGGTGATGTTCTTTGTTTTGATGGTTGGTTGACATTTCTGGTTGGTCTATTTTGTTTTTGTTTTAGGGGAGCTTCAATGCCTTATCCTTAGTTTCAGTAGTGTACAAGGTTTCAGAGGTCCTTCAAAACATGCTTTTACCTTAATCCAAAATATATATGATTTCATTTAAAATAATTATTATATATTTATAAGAAAATGATTTAATATATACCCTTTCATGTATGTATTATTTTAATAATATAAATATGTATATGTAAGCATTTTAGATTTTTTGAATTAGAATGAAGACAAATAGACCATTGAAGATATTATAGACATTTCAAACACACTAGGCATTTCATTTTTGTACTACCATCAAATATGTAATCTCAAGAATCTTAAAGAGAGAAAATAGTTTTGATTTTTCCCAAACATGACGTGAAATAATCAAGTAATCAAACTATGTTAATGCACATCACTTTAACACAATGTTAAAAATAAAAATATGTACACATGAAGGCACATGTTTGCAACCTCATTTCATCTATGAATGCAAACTATATGAATTGTGTGTGTATTATTATATTTATTAAGTATTTATATGCCTTTACATGTCTAGGTAAAAAGGAAAAAGAAAAGAAAACATCTTTCTCTCAAAATATTAAATATTGTATTTGTAATTATTAAAAAATGATCAATTTATTAAATAAATAAAAAATAGAGATATTAAGGGTTGTGAGGAAAATTATAATACATCCCTAAGTCCATATAATCTTGCTAATCATAAAGAAACCACAAAAATAACATGTCAAAAAATGTTGGAAAATATATAGGTTTGATACCAAATATTGTGAAGATCAATCCCTATCCAAAAAATGAATCAAATCATGATATACAAGGGTTGGACAAAAAAAACAACTTTAAATTTGAAGCTTATATGCAGATTAGAAAAATTAAGTTCGCTTAATGTAGAAAGCCATGATTTAATCGTTCTTTTTAATGATGCCAAAAATTAACCTACATATCATGCTTAATAACCCTATCTTATCTAAACTTGTAACAAAAAAGAAAAAGAAATAAAACTACCATAAGATAGTGGCAATGAGGGACAAATAAGAAGCATATGAACAATAGATAACACATGATTACATGGAGAAACCCTTGCAAGATTAAACTCCACCAAGAAGAGAGGATGAGTATGCATTATCAACAATAAAGGTGATTACAATAAATTCATTTCCAATATCCTCTTTTCCTCCATCAAAGAAGCACTTGTTTACCTATGAACTATCTCTTTCTACCTCCCACATATGCTTTTTCTTGCAAATTAACTCTATATTAAGTTGCTCTTCATATTTTCTACATCTAAAGAGCTAAACTTATAGAATGGTAAGAAATCCAAAACCACCAATAAAGGTGTATAGGTAAGGATCTTCATTTCCAATGACCACAACCCTTGGATTACCTCCATGGAATTTCAAAGGACATTGGTTTTGGCTCAAATACTTCCCTCCTATTTGGATACCCAATCTTTCAAAATACACATTATATTAAATAAAATAAATGAAAAAATACCAAGAGATACTTGTTGCCTCTTCCAAGACCCCATTTGGAGAAGTCCAAAGGTCACTCATTTTCCCCTCTTCTTAAATCATTAATTATCTCATTATAGGCATCCATATGTGGGGAAAACAATATTAAATAATTATGTTTAGAACCCACCTTTACTATTACTAGTCACATCTTTTGGATGTATTAGAAACAACAATGAGAAAAAATATTACAAAGTATTTTTTTCCAATACACCCTAAGTACCTTAGGACACTTTCCAAGGATTGGAACTGTTACAAGTAGCGGTTGTCGTTGCACCAAAAGATCGACCTATTAATGCCCAATACAACCATTCAACTTATAGAAGACACAAGAGGCTATTAAACCATGTTATGAATCCCGAAGGGGGATGTTGGCGGTTAGTCCAACAATCCCCCCCTCAACATCACCTGAGGGGATTCAAACCTGTAACCAAGCTCTGATACCACTTGTTACAAGTAGCAGTTGCCATTGCACCAAAAGATCGACTTGTTAATGCCTGATACAACCACTAGGCTTATAGAAGACATAAGAGGCTATTAAACCATGTCATGAATCCCGAAGGGGGACATTGAGAGTTAGTCCAATAGGAACCATGTCATAGGTTTTATTGTTGGAAATAAGCCACACTTGGGCCAAAGATGGGCTAGCCAAGAGGGAGTACTAGCTTAGTTGGTAGAGAACTCCAGTGACAAACAAAAGGTCCTAGATGGTAAAAAAACTCTTTACTAGTGGTATTAGAGCTAGATTAAGAGCCCCAAGAACTAGTAGTGTTTCTTAAGTGGGGAGGGGGGAGGGGTGTTTCAAATAAGCCACACTCATACTAAAGATGGGTTAGCCAAGAGGGGCCAATAGCTCAATTGGTAGAGAACTCTAGCAACAAATGGAAGCTTCTAGTTTCTCTAAATGAGTAGCAGCTCTAACATTTACAAGGTAGATGAAACCTTAATCCTAACAAAATGAACCACTTCGTAATATATTCATAATAAATAAAAATATGATCCAAAAGAAAAAAAGACCACAAAAGTCTATCAAGAAAAAATCAAGAACAAAAGAAATGAAGATCCTAATGAAAAAGTACATGTATCTAAGAAGTAAATCTAAATCTATTTCTCTAAATCCTAATACCATCACTACATCTGACAATCCACACCCACCAGACTAATTTCAAACCCCTCCACACAATTATAAACACTCATATCCTAAAAATAATAAATATTTTGGATACCTACATCCCAAAATTTGCAATCCTAATTCCTCCCCCCTCTCTCTCTCTGACACACACACATCCTAACAACCAACATTCCATCTTAACCGAGTGCTCCAATAGTCATCATGGTGTGTAATAATATTGGTCCTAGCTCCTCTTGGTCATTCTCAAACCACTCATTTCATATTTATCCCACCCTTTCACCCACCCTTGTTTTAACAACCTACTTACCATTTTCTATAACCCCTATCACATCACGTTAATTTAAGATTTTACCTTATCCTTCTCGCCCTCCATGCATAAATCCATCCTTCCATTGTAGTTTCTATCCATTTCTATAATAACATTATACAATATTGGAAATATAGAGATACCTTGTGTAGGTTCTAAAGAAACCAAATTAACACCTAACTAAGTTTCAACTAATGTCTATGCAACAAATGAAATCCATTAAAATATATATTTGGATCCTCCATGCACATTATATCCCCCCTCCTAGTAAATAGAAAACATCATCCAATGGTGAAGGCCATACTTATGAAACCTTGGAAGTACCATGATAAAATATAGAAAATAGGTATAATGTATAGAACTCATATACGATGAAATCCTACTCTCAAGGGAAATGTTCTCCCTCCCCATCTTATTCATCCAATTTTCTTATCCTATCTTCCCATTACCTACATCTACCTACCTATCATATTGGTGCACATTTGTCCTACCTTACCACTTGCAAGCACCATGTAGATAGGAAAAATATCTAAGTATGCTTTGGATAACATAAGGAATACTTCTCAATAGTTAGGTCCTCTGATATCCTTGATTCCATACTCTTTCCAATCTCCATTTATATTTGTATATGTGTGATATTTTTCATGGCTGTTATTTTCTTCTTTTCATAAGAAACAAACTCCCCTAGTGCATATTCCTTCTTACCAAACCCTACATGATACCTATGCTTATTTGTGTAGATGTGACACTTTCATATTGCATGTGCCTACTAACCAATCTTCTCCCTACACAGGAATCATGATTTTCTAGAGCATGTATATTCATTCCACATTCTCTCTTCATAGGTATCAAACTTCCCTGGTGACTATGTAGTATTGAAAAATCCTCCCTAAGATAGGTACCACACTCCCTATGTGCTATACAATTTTCCTAGAATATTTATGTTTTTGTTACCACTAGGGCATTTTTGTGCACACTTATTCCTTCCCACTACCTTGAACCATCACAACATACTTTCCAAAATTCAATCTTTATCCCACACATCCATCTTTAAACTCTCTATCTAATAATCTGATCTCATCCCCTATACATATAATTCCTCCATCATTACATTTCTACTTATCACATTGGTTCTCCCTTGATATTAGTTCCATATATCCATATTCAACTTATCTATCTAATAATCCACCTATCCTATATATAATAAATCCATCCTAGACACATAACTACCTCTTGTCATTTCTTTCAAAGAATTAACTACCCTAAATGTAACCCAATTCATCACTCCTATATTTACCACAATTTTACATATTTGTCATGCATGTAAATATTAATCCATATAACTATTTAAAAATTTCTAGTACAGAATCCAAAATATCAATTGGTTTTGTTCCTAGCCTTGCTATAAAAATTGATCCACTTTACTCAAATTATCATCTTTGGGATATATTGTTCCCAATACTTAATTTTTTCTCGTAATTAACAATGTTATCATCATGATTAACCTATCAACTATTCAAATTTTAGCATGACTAACAACATCTTGTTTGTTCTTGTTTTTATTTATACATGCTTTCTTGTTTTCATATGTGTGTTTTCTTTTTATAATATTTTAAATGGTCATTGCAACATTACCACTACAAAAAAATCATGGTATTCCATATAATGGTGCCTTATATATTTGTATACGACCTTTTATTTTTAGTAAATCATCTAGATGTTTGTTACATAATCAAATTAGTCCTTATACCTTGGTGCATAAAATTAATTGCAACACAAAATAAATGTTAACCAAATATTGCAGCTCTCTCTCTCTCTCTCTCACACACACACACACACACACACATCTTATTATCCCCACCTATCCATTGATTATTTCTTTTATCTCCATTTCCTATCCTCTAATCATTTCCTCTATCTTTAGAGAACACCCATGTTCATTGAATATGTATTTCCTCTTGAGGCTATATATATATATATCTATATTCTTCATCATAATCAATCCCCTCCTTCCAATGAATGAGGCATCATGCTAGTATGCACATTCTTTCATAACCACTATGTTCTATTTTATTTTGAAACAAAAGTACATCTTGTAATTGTAACATCATATTAAAGAGGGAAGTATGTAAAAGCTTAAAATCATCTACACCTAGCTATACTCAAATTTATCATATCAAAAGATTAATTGTATTATTTATTTGACCTTTCAAATAATCTTTCAATCATTAAATAATAAATTATAATGATTTATTTAATTATGTTCACATTCGTGTTCCCATCCTCTAAGAATTAAATAAATACATTTCTTTATTTAATTCTCCTAAACCTTCCCCCTTAATAATTAGTTGGCTAAAACAATTCATTAATTTGGCTAATCATGATCAATTTAATTATATGTCAAACTCTCCACTGAAAATCTTAGCCATCCATTTATCCTCGTAAATCCCCACCTTCCATTCTAGATATGTAATCCTCACACATGCCATAATCATTTATTTCTATGTTTCTTAATGCATGTGTGAGAAGATATTAATCATAAAAGTTCTCCCATAATCCTTATTGCATATATGTGAGAAATTTCAATCCCCATTGTTTGATCAAAATAGGTAATCCTACACATGTATTAGAGAACTCACTTGTCACATCTAACATCCCTTTGTGATCCTTACACTATTCATGGTCAATAGCTTGACATAATAAAAACATCTTATATAGATAATTTAACACACCTAACATATGTACTTATAGATGGTGAACATGTTTTAATACCTTTAGAGGATTTTATTTGAACTTAAAAGCATAGCTTAATGTGTACAAATACATAAAATAATTCACTAAAAATTTAGTTAATTAGGTTCAATTGTGATTGTTCCTTAGTTCATAATAGTAAATCATGGATAGCGACATCCTAAATTAAAATTAATATAATTGTACTCGTAACGGGCATGGATTGTACTAAATTATGGATTTTTGGTGTTTCGTCAATATAGAAGTGGGATAAATCTATTTGGAAATAAAATTATGAACAACAAAGTGGAAGGAGATAAATCTTATAAAGCATAAAAAAACTATATTTCATTTACATGACAATCAAGTATTACATCCATGAAATAAGCATACTTATTAATCCATAATCATTGAAACTATAATAACCCACATAAAACAAAGGAATGACCATTATAAGACACTTTTATTGCGTTGAATATTATCAAGCGTACATCAAACCCTCATTATATCTCTACAAGAAAATGTGGTAAGAGGAAATATATAATTGTGATTAAAATATGCCAATTTATTATTATTAATAATTATGTATAGATACCTTAACAAAATATGTACATTATAATAATATTCCTTAACTTTAGAAAATGTATTCTTTCATTTATAACTTAGATATGCAGTGTTTGGTGGCCAACAAACATCCAAACGAGTTCCCAAACAAAAAATTAGCCCAACAACCAACTATTTTCATGTAGTATAAAATGGTATTTCTAACCCTCACACTTGACCTTAAATAAATAATGAGAGCTTCGATAGGAGGTGGATCTTATGAATGTAGTGTACAAGGTTTGTCCCAATTCATGAAAATTTTCAAAATGAAAGGAAATAATCCATGCAACATAGAGTTTGAAAGAAATCAAATAACTCTCATAATGGTGGCATGTTTTCTCATGTATCTCTATAAGATCTACATTTGAAATCATGCTAGTAGTTGTTCCAATGCATTCTTTGGGTAATAAATATTAACTAGTAGTTATAAGTTAAAATTCTAATGTCAATTGATTAGTGAGCGGTTTATGTGAGCATGAAAAATATCTTATCGAGGATTTTTGGGGTGAAGTAGGTCATTAAATAATGTTTTGGGCATACAAGGGACCATAGAACTAGATTTAGAAGTGCAGGGAAGTATAATAATTTGGTGAAGATAATGAATGAGTGAAATTGGTTAGATTTATGTGGCAGGAGGATTAATTAAAACTAGTAAGGAGAGTAGGGTATTCAAGG
The DNA here is from genome assembly GCA_027943335.1 of Chamaecyparis obtusa. Classification (NCBI taxonomy): domain Eukaryota; kingdom Viridiplantae; phylum Streptophyta; class Pinopsida; order Cupressales; family Cupressaceae; genus Chamaecyparis; species Chamaecyparis obtusa. The sequence continues at coordinate 440,205 of BSBK01005474.1, forward strand.
TTAGAAATAATTGACACATGAAAACTATTAAGAGGTCTAAGGATGAATAGTTCATTTAGGGATCTAGCATATGGAAAATAAATGATTAGGTCAAGGATTGGGTATCAAGATGGACTACAGACATGAAACATAAAAATAATAGTGGGGATGATGACAAGATAAATAGTTCAAATCAAGGGAGTTAGGGAGAGCTGTATCTCAAGCTTAGGGAAGCAATAGGGATTATGACACAAGGAATTACAAGAGAAAGCTATTGGGATTGAGTCCAAAATAAAATGGAGACTAAGAATGGGAATCTCACATGAAGCAGGAGGAAAGGAGATGTGAGGATAAAAGGAATAGGAGGAGCATGAAAAAATGAATATGCTACAAGTTTGCGTGGACCTATAGTTGCAAATATTCATGATTGTATGTCAAAATTGTTAGATTGGTTAGTATTGGTGAAGATATCGTAGAGGGTTTTGTCAAAGTGGTTTAGAATATCGTTTGCAACAAAAAATGATATAGTATTTTTGAATGGCAATCTTTATCATGCTTGGTCATAAATATATTTTTCCTGATGGTATTTATGTTTCACAAGTGAGATTTGATGGTCTACATTTGATATATTCAATTAAGTTATGTTTCTCTGTGTCCATATTTTCTACAATATCTGGGATCATTCTTTTGGTTTGGATACACTTCACAATCAATGTTGGAATGTTAATTTGGGTCTCACCTTGGTGCTTGGAGATCCACATGCTTCAAGATTACTTTGGAAGATTTTTTTTATGATCAATTACTCTATAATATTTAATTACCTATTCACATGTTAAATTTTGGAGATGGCTTTGGATGGTGTGTAGACAATTGGCTCTATCTTAGAAAAATATGTTGTGATATATTTGGGTCCTCTCTTTCTCCTGGTGTGGACTGCTTCATGTATCTTGGGTTTGGATGACCTATTTTATGTAATATTATTTTATCATTGTTGTTGCCAACCTCCATGATTTATTTTGGTTGGGGATGACCTTCAACAAAACTTTCAATGATATATCTCGTATTTAAGGAGTGCATTCAAAGTTTTAATAGAGTGGATATGGGTGTGGTATGAAGGAAAGAAATTAAGAAAAAAAGTGAAGTGTGTGAGGTGGGAGTGCAGAAGCCAGATTTTAAAGAAATTAGTTTAAGAGATAGTGGCAGATGTATGTCATGATTCCGGTCCCTTGATGTTGATGTTCAAGGTCAAATACATGTTCATGAGATTTTTCCTATTCTAAGATTCATGTTGTTGTTGAATGATAGTGAGTCTACTGGAAACCATTTTTTATTTTTTGTACTTTACCTTAAAAGTAGTGAACCTTAGTGGAAAGTCTTGAGTAGTGAGATCTTTAACGTTGACCCAAAATATTTGTGGGTAAGTGCACCAAGATGGTGTGCAAAAAGAGGGGTATAGTGGCCACTTTTTCTCTAAAATCAGGTAAATTTGAACTTTGAAGAGAAATTTTGGTAGGAATAACAGTCCACAATACAACTGAGAGGGGGGGGGGGGGCTGAATCAGTTGTATGGAAAAATATTAAAATTTAAACTTTGAATAGAAACAATATCAAATCTAATGAACACAATGAATGCCAACACAATAACATAATATTTTGGTGTCGGGGAAACCCTGTTAAAGGTAAAAACCCCGGTGGGAATTAGCACCCACAAATGATGTACCGAGAGTATAGTATCCTTGTTAGAAGATCTAGCCTTGTTAGGAGCTTATTGAAACATTACAACACACAATCCTTGTTAGAGGACATACCCTATTAGGAGTCAAGAAAGAAGGATGGGCTCACCACCGAGGCTCACTTCCCAAAGAAGGTTAAATCCACCTTCAGAACTCACAATTTGTAACACAAGTGTATATGAAGAGATACACAATGTTTTGAACTGTCCGATAGCAACTATCTTTTCTTGATTAGTTCCAATGAAGTACATAGGTAATCCTCTACTCTACATCCAACAGACACAAGCTCACAACTTCCACAATCTTCTGTACATCACATACATCTCATCCATATCTTTTCCAAAGAAAAGATCTTACATATATACCCTATTACATTCTACATGATCATGTCGATCAATTAGGCTTTCCTAATATACAAAAAATTACCTAAACCCTTGCTAATATACACACGGTATCTAAAATGAGTATATAATGATTAAATTACAATAATTAAGGACCGCCATCCTTAATTTACATTCGCCAACCAAAATGCATGCTACATCCCTCAAGTTAGCTTCCAAATAAGTCATCTCTAGAACACATGCCACAACTGACATCATCCAACATTTCGTACCTTGCACTAACCAAAAAACATTCTTTAGTACCTTTTCTATCATCCCTTAAGCTCACATATATTGAATCCATAACTTCTGTAAGATATACCAAAAATATAGAGACTCACTCTGTCAACTTCCATTGTCACAGTCCAGTAACCAGTCTTCACCAAAACATTTGTAACTCATCCAATATGCAACATTACATGATGCAATCTTGGATATAATATCACAACATCTTCCTGTACTCTCATATGTCTTCGCACATCCTAAAACATCTGTACACTATCCGTACACTGTAGTAACCAACCTGTTCTCTTCATAGAGACATATGTTGACATCGGTGACAAAACATTACTAATAACAATAGGGGCACCTCCAAAATTAATCAACGTAGTGATTAAACATATTAAATGTATCAATAAATTCCCTAATGCATTAGAAATATCCAACAATCTCCCCCTTTGGCATTGATGTCAACATATGGAAAAATCCATTATCCCAAATTTTTATCAATCCAAAGTTTTGTAACCAAACAATACTCTCATAGTACACCTCCATACAATCTCCCCATACAGTAGGGATTTCCTTATAGCAACACTCCCCCTTTGACAACAATGGAAAAGGGTGCCATAAGTCATCAACTGTTCTTCACAACTTTCTTCAACGATCACTCTCCTTGAGGAGTAGATCCCTACATCAAGTACAGAATGTGATAGGGCTCTGAAAATCTCTGAACTAATGCATCCCTGCATCATTTAATTCTGACTAGGAGGGGCCTGAACCCCAAGCATACCTCTGAGATATTCAAAGGTATCTTTTGGTAATGGCTTTGTAAAGATGTCTGCAATTTGTTCCTTTGAAGTTATTTATGTTTAGTTTTTAGAATGCATCACTGGATTATTTGACATATTCACTGTACTGGTTTTATCACAATGGATAACCATGGGCTCGTCAAAAGTTATTCCAATATCCTTCAACATTTCTTTCATCCAAAAAATTTGAGTGCAGTTAATAGAAGTGACAACATACTCTGATTTCACAGTAGATTGAGCTATACAATATTTCTTCTTACTTAGCCATAAAACCAACTTTTTCCTAAGGAAAAATACACCTCCACTAGTGCTCTTCCTGTCATCAATATTTCCTGCCCAATCAACATTAGTATAAGCATGAAGTTCAAAGCTATCATTTCCATCATGCCATAAGCCATAGTCCATTGTTCCTTTTAGGTATCTGAGTATCCTTTTCACAACAACTGGGTGTGTCTCTTTAGGTTCTTCCTGATATCTAGCCACAATCTCAACAACATTAGCAATATCTGGTCTGGTGTGAGTCAGATATTGTAATCCTCCAACCATTGATTTGTACTTGGTCTAAAAAACATACTTTGATTCATCATCATTTGTTAGCTTATTACCAGTCACCATCGGTGTACCAACTGGTTTGCAATCTTCCATTCCAAACTTTTTCAACATTTTTTAAAGATATTTAGTCTGAGAAATAAAAATGCCATTCTTTCTCTGATTTATTTGCAGTCCAAGAAAGAATTTCATTTTGCCTATCATGGACATCTCAAATTCATTTTCCATCTCTTTAGAAAATTTCTCACATAATTCATCATTGCCTCCAAAGATAATATCATCAACAAAGACTTCTATTATCAAAACTCCATCTTCACTAGTTCTTAAAAACAAATTACTGTCAGCATTACCTTTTCTGAATCCAAGCTGAAGTAAGTATTTGTCTAAACTTTCATACCAAGCCCTTGGAGCTTGCTTCAGTCCATATAGTGCTTTCTTCAACTTGCATACCATGTCTCCATCTTTGCATAAAGGAAATCCATCAGGTTGTTCTATATACACTTCTTCTTCAAGATACCCATTCAAGAATGCAGATTCTTGAAGTTCTTATGTGCAGTATAAGCCAAGAATAATCTCACAACTTCTATTCTAGCAACAGGAGAAAATGTCTCTTCAAAATCTATGCCTTCTTGTTGTGAATAACCTTTACATACCAATCTTGCTTTGTTTCTTACTACAACTCCTTCTTCATTCATTTTGTTTCTGAAAACCCATTTAGTTCCTATTACATTTTTGTTCTTAGGTCTAGGAACCAATTCCAAAGTGTTATTCTTCTTTATCTAATCTAACTCTTCCTTCATAGCATTTATCCAAGATTCATCTCTACAAGCTTCATCTGTAGTCTTTGGTTCAACTTGAGAAATCAAACAAATTTCTTCTCTAGCCTTTGATCTAGTCATTACTCCTTGATTAGAGTTACCAATCATTTGATTTTCAGGATGATTATTCTTTACATACCTCAGAGTCTTATGAATCTCAGTAGCCTCATTTGTGTCATCATCACAAGTCTCATTTTCACATTCAGCCTCAAAAAGTTCTTCTTCTTCTGCAACAGAAACCTCTTTGATCTCTATATTCTGATTACAGTCACACATTCTTTCTTGTATCTGAAAAATTTCTTCTATCTTCACATTGTTACTTTCAATCATCTTCCTTAATTTGAGATTGAAATATTTTTAAGCCTTGCTCTTAGTAGAATAACCAAGGAAAATTCCTTCATCACTTATAGCATCAAACTTCCCTATTTCATCTTCTCTCTTGATATAGCACTTACTACCAAATATTCTAAAATATTTTACAGTAGGAGTATGATCAAACCATAATTCATAAGGAGTCTTACTTGTACCTTATCTTATTTGAAATTTTTTCAATGTGTACACTGTTGTCCCAACAACCTCTCTCCAATGCATATGAGATACATTTCCTTCAAGTAACATTGTCCTAGTAGCATCAAGTATAGTCTTGTTTCTTCGCTCTTCTATCCCATTTTGTTGTGGAGTCCTCGGAGCATATGTCTATCTTTGTATTCCATGATCTTCATAGTATGAATTGAATAAGTCTAAAGTAAACTCTCTACCTCTATCTGATCTCAAACGTTTTATCTTTAAACCTGATTCATTCTCTACTTTTTCCTTGAATAACTTGAATTTATCAAATGCTTCTAATTTTTCTTTTAAGTGACCCACATCATTCTAGAAAAGTCATCAACAAAAAGTATAAAATACCTTTCACCATAGTATGATCTTGTCCTTGTAGGTCCACATAGATCTGTATGTACCAGATCCAACTTTCATTTTGATATATATGCTTTGCTTTTATAACTGCTTCTAGTCCATTTTCCCATAACACATTCTTTGCATACAGTGTTAGATGGTTTCACAATCTTCAGTAGATCTCTTACTGCATTAGTCAAACTTACCTTTGCAATGTTATCAAAATCAACATGACAAATTCTTCTATGCCATAACCAATTGTCATCTACCTTTGCAACAAAACAAGAGGCTCCAAATGTATTTAATTCAAATACATTACCTCTAGATTTAGTACCGGTTGTAATCAACTTTCCTACCTTGCTTATGATAAAACATTTACCATCATTGAATTGTAACTGAAACTCTTTGTCCATCAAATTTTCAACACTCAACAAGTTATTCTTAAGTCCATCAACAAGTAGTACATTAATAGTATTAGTTTTTCCATCTAGAGTAATAGATCCTACTCCTATGATAGGTTTAGGAAGATTGTCTCCGAATCTTACAACACCACCATCATACTTTACTAAATTAACAAACTTGTTTTTGTCTCCAGTCATATGATGTGAACAACCACTGTCTATAATCCATTCAAATTTATTATCAACATGTGATACTAAAACCTTTTCCTCATATACTGGTTCATCTTTAATAGCAACAAATCCAATCTCCTCATAATCTAAATCATCATCATCAAAAATAACTTCACTAGCATAATAACATTCCTTATCCTTTGAATACTTAGGCTTGAAAAACTTAGGCTTGTACTTAGGAACTCTTGTAGGACATCTAGATGCAAAATGACCTACCTTATTGCATGAAAAATATTTCAAAGGTAACTTTCCTTCAAATTTTCCCTTACCTCTCTTTTCTCTTCTAGCAATTAGTGCAACAAGTTCATCCATCTTTCTTTCCTCTGCTTGTATTAGTTCCCATTCCTCAACATATTCACCAAGCTCTTCTTTTAGGTTCTTACTGCTGGTGCTCGGAAGTGCAGACATTATCCTCTTGTGTGTAGATTCTTTGAATGCAGATTCAACTTTAGGTACAAAATCTCCTATTTCAGCAGCTTCAAAGGTAGTTAGCTTTGCAATCAACATCTCTCTGCTAAATTTCAGAGTCAAAGGTACAGTTTCTTGTATAGATAGCCTTAGTATTGTAAATATGTGTCAATGATCTAAGGATCTTCACAATGACTTCTTCTTCATCATAAGTGCCTCCATAGTTTTCGATTCCAACCACAAACTATGTAACCCTTTGAACATAAGCCCTAATGCTTTCATCATCCTTCATTTGTAGCTTCTCCATTTTTGTTTTCCAGTTCTGTAACTTTTCTTTGTTGGTATACTTGTCTCCATATAGTAATTCTAATATTTTCCAAATTTGGTGTGCTAAATCCAAGTCTTTAACTTCAGTAAATTCTCCTTTAGAGAGTGTGTTGACCAATGCTTCCCTTGCAACCATATTGTATGAGAATACCTTCTTTTCATCATCAGTAGCTGATGGCAAGTCACTCTCAGTCTTCATAGCTACCTTATTCTTTGTAATCAACCAGTAGTAGATGCCCAAACATAGCAGATGAGTTCACATCTTGTTCTTCCAAGTGTCAAAGTTTTCAGGATCAAATTTAGGACTATCATTCAAATAGAATGCCTTCTCCAAGATCACCTCAACCTGTTAAGCTTTCTCTCTAAGGACCAGTAGCTCTGATACCAATTTTTAGGAATAACAATCCACAATACAACTAAGAGGGGGGGGGGATGAATCAGTTGTATGACAGAATATTAAACTTTAAACTTTGAATAGAAGCAATATCAAATCCAATGAACACAATGAATGCCAACACAATAACACAATATTTTGGTGTCGGGGAAATCCTATTAAAGGTAAAAACCCTGGTGGGAATTAGCACCCACAAATGATGTATTGAGAGTATAGTATCCTTGTTAGAAGATCTAGCCCTATTAGGAGCTTATTGACACATTACAGTACATAGTCCTTGTTAGAGGACAGACCCTGTTAGGATTCAAGAAAGAAGGGTGGGCTCACTGCCTAGGCTTACTTCCCAAAGAAGGTTAAATCCACCTTTAGAAATCACTATTCGCAATACAAGTGTATATGAAGAGATACATAATCTTTTGAACTATCCGGCAGTAACTATCTTTTCTTGATCAATTCCAATGAAGTATACAGGTAATCCTCTTCTCTACATCCTGTAGACACAAGCTCGCAGCTTCCACAATCTTGTTTACATCACATACATCTCATACATATCTTTTCCAAAGAAAATTTCTTACATATATACCCTATTACATTCTACATGATCAGGTCAGCCGATTAGGATTTCCTAATATACAAATAATCACATAAACCCTTGCTAAGATACACACGGTATCTAAAACAAGCATACAATGATTACATTAAAATAATGAAGGACCAACATCTTTAATTTACATTCGCCAACCAAAGTGCATGCTACATCCCTCAAGTAGGCTTCCAAATAAGTCATCTCCAGAACACATGCCACAGCTGACGCCATCCAGCATTTTGTACCTTGCGCTAACCAATGAACATTCTTGAGTACCTTGTCTGTCATTCCTTAAGCTCACATATATTGAATCCATACCTTCTGTAAGATATACCAGAAACATAGAGACTCACTCTGTCAACTTCTACTGTCATAGTCCAGTAACCAGTCTTTACCACAACATCTGTAACTCATCCAATATGCAACATTACATGACGCAATCTTGGATATAATATCACAATCTTCCTATACTCTCATCTATCTTCGCATGTCCTAAAACATCTGTATAGTGTCCGTACACTGTAGTAACCAGCCTGTTCTCTTTACAAAAACATATGTTGACATCACTGACAAAACACTAATAACAACAACAACAACTCCAACATTATTGAATGTAGTGATTAAATATATTAAATGTATCAATCACTTCCCCAATGCATTAGTAATATCTAACAAATTTGAGGGTCATACACTCAAAATTAGGAGTTGTGCAAAGAATAATAATTTTTGTAATATGAATCTAGTTTCTATACTACTAAAGTTTTTAAATAATAGATAAGGTTAAGAGGGTGAAATCCACTATGCACAAAAAACTATTCTTGATTTTTTTAGAAAATATAACGTAGTTGTTTCCATGCGCTTCACAAAAGATATATTTAGATTTAGTATTTTGTAAAAGCCTTTGGTAGGATGATATGTATGGGTGAGATCTAGAAGTTTTGTATTTTTTTTGTAATTTTTTGTTGAGTTATTTTTTAAATTATTTTTTGAAGTGACCACATCCTGAAAATTTGGTACCTGTTCGTGCTTTGGGCACAACTTGCATCAAAATCATAAAAAATGTAAACTTTGTTTTACAAAAGTGTATAGAATCAAGTTTAGAATAGTAATATGTAATTTTTTTTGAATTTGGTTAAGTATATCAAAAATTATTAATAAAATGGTAGACATGTGTCTCTGAGGACTGTCAAGACACTGGTAAAGAAAATTAAATTTTATTATGCTAATGTTGTCCAAAAATATAAAAAATTATATGGTTAGAAAGCTGAGAAGATGTGTGAGATTATGGTGGTAATTTTAGAGATACCCACTTGATCATTTGTAAACCTGATGATGAGGAAGTTGAGAAATCATCTTGGAAGATTAAAAAATGTGTAGAGGGAAAAAAATGGAGGGAAAATAGGCATGCAAACCTTAGGGTCATTTTCCAACCCTCTTACCAAGCCATAACATGTACAGGTTCCTATGTGGTAAATAACCTGCATAGGTTTCAAAAAACCAAAAGTACCATTCCAAGTTCTACATAGCCCGTGTGGGTTATGTAGAACTAAAAGCATCATTTTTACTTCTACAAAACTTGCACTGGTTATGAAGAAATAAAAACATATACTTATAAACTTAGCATACACTAGACATATGTATATAACTACATATATAATATGTGTATATATATGTATATATAAATATATATACATATATTTATATAGGTATATGTATACATGCATATATATATATATATATATATATATATATATATATATATATATATATATATATATATATATATATATATATATATATATATATCTCTCTCTCTCTCTCTCTCTCTCTCTCTCTCCTAGTTCTTCATAACCACATGCGATTTATGTAGAACTAAAAGATAGGATAAGTTTTAGTTCTATAGAACCCACACATGTTATGAGGAAATATGAACGTTAACCTTTTTAGCTCAGTGGAACACGTACGTGTTCTATTGAGCTAAATATATTATTCCTAACAAAAATATAGCATTGCACCTTGTTCCAAGGTTGCACACTGCTATTTTTCATGTCTTTTTGCGACATTATCAGATAGGTTTTCATATTTTTTTTATCACATTTAATTTCAAATGATTTATTTCTCTTATTTTTTGGATTTTTCTTGAAGTTATTTTAGTGTTATTACTTTAGATTATAACAAAATAATGATAATTTGTTGTTTTTAAATTTTTTTTTTTAGTTCTTCATAACCCACATGGGTTATGAAGAACTATATTTTTTTTAATTATTTTTTTTAGGCTCGACATGATTCAGTTTTTCCAAGCCTCCATGTTTCAAATTTCAAATAACTTGCACAGGGTTTGTAAAATTTTGAGTTTTTCCACGTGGCCACTTTTTTGACCAAAAACTTGGTGCACTTACCCTTGTAATTAGAGATTTATACATATATTGTAAGATAACTCTCACCATGGTTTTTCCTAGATTTGGGTTTTCCATGAAAACTTGGTGTTCTTGTGTTGATTGTTCTTTATGTTTTTTGGTTACATTGAAGTAAGTTTCTTATGGTGATTCAAATTATAATAAGATCTTGTTTAAAGTGATTACTGTGGTCTAGAATAATTCACCCTTACCCCTCATTCATGTTGTGTGTTCAACAACTGGTATTAGAGCTTGGTCCCTTCTTATGAAGCTTAACCAAATAAGGGATATATGGTATTGTGTAGGATTTGTTTTTCAAGGCTCCAAAATTTGAAGGAGAAAATTATGCTTTTAGAAGGAAAGAACGCAAGTTTATTTAGAGTCTTTGCTAAAATAATTATGAGAAAGTATTGAAAAGGGTTATAGTGCACCTTAAGGTGGACCACAAACTCTACATGAGATCATAGTCGAAGAAAATAATTTGAAAGATAAGGTTTCTATTGTTATTTTTTTGAGAGATAAAGTGTTCAGGAAAGTTATTGGATTGAAGATGGAAAAAGAGATTTGGGATAAAATAAGCAACATCTTGAAGGAGATCCCAAAAAAAGAATCCAAGGAAACAAGTTTGAAAATATTCATTGAAGCATATTTTCAAAGAGTAAATGATATTGTTCTTGTGTTGATTGTTCTTTATGTTTTTTGGTTACATTGAAGCATATATTCAAAGAGTAAATGATATTGTAAATGCCATCAAGGGTATTGGTGGATAAATTGAAGAAAATGAAGTAGTAAGAAAAGTATTGACGACTCTCCCTGAACCCTACAAGTCAAAGAAACATACAATTAAATTCCTATATCTTGGATCAACTTCTTGGTTCACTGTCTTCTCTTGAGATTGCTAAAATGGATAAGATCAAGAAAAAGAGGAAGGAAGAAACATTCAAAGCATCTGTCAAACCTAAAACTAAATTTGAAGAAGACGTGAATGATATTGAAGAAATTTTTTTAAGAAGAATGGTGAGAGGAATTGACAAATACAAAGGTAAGTTAAACCTTTAAAATCCTTGAATTATAGTAGAATTGATCATCTTGCTTCTAAGTGTCCTCATCAAGAAGAAACTAAAGGTATGATGATGAAAAATGGAATTTTTAAAAAAGAGACAAGAAAAGATAAGCCTATGCACTATGAAGGAACAATATTTAGAAGATGAGCATGATAATAAATAAAAAAAGGGAGTCATTGTTTATAGCCATAAAGGAAGGTAACAAAGAAAGATCTAGAAGACAAGAAGGATCTGTGAAATTTGTAAGAGAAGAAGTTTCCTCTATATGTGGAACATGATGTATCTCAATTGATGGTAAGCATAAAATTGATGATGTCTATTATGTAATAGGTTTGAGACATAACTCATCAAGTGTTAGTTAGATATGCAATAAAGGTTATGAAGTTGTCTTTAACAAACCTAGATGTGAAATAAAAAAAGGTAACACTGGGAGGCTAGTTCTTGAAGGTATTAGAACAAATGGAAATGCTCAATATATCAAATACTTGAATGAGATAAGAAACTTGATGAATCAGAGTAATGAGAGTTGGTTGTAGCATATGAGATTGAGACATGTCAACTTGTATCATATGGTAAAAATCAGTAGCAATAAGGCTGTGAGAGATTTACCAAAGATTGTTAAACCAATCGATACAAAAACTAGAGAATGTCAACTCATGAAGAAAACATGAGGGAGATTGAACAACAAGGAATATTAGATATCAAGAACATTGAATCTGATTCATATAGATCTATGCAAATCCACTAGGAAAAAAAGAATCAACAAAGAAATGTACTTTATGTTTCTTATTGATGATCACCCTAGAATGACTCAGGTTACTTTTTTAAAAGAAAAATCTAGAGATTTTGAGAGGTTAAGAGATTTCAAATCATTTTTTAAAAACCAAATAGATACTAGAATCCAATGTTTGAGGTTTGATAGGGGAGTTGAGGGTTTACTCTAGATGAATTCATTGAGTTTTGTGAAGAAAATAGAATTAGAAGAAATTGATTTGCACCTAGGACACCAGAGAAGAATAGACTAGTTGAAAGAGAATAAAATTATGGTTGAAATAGCTAGAACAATGTTGAAATATGTTGACCTACCTTATGTGCATTTGAAAGATATTGTGCATACGTTTGTCTATAATATTAATAGAGTATAAATTATAACTAATCATAATAAAACACCCTATGAACTTTGGTTTGGAAGATTGCCTACTTTTAGGTACTTTGAGATCTTTGGAAGAAAGTGCCACATCAAAAGAGTTGAGGACAATATAGGAAATTTTTAGGATAGACTTGATGAGGGAATATTTTTGTGAGATGTTGCAATCAACAAGGCTTACTGGTGCTACAAAAAAAGATAAAATAAGGTAGTTGAGAGTGATAATGTAATAAGGTAGTTGAGAGTGATAATGTAAAGGTTTGTGAGAAATGGGACATGACTTCTTTAGAATCTCAAATTAAGTTTGAGATAGAAGTCAACCTGGTGGTTTTAGAAAGACAAGATGATCCAGAAAACAAAGAAGAGAATAGCTCAAATAAAGAGAAAAAAGAAGTTGAACAATCATCTCAAACACCATCTAGATATACATGAAAAAAATATATTTAGAAGATCATATCATAAGAAAAAAAAGAAAAGGTGCACAAAAAAGAAAGAAGACTATTGAAGCTAAATAAGAGAGAAAAGGTGTGCATGCAAAGAGAAAAGTTGATAAGGGTAGAGAATAGGTGAATTCCTACTTTTTGTCATAGGTTGAACCTAAAACTTTTGAAGAAGCTAACAAATATGAAAATTGGGTAAATGCTATGAAAGAAGAATTGAATTAGATATAGAAAAGTTATACATGGGAACTAGTGCCAAGACCTAAAGAAAAAAATGTAGTTAATACTAAGTGGGTATTTCATAATAAGTTGAATGAGGATGGACAAATGACAACAAATAAGGAGAGATTGGTATGCAAAGGATATTCACAAGTTGAATGCATCGATTTTGAGGACAGATTGGAAGCTATAGGAAAGTTTCTTTCCTTTCTTGCCTTCAAAGACTTCAAGGCATATTGAATGGATGTTAAATCAACCTTTCTAAATGGATAATTAAAAGAGGGTAAAAGTACAAAGTTGTGTCACACTTTTATAAAGGAAAAGGTCAACAACACAAACTTTTTAACTTTAATGACATAAAATTGGTATTTATGTTTACAATTTGGAGATGATGTAAACTAATGAAATGTGTAAAAGTGGATGAAGTTTATGCCTATAATTTTTAAAATTTTTTTTGAACAAGAATTCACATAGTTTTTAAATTTTTGATGTCCATTTTTTACTTACTAAAAAATGCCGAAAAATGAGGGTCTTGTTCCCACCGGAAAAGTATATGCAAATAATCTTTTTTTCTTTTGATTTCAAAATATGTTATAGATGAAATGTATAGCTAATGAAAAAAAGAATAAAAATTAGTTTTCAATGTATATTTTCTCTGTTATAACTACTCAAAGTTGAACATACCTAAATTCGACAGTTTTCATCTCCCACCAAGTTTCCCCTATCAAATCTGCACCATTCAGAAAAAAAATTACACATTCTTGAAGAAAACTCTCTCCTTTAGTGTTAAATATAAAATTTTAATTTTTTGATAAGCTTTACTATTTTTTTCTATTTTTGAAGCAGTTTGTTCTCAAATGTTAAAATACCTACTTGCAGTATTTTGAAATTATAATATATTAGATCTAATTAAAATACTATAAAAATTATATGATGATAATCTTGACTCTGTGCTCTAAAAATGGTATTTTTATATTTGTAAAAAATATCATTAAAAAGAGTAAGAGTTATTGAAACATCATTTTTTTGAAATAATTTTATTTCTTTAGTAATTGGTATAAAACATGCATTTAATAGATATTTCCAATTGGAAAAGTTAAAACACTTATCTAACTTAGCTAGACTGAATCTAGCTAGACCATATGTTTGACAAAAAATTTTTTTAGTTAGAAATACTCAAATTCAGGTGTGCTGATAATTAGTTAGCCTGAAACATGACATAAATTTGTGATTTTACCCAAGAAGAAGTATACATTGTGTAGCTAGATGGTTGGGGGGAGGAAGGTTGGGGAAACACAACACGACAAAAAGAAGGTGAGGGAAGGGGAGACCTAGGAAACAGAATCAGGAAGACCAAGAGGATAAGTAAAGGGGGAGATGAGGATAAATATACAAAACATATAAATAAGGCTGCCTAGAACTGCTCAAGCTAAACCCCTCATCAAGATTATGGTTGGAAGGAAAATTATTGATGACGATTGCCTCTTTCAACTTCCTCTTGAAAAAATTGTCTTTTTTGAACACAATTTGAGTGTCCTCCAAACAAATATGGCATTTAGAAGAGGTAGAATATTCAGCTAGAGCACATTTAATAATGCACCATGCTTAATATCCATAATTTTCTCTTTGATCTTGGTACAAATGGAGTGGCTTGTTTCCTGAATATAGGGGATTCCACAAGAGAAAGGAAATTTTTAGATACTCGACTCCAAAAAGACATCCCTACAGTCCTTGAGGTGATGAATATGGCCTCGTAAAGTGGGCAAGGGCTTGAAGGTACAATTAAGACCTTTCTTCATCACAATTTTTGAGATCTTGTGGTAAATTCCTTCAACATAAGGGAGGGAGAAAAATGGACACCCCTTAGTCTGGGAGGCAAGAGGGACATAGGAGGAGATAAAAAATATTTGGTTTAGTGGAAAGATTTAGAAATCTACTTGTCAGAATACCCATTCCACATAAAAACTTTTCACAGGTGGATGAGTTCTTGGCTTAAGTTGTCATCGTCATAAATACTATAAGCTCTCAAGGAAAGGGTTTTAAGGAACCCAAGTTTTTGCATAGGGTGATGGTGAGAAGAGGCATGAAGGTAAAGGTTAGTGTGGGTGGCTTTATGGAAAAATCAGTGACCAATCGAGCCATCAGGTTTCCCGAGGATAATAACATCAAGGAAAGGAAACTAATTGTCCGATTCTATCTCTTTGGTGAAAGAGATGCAAGGGGAAACATCATTGATATGAGAATGGAACTATTCCAATTTTTTGAGACCATGTGGCCAAGAAACATAAGTTTCATCCAAAAATATCTTCCACCACTTTGATTTATGTGAGAAAGAATGAAGGGCCATCTCCTCAAAATGTTTTGTATACAAGTTTTTTATGATTGGAGAAATGGGGGAGCCCATGGCCACACCATCAACTTGTTCATAAATGACACACTGAAAGGAAAAGAAAGTAGACCTCAAACACAATAGCACCAATTAGGCCACCTCATCATTATTCCCGTGCTTGACAATATCGATAGAATCAAGAATGGTAACCTTGGTGAAGAGGGAAACAACATCAAAGAAAATGAAAATGTTATTATCTTCAAGCCTTTTGTCATTAATAAATTGGCCAAAATGGTTGGAATATTTGATGAAGGAATCAAAATTTACCATGAGTGGGGACAATAATTTGGCCAAATAGGAAGCAAAATTATATGTTGGTGAACCCATTGAATTGACAATGGGTTTCAATAGAACATTAGCTTTGTGCATCTTCGATACATCATAAATATGCGGGGTCAACTCTTTGGAAGGCACAAGGCGCTTATTAGTTGACTCATCAAAAGAGGATCTCGTGATAGCCACTTTGACCATCTTCATGACCTTGGAGATAAGGTTGACATGAATAGACCTATAGAAACTAGAATCTGAGAGGAGGTCGAGCTTTTTTCAAATATAGTCTTTCTTTCTCATAATGATTGTTGAGTTGCCTTTTTCAGATTTAGAGATCAAAAGGTTGTAATTGCACATAAGCTTCTTAAAGGAAAGGATCTCAACCTTTAGGATGTTGCAGCAGAGAGGTCTAGCACATCTAAGAGCTACCTCACAATCTTGTCTGACTTCTTTAACAACCACAAAGGGTAGAGAATGAATGGTATTCTCAATTTCTATGAGGAAGTATATTTGGAGAATAGTGCGCGGAGCTAAAGATAAATTGAGGCCTTGTGTGAGAAAGTTAAAAGTGAGGGGCTCTAAGATGGAATGCAATAAGTTGACAACCAACTTAGACTCCCAAATCTCAATAGGAAGAGCCTCCTGATAATAAGGAAAACCTGCCAAATAATGGGAAGAAGAAAGAGGAAAAGAAACATGAGATGAACAAGCGGGTTAACCACTGCCAGAGGAAAAATATAGCCAAAAAGGAGGGGGTGAAGAGGCACCAACTAGAGAACTAGCATGAGACGGAGGACTAATGAAAAAAAAAGAAGGATAATAAAACCCCTCAGAGGGAATGTGGGAGAGGGGAGTAGCATCCCTCGATAGCGTACAAGGGAGAGAAAGGGATGGGGCTCAAGGATTTTTTTATCTTGGAAGAGACATCAAACCCATCTTGCTTGGGAGAAATGGGAAAAGAGACAACATTCTGATGCAAACACCTTGGTGGAGTTGTTTACAATAGATGACATCAAATTGGGGATAAAGAAATTGGCTGGTGGCAAGGCAAGTGACATTGACAGACTTCAGGCTAAATTTTTAATATGGGGAGTTGATCTTCTTGCACCCCACATCAAAGGTGTCTTTAATAGTATCATTTAAGAGGGGTTTCTGACTGATTGGACCACTAGCATGGTTATCCCTATCTTTAAAAGTGGGGACATCAATAACCCATCTAATTATCAGACAATTATGGTCAATCTTCTCTTCGGAAAACTTTTTGGGAGCATGGTGGAACATAGAATTAGTAGTTGGGCTGAAGGTGAAGGAAAAAGAGCCAATGGGAAAGCATGTTTCAGGTCCAAACACTCTACCATTGATCATCGCATCACTCTTCGACACTTGATAGAAAAATTAGAGGAAAACCAGGGAGGAGAATCCTATTGTTATTTTGTGGACTTAAAGAAGGCTTTTGATATGGTTCCCAGAGACTAGTTGTGGAGTAGAATGGAAGATTTAGACATCCCAAATGTATTTAGAGCTGCAATGCATAGGTTATATGAGAGATTTAGAGCCAAAATCAAAACTAAAGAGGGTATGTCTAAATGCTTTGATAGTGACATTGGTGTTAAACAAGGATGCCCATTATCTCCCACTTTGTTTGGCTTATACATTGATAAAATAGAATCCTGGTTAGACAAGATAGATGGAAAAGGGGTTCATTTAAAAAGATATGTGTTGAAGCTTCTTCTTTATGCAGATGATCTTATTCTAATTTCTAAAATTTTTCAAGGGTTAAGATATCAATTAGAGGATTTGAACCACTTTTTTCAGGAAGTGGGGATGCAAGTGAACATCACCAAAATAAAAATTATGATTTTTTCTTTGAAGAGGAAGGAAAATCATGTTTCCTTCATTTTTGAAGGTAGTCCATTAGAAATTATGAAAGAATACAAATATTTGGGGATTGACCTCCATTATATACTCAGTCGGGAGACTTGTAGAGTGAAAATGATTCAGGGAGGGTGGAAAGTGTCCTACTTTCTTCAGAATAGATGCAAAAATGTTGAACTTTAGGACTGGAAAACCACAAAAATGTTATTTGGCTTATTGGTCACGCCGGTTGTCCTTTATGGCAGCAAAGTTTGGGTAGGAAACATGACAAAATATGGTTGGAGACAGGTGGAGAGGATTCATAAACACTTAATCACTAGTAGTCTTAAAGTCAAGACCTCAGTCCCATATGAAATTTTGTTAGCCGAAGCAGGTAGTTTCCCATTGGAGGCAAAAATGATAACTCAATTAATAAGTTATTTAAAGAAACTTGACAACATGGATAACCAACTGTAGACACCTAAAAATCCTTTAGAAAATAAAGTATTTTTATTTTCTAAAAAAAATCCCTGATGACATCATCATTTGTTAATTAATTATTTAATTAATTAATTAATTAATTTTTATGTCATTAAATCCCTTTATCTTAATTAAAAATATTTAATTAAGAAATCCCTCCCAAAAATGTTTAAATCTTATTTAAACATTGTCTCCTTATTTATTAATTATTTAATTAGTAAATTGACCAAAAATCCCAAAATAAATAATTAATTTATTTTTTGCCCAAAACTTGGCCATTTTCCTAAAGACCACTAACCTCTTCCAGAATCTTCTAATCCTTCTTTAATTTCGATTAGAGGCTAATCCCATCATTTCCTAACCCTAATCCCAACTCAAGAATATTTAATTAAGATTAAATATTAATCCTCAATTCCTAATTTACCCTAGGAAAACTCTAGACTCTTCTAGAACTTTCCTAATCCTTCCCTAAACCCATTTAGGGGAAATTACCTACTTTCCCTAAGCTAATCTAAGTCTCCTTTGACTCCTAGTCAAACCCTTCCCCTAATGAGCCTCAAACTCATTAAAGCCTTTGAGATAAATAAAACTTTATTTATTTCCTAAAATTCCATGTTTATCCCTAAGAAATTCTAGACTCTTCTAGAAAGCCCTAATCCTAATCCTAATCCCCCCCTAACCTTGTCACATTCCCTAAACAAGGTTAGCCAATTCCTTAGCTTAACCCAAAGTCAATAGACTTCTAGAGACTTCTCTTACATGCATTAAATGCATTTAAGGCCTCCTTATCCCTCTTACATGCATTTATGGTGCATTTAAGAAGCCCCTCACCCTTTTCTTACATCCTTTGACCTTAGGCATATTTCCTAAATTGTGCACATCCCTCCCATCTTTCAACCCAATGCCCTTGTGACACTTGTCACAAGGAGGTGGCCCTGAACTAGCACAATCCATGTGCTCCCCTTTGAATGAATCTTGGCCTCTCTTAAGGATTTTGATCCTGGCCACTCATTCTTCCTTCCCAAATCCTATAAATACCCTCATTTCTAAGAGCAAATTCATTAGCTTAACTTTTATTCTCATGCATTGTTATCATGCCCATTTAGCTCTAGACTTAGCATAATCATCTTAATCTAGCTTATTTTCAAGCATTTTAGCTCATTTTAATTTAGTAATAATGGATTAACATAGTTTATTTCATTGTTTTGCATAGGCATAACATCATATCACATCTCTATTTTGGTTTAAAAACAATCTTAGCATAAGCATCAATATTTGATCTTTGAGGCCTTAGGGGCAAATCAGGTGTTCTATACCTGTTTTGTGCCATTTTTGGGGTTCTCATGGATTTCAATCCATCCTAAAATGCATAAGGAACATGCTCCAACTGATTAGATAGCACACCCACATCCCCTTAAGCAAGAGAAAATCAAACAGTGCTCGGGTGCACCTCTTTTAAGCTCAATCTGAGGTGGCTTAGTTTAGAGTTTTACTTGTTTTTGATTGATTTCATGCTAGACTAAAATCTAATCTTTGTTTGGTTTTGAAGCTTTCAAAAATAGGTATCCTCAAAAGCCTTGTCCACACCAACGATGGACCAAAATTATGATGAAAGAGGACTTGGTCTGCAACAAGAAAACATGGATGAAACAGATTATAAAGTGGTTGAGTAAGTGGAACATCAAGTTACAAGAATCCCCTAATACCAATATGGAAATAAAAAATTTCATCATAGAAAAATTTCAGACTGCCATGTGGACTAATAACATGGGCAAAAAAAAGGCTCATTATATCAAAGTGTTCAACCCAGTCGGGGAACATGGTGATAAGCTGAATTCAGGGGCAGCTATTAAAGGAAAAACTAGATTGTTAGTGGCTGAGTTGAGGATGGGTTCTTATCACCTCAGATGTGAGACATGTAGATAGAAAAGGACCAAAGAGGAATGAGAAGAAAGGATTTGTAGGTTCTGTATGTTGGGTGCAATTGAGACTGAATGGTATTTTATCATTGAGTGCACCACTTATTATGACATCTGGGCTCAGTATAAAATTAGTTCAGGGGAAAATAACATGTACATCCTATTCAAGGAGGATAAGATCAACCAAACCGCTAGTTTGATTGTCAAGATTCACAATAGGAGGTCTGACTTGGAAAAGAATCTTAAGTTAGCTTATGACTGTGATCCAGTAGTCCCTTAGGCTGTTTGGTATCATGGACATCATTAAAATCATTTATTCATTCATTCAAACTAGAACAATTAATGCTAACACGAAACGTGGACATACCTAAAGGAGAAGAGTAGTAGTCGTTGAGACTGGACCGCTACCAGAGAGTTGAGGGAGAGCAGTTTCTAGAATCACCCAGTTGAGCCTCATAGGAAAGGTTGTTAATGCTTCCTTATTTGATGATACAAGAATCCCTCTAGCAGGTTGGGCTAATAGGAAGAGGGCTACGTGATGGAGAGGCAGGAAGATGGGGAGAACTTAGAGAGACATGAAGATGAGGAATAGAATGGGAAGAAACCATGAAAGAAGAAATGTTGGAGCTGATATCTTGGACAAAATGAAAACCATTAGGATAGATCTCCATAGAGACCAAAGGAGGTTGCACTATGTTAGAGAACCCGATTTAGTCAGCAGAGAAAAGAACCGGGGGAGAAGGAGGGGATTTTGATGACTGGAGGAAAGAATGGGGAGATAGATGCTGCACCTGATGCAAATGGTGGAGGGTCAAAGAAACCTACAAATGGTGGAGGGAAGAAACAACCCTCACTAGTACATTTGAGTCCTTTTTATGATGGCTATGCATTGCAATTCTGACACAAACCCATCGATCAAGCGACACTAACGACTGTTGCAGTTTTGGTGTCAGAATCACCAACGGCTAGGATGTTCATCATAATTACGATGGATCTAACCATCACAATATGCATAAGAAGAGGGCTTGCCAACATGGTCAGAGATGGTCAACATGCCATTGGGAATCCTTATTACTATCGCAATTACAACGAAGATATTGCATAAGCGACGAGTTTTCGTCAGAGAGTTCTGACAGATAACTGTCGGTCATAATTTAATTACTGTTGAGTCCTTATTATGGGTGTCACAAGTATGACTTTGGTGTGGCAGATATGTTGTACATGTGACATCTACCTATCAGATATTTTTGATAGATAGTCATTGTGTGTAGTGATTCTCTATCAATTGTTCTCTAATGACCGTCATAATTGTGATGGTATGTTGAATTTTTTTTAAAAATATATATTTGTCGTGCATGGAGTGAGACCTTAAAATATTGAGCTTCCCTTTGTTTTGAGAATAGTTTAACATTCTCTACTTAACAGGTCCAACCACATGAAGGTGGAAACTCATATGGCCCCTCCTAGGAGCCTCTTATGACACTTTACGACACTTTAAGACCTCTAAGATGTATTCTTAGGGATCGTAAAGGGTCATAAGGGGTCATAAGGGATCCTGGGACACAAAAAATAAGAAACATAAATGTAGGTATCATGGTCACAATTGTTTGGAGACACAATATAATTGAGTGGTATACCCAGACGATGCAACACAACCACTACTCATCCAGTTCCAAGTTGACACTGTAAGATCCAAAAACCATAGATAAGGAATCAATTTAGAGAGCGGAGGAGGAGGGCCATAACAAATGAAATAATATAGGGACCCTATATTATTTTGGTCATTATGGCCCTCCTTTTCTCTCTACATTGATTCCTTATCTATGGTTTTTGGATCCCGCAGTGTCAACTTGGAACTAAAGGAGTAGTGGTTGTGTTGCATCGTTTGGGTATACAATTAAATTATGTTGTGTCTCCAAAAAATTGTGACCATGATATCTACATTTATGTTTCTTAGCTATTGTGATATCTACATTTATGTTTCTCAGCTGTCGTATTTATGTGCATGTTATTTATGTGTTTGGCTTCTGTCCCTTGCATCCAAAATAAGATTTTCCCACTCTAAATTGAGAATGCATGTGCAACTGCGTAGAATATGCATGGATAATAGGTGGAGTTGAAAAAAAACACCATGTTTAATTTTTTTTTAATTTATAGACCATCATGAATGTTACAACTTTGGCAGCTATGGGAAAGAGAATGTGAAGACATAAAAAGCCAGCAAATAAAAAGTCTTAATTTTCTAGCATGCTGAGGACATTACCCTCGTCTATAAGAGTCAAAATTACAATGTTCATGATGGTCTATAACTTAAAATACCTAATTAAAGACCTCTATAAAAAATGCAAACCTGTTACATTTTTCAGCTCCACCTAATATCCTATGCATATGAATTGAGATGGCATATTGAACTAGGTGCCTCCTTCTGCACTGCCTGAAACCAAGAGATTGTCACAATTAACATCTAAAACCATTATTGAACTTTAGTTATAATTAAAAACTATATTAATACTTATTGTATAATTCCAAACACGGTGAATCAACTCATCCTCTCTCATTTGTATTTGAGGAGTCTGAGGTCGAATCTTTGCCAATTGAGTTAACTCTCTTGATAGTGCACAAAGGACCTTTTGTAGTACAACCACATGATCAATGTCTGATGTAAAATCAATAATGAATAGATTCTTCTCATACTACAGATCCTCATGGACTACTTTTTCCTTTCCCTTTTTCTGATCAACACTCGTTTGTAAGAACAATATTATTAGCACTTTATTTAAAAGAAATCCAAAATAGTAGTGAAAAATAAAACATAACAAAAAATACACATTAACATTTTTCTTGTATGTGCATTTGTACAAAAACAATGAGTTTTACCTATTGAGAATAATAAGTCCCATGAGAACCATCATTGTTGTGCGTATCATGTGGCTGTTGATCCATACTATAGCCTTGTATTTGAACCAGAGGACTAGGGGTTGCGTTGCATCATCTGGGTATACCACTCAATTATGTTGTGTCTCTAAAAAATTGTGACCATGATGCCTACATTTATGTTTCTCAGCTATTGTGAGATTAAAATTCTTCTAAGGAACATGCTGTGTCTATGTGGAACTATGCAGGATCATCACCAAATGGATGATGATGATTGATGAAGAAGACTTGAAAATGATGATTGATCCAATTCAAATTGGTACAATAGTTTCAAATGCTCTTCATAATCATCATCAACATGGCCAATTTTGCAAAACTAATTCTACATACACTAAATTCTGCATACTCCTTATTTTGTTCTGGGTTGATATTGTCAGACATGGTCTTTCTTGAATGGAATGACTCGTTACTTGTACATTGACTAGAATTTTGGTGGAAGAAGGATGATTGTTTGTAACCTACAGATACAGACACTGAACAACTATTTTCTCAACACAAAGGGACATTTATCATAGTCATAGAAACATGATTATTTTTAAATGGAATACACAAAGGAGTACCATCTAAAATATTGACCATTTATAATCATGAACAATAAACCTAAATCAAATAGCTCATTTCTTTAATCAACATGTGTAGTCTCTGTGTATTTAAAAAATGAATGAAATATCAAGATGAAAGAAAATAGTGAACACAAATTCAAATTCAAGGCCTAATTTATCAAGAGAAACAAACAATGCATAACCCCACAATCGAAAACATGAAACCTACTAAAAAACACTGCAAAAATTGATGGGACAATGAAATTTATAAAGTAAGGAAATGTGAGAGGATCAATCAAATAATAAAAAGAAGTAACACACTTTTTCAACAATGTTCAAAATCCTATCACCAAGCACAAACATAGGAAATAAAAAAGGGACAAAAGACAAGAAATAAGAAAAATCATTAGGACTATAGAAAAATCATTAAGACTATAGAAAATCAAGTTCTAGAAATGGATAGTTCTGATTCTTTTCCATTACAACAATTGAGCATTCATCATTTGGTATATGAACAGGTGAAAAACATGTAGATTTGACCAAAAAATTATGGGAACTAGACCCAACAACAAATGGACTTGTGATGATTTTCACAATAGTACATGTGTTGCTAGGACATCTCCCAGTACTACTTAGGAAAATTTACATGTTCATCACCTGTGCATATGAAGTGGCTCTAATGGTAGATACTATCCATGAACAACCATTTTGTCAACTCTAATTTTGTCAAAATAGAGGGAAATTTATCGTAGCCATAGAAACTTGTCTCAGAACTGTCCATTTCTCTATGTATATGAAAAATGGATAAAATATCAAGCTGAAATAAAACATTGAACAAAATAGTATTCCACATAGAGTGAATGAAATATACCATCAAAAAAAGGTGAACTCCACAATTGGCACAAACTTTGACATGGGCAAAGTCAAATTCAAGGCATAGGCATAGGAAATAAAAAAGGGACAAATGACAAGAAATAAGAAAAATCATTACGACTATAGAAAAATCATTAAGAATATAAAATCAAGCTCTAAAAATGGACGGTTCTGATGCTTTTCCATTACAACAATTGAGCATTCATCATTTGGTACTTCTTGGTGTTTTCCATTTAAGTATGTCAGGAACAAAGCATTCCATTTAGATATGTTCAAAATTTTGCCAGTAATGATTTGGGGAATGCAATCATGCAAAGTATTCTCTAATCACACAACCAATGAATAAAAATTGAAATGGAAATTTATTTAACAATTGAAATGTCTCAAGTAGACAAGATTCTCAATGGAACTACTTTGATAACATATAGATACAAATAGGAGATTGGAGTTGATCATACTTCACCTATGCATATAAGAGTTGACTAGAGAAGGTATATGCACAGGTGAGAAACATGCAGATTTGACCAAGCATTACTAGGAGCTAGACCCCACAAAAAATGGACTTGTGATTATTTTCACAATAGTACATGTGTTGCAGGATAAGCTCTCAGTACTGCTTAAGAAAATTTGAATGTTCATCACCTATGCATATAAGAGTTGATCAGATAAGGTATATGCTCAGGTGAAAAACATATTGATTTGACAAAGAATTACTGGGAGCTAGACCCGACAACAAATGGACTTGTGATGATTTTCAAAATAGTACACATGTTTTAGGGTAAGCTCCCAGTATTGCTTGGTCAAATCTGCATGTTTTTCACCTGTGCATATAAAAAATAGATTATTGATAAAGATTCTTTCTACTTTTTCCAGCACCCTCTTTATTAATTATCGGCAAAGTCCTCCATATTACGGATCAAACAATAAATGGAGATGGGGCATTGAGTATGATTCTTTTCGATATAGTAGGTATTGAACCAACTAAACCGCCCAATGAATAGTAGGGCCCATCACCTGGGGCCCACCCACCAACTATAATTGTAGCCCTGACTTCACCTGCATATAATAGTAGGGCCATATAATTGGGGCCTCTGCATGCAATACCAACTATGGATGGTCAACCCTTTAGGAGTGTTTAGGAGATTTTTTTTGATATTGAGACTTTGACCATGTAGCTGATGACTATTTTTTCACCCAAAATTGATGAAACGAAAAGGGTTTCTTAAAGACATTATCAGCTTTCCATCAATAAAATTGCTGTAAAATTTTGAGTTCAGTAAGTAATTATTACTTATTTTTCAATTGAGTTATCTTTAAAGTCATAATTGACATACTGATTGAAAAAAAACTATAACTTTCAAACTGTTTAACCTTTTTGAAATCCAAAACATGCATCACATTCTATGCTTTGGCTGCTATAAGGAAAAGAAAAATTTCAATTTTGTAAAGTTTAGAATTAGTTAAGGTGGTTAGACATGAGAGTTTTTTATTCTGAAAAAGTTATAGAAGAAAATTCATAATTAATTATTTATTTGGCAAAAAATTACAAATAAATATGTGTCACATCTGTGAATGAGTCTACTACTTATATCTAGAATCTTGGGAAAATATATCATCATTTGATTGTGATTAAGGTGGTGAAAAAATGTTGATTTGACAAAAGAATTACTGGGAGCTAGACCCGACAACAAATGGACTTGTGATGATTTTCAAAATACTACATGTGTTTCAGGATAAACTCCCAGTAGTGCTTAGGAAAATCTGCATGTTCAAAACATGTGCATATAAGAGTTGATCAGAGAAGGTATATGCACATCTAAAAAATATGTAGATTTGACCAAGCAATACTAGGAGATAGACCTGAAAACAAATGGACTTGTGATTATTTTTACAATAGTACATGTGTTGTAGGGTAAGCTCCCAATAGTGCCTAGGAAAATCTTCATGTTCATCACTTGTGCATATGAAGTGGCTCTAATGGTAGATCAAGTACAATATCAAAGAAACCAAACATAAACATATATATACACACAAACATTTGTATTTCAACAAAACCATGGCATAGAAACCATACATAGAAAAATATAAATCTACATCACATCCAAAATGGGATTAAAATAGGTCATAACATGAAGACAGATGGAGAAGCATTACAAAGGTTGGATGAGCTCGTGGATCTCATCAAGATGTATAAGTAGAGTGAGGATTTGAGTTGTTAATGTTATCTTTAGTGTGATATATGAGACTCGTGCATGGTGATATGCATGGATTCTATCTCTTTTCATATTTTTTGGTAGTGAGCCTTATTGTATTGATAGTGAGCCTTACTGTATTGGTAGCGAGTCTTATTTATAACAACCATCTTACAATGAATATAATTAAGCCACAAAATGAAAATAGCAGAAGGCTGATAAGTGTTGAAGAACTTACACTGTAACCACACGACCTCCAACATTGTAATTAGCCCTCCTATTAGCCCTCCAATTACAAAGAAAGTGCTAAGAGATCACATCCCCAAACCTTCTAACCCAAAAAAAGAGTTGTAACACCATCCAAAATAATGTATTTTCATATTCAAAGAAGATTTCACTAAGTTCTACTCACCAAACCATCAAACCCTCCTTCCTAGGTGCATAATGTTGGAATTAGGAGAGATAGGTACTGAGAGGGGAGGGGTGAATCAGTGCCTTAAAAAATTTAGTTGCAAAACCTTTCTGATCTATAACTGAATACTATGACAACCGATCAAAATAACTTGAATCTAATTGCATAAATCAATCATCTAGTTAACTTAAGAAAGTAAACAATATGAAATCAATATGACAATCACATAACACAAGTATTTTGGTAACGCATAAACCCTTGTTAGAAGGTAAAAACTATGGTGGGGATGACACCCACAAATTATTCACTACTGCAGATAGAAAAGGTTTTCCTGTTAAGGCTACAAGTTTTGATCACTTCTGGTGATCTTACCCTGTTAGGAGTAACATATTAGATCAACTAGATCTACCTAGTTATAGGATTTAACAACACTATATGAAGTGTGTACTCGGTTAAGATATTTATACAAAGACTGTTAAGTCTACTCTGTTAAGAGATTTATCAAAACTCTATCACAATTGTCAGAAAGTAATAGGTAAACTATCTGCTAGTTGACAACTCAATTGTCTGAAATAGATCTATAAGTTCTTATCAAAATATCACCTTATCTGTGATGGTTCTCTGCTCTGATTCTGCTCGGTTGCCTTGTCTGATTCTGCTCAATCTGAAAACCTCTGTACTCTATTCTGCTCGGTAAACTGATTGTCTTGAAGATAGGCAATTTCTTCAAGTGCTCCATGATTCATATATATCAGTTCAACAGCCTTATAAAATGGTGCGAACATATACAATATATAGTGTTCTATTTTGTAGCTTAAAAATTAGGCTACAAAAGAAAATCATAACCCTAAGATCTACGGTGCAAAATAACCTAGATCAACTAATACAAATAAGATAATCATTGCATTTAATTAATATCTTTTACAATAAATGCTCCTTGATCTTGGTAAACCATTTTACGATCTGTTATAACCATTTGCATAGAATAATGTGCCATTTCTGATTACTATGCCGTTTACTGTGATCATTGGTAAACACTGTATAATCTGCTCGGTGTATACTGTGATGCTCGGTGTTTGCTAACCATCAGTGTCGGTGTCGCTGGTGCTCGGTTAACTGTGTGATGCCTGGTGTAAGGCTTTACCGATTGCTCTGTCTTACTTCTAGTTACTGACTATCTCAATATAAATAACCAACCGACCTGTTTACTATCCTTTGATACTAATGACAACCTTAAATTCTCAATATGAGATTAACAATCTCCTCCTTTGGCATTAGCATCAAAACTTCATAATGTATATGGACAAAATGTTTCTATATATCCCTTATATCTCCGTTATATACATATCCACTAAAAAAACTTCTAAGTACAAAAGTACTCCCCCTCGGTGCATGCTCCCGGTATTATGTAATATACATATCAAAAAATATA
Organism: Chamaecyparis obtusa; assembly: GCA_027943335.1. Taxonomy (NCBI): domain Eukaryota; kingdom Viridiplantae; phylum Streptophyta; class Pinopsida; order Cupressales; family Cupressaceae; genus Chamaecyparis; species Chamaecyparis obtusa. Next base: position 468,496 of record BSBK01005474.1, read on the forward strand.
CTATTTGGCATATACATGTTTTCCCCCTTTTTGATAATAATGCCAAATACCAAAAAAAATATGTAATGTATACTTACATCTTATAAAAAATGTGTTGATGGGTTTTCTTCACAGACTCCAAGAGGTTTTCCCATTCCTCTTTCAAGTTGGCAAGAGCAATTTTCTCAAGACCGATTTGTGCATGCATGTCAAAGATATTATCCAACACCAAAATCTCTGGTGTTGCCACAAGTTTCTCAGCTTTGATAGTATGTGTTTCAAAAATCTTCAGGTAAGGAGTGAGTTCTTTCTGTAACTCTGTAACCTAATCGGTGATGTGTGTTTCCTGTTTCCTTAAGTCTGCTATCAGCCGCCAGAGTTCCTGAACTCAGTTAATGTGCTTTAAGAAAGCAGTTGGCTCGATAATAGCTGCTTGTGTACTCAACTTGATTTCTTCTTCTAAACCTTTTATCTTTTCACCGATTTCTACAATGAAGGTGTCTGTAGTACAAAGCTTTATTAGCAGTTGATAGATTATCTAGGTGATGGATTTTACCTCGGTAATGACCTTAGATAATTTCACCTTGTTCAGTGCCACTTCAGTGCTAATCCTTTCGGCCAATTTGTTTTGAATCTTTGACTCGGCCCTTTCTTCTATTCTTTTGTTTGTATCTGTATCAGGGGCAATGAATTGTTGGTGAGGGTGGCAAGTTGATCTAAAATGGGAGTATTCTCATCAATGTTTGTTTCTGGTACTATCTATTGTAGAATATCCCTTACATCATTTGACACTTCTTTACATTTTTGTTCTTGCCTCAATTTTTCTTGTGCCACTTTCCTCGAACATAACTCCCCATAACGACTTAGTTCCTTGGGGCTTAGAGTTCTTGGGTCACATTCAGGTATAACAATGACTTCATCAATGGTGACCGACCCTTTGGCTTTCTTCTTTTTCTTCTTCGAGGCTAGAGGTGACTTATTTTCACTTACAACAATAGATTTTTCTTCACTCCTCGGAGTATCCTTACTAGTTGACACTATATCATCCTTCTTCTGCTCCTCGATAGATTGAGTGGGAGTCTCAGTGGTAGTGTCAGGCTGGTTCACCTCGATTGACTTGGTTTCTTTAGGTTCCTTCTATTTTGTAGATTGTGCCTCTGGTTTGACAGGCTCATTTGTATCTGTAGGTTGCTCAGGTGCTTGAATCTTAGTTGTATCTTTGGTTGGCTCAGGATTAGAGGCATTGGGTTGTACTTGTGAAATTATTTCAGTGGCCTCTGCAAGTACAAGTAGTTCACCCGGTAGAGATGTACACACATTTTTAGTGTTTAATGCTTCATCTTTGTATTGTGTGATTATTACATCTTTGTCATCCTTATCATCAGGATCACCATTAGTGATGTCCTCAATGAGTGCATCATCATCAGTTTTCTTTTGCAAGTGGATCTTAGCTTGATCCGATGCATCCTGTGAAATTTTGATTTCTTTCTTTTGCTCGGTGACATCAATTACCTCAGTAATTGATATATCGGTGTCTTCTATTTTCTTGCCTTTATTATCATCAATGAAAATACTTTTACCTTTTGAACTGTGTCTCTTTTTAGACAGTTTCAGGAATGCTTCTTGTTCATCTTTCTCTTCTGCTTTCAAAATTGATGTCCATAGGGAGTCACATACGACATCCATATCATCTACATTCTCATCCATAATTTCATAGCTCTATTCTTGACTAAAAATCTAGGTTGATACCTTGTCATGTATTCACTTACCTCAGCATAGCTAAAGTGTGTGGCTGCACGCCCTAGAGATCATTCTCTTTTTCTTTTCTCTGTGTCAAGTGCAATAGCCCATCTTTCACTTATTTTTTCATCAAGTTCCTTCGGTAGTTGACATGCAAATTCCATCGATACTCTTTTGAACTTGATCATCATTTGAACAATAGCATGTTCTATCTTTGTCTTGTCCTCAATTGACATGTTAAATTTTCCTATGCCTGGATCATTAAGATTTCCATTCTCAATAATATCTTCAATTATTTCTTCTATGGTACTATCCTTGTTACGAACTAGCTTAAATTGATTAGGGTCATTTTTAGTGTCAGTCTCCTCTATTTTTTCCTTACTCCTTATGTATTTCCTCTTTTTCTTCGGTGGTTTAGCTACCTTCTTGTTCTTTCTCTTGATGTATTTCTTTGTCGGTGTAGCAACTCTCCTTTTTGCTACTTTTACTGCTTCTTCTTTCTACTTAGTTGGTTGAGCTATAGTTGTTGAACGTGTCCTCATTCCTTTAGGTTCTGGTAGCTGAATATCTTGTTCATCAGTTGTTGGTAGTTGAGATTCTTCTTCATCATTGGTGGGAGGAACCAGTGTGTTATCCTTTTCTTTGTCTGAATCGGTCTCCTCGCTTTCATAGGGTTTATCAGCCAGCTGTAACTGATCTTCAGGTGCTTTATCAATCAGTGACTCCTTATGTGATTCAGATGTAGTTCCATATCTTGCTGAGAGATGCTTTTTCATTTTCTTTTCCCTTCTTGACATTTTACTGATCTCAATGTCCGTTGTGATTCTAGACTTAGCTTCCTCATACACTCCAAACCTACTAGCAGTGATGTCAATCAGTAATGCTAGCAATGCATTGATAGATTTTAGAGAAAAATCATGATTCATTTCATAACCCATTGGTTCTAGCCATTTTGTTCTCGGTTCTACTGCCTTTATCATTGAGTGGTCTGTGCTTACCACAAAGCATACATCTTCAAATTTTCTCACTAATTCTTTTGGAATTTTGCTTCTTTGTTGCATTCTTGTTTGAAATTCTTTGAAATATGCATGGAACTCCTTGTTCACATTGTCTCGTAGACTTCTCATCATATCACCGATTTGGGCAATTATTGGTTTGTCCGATTGCCAGTTTTCTTTTCCAATACCTGGTACATATTTTTTCAAATAGAGGAATGTACAGACAAGCAGTGATCTGTACTTACATGTATTGGACTTCTTTGCTTTTATTGTCTTCATGTTGTCATGCAGTTGGTGTAGTAGTAGCTGGGCAAGATCAACCTGGTGATCTTTCTGTACAATTTTGTAAGCCATGTCCACGACGCTGCAGGGTACACTATTCGGTCTGCTTGATTGAAATATCTTGTACCTAATGACATGAGCTGCAAATCTTACTGCTGAATCTTTGATAGTTGAAATCTTTAGTGCCCTACTGTCCCATTGAGCTCTAGTGTTCTTTTCTACGTCGGGACGAGACAAACTTTGAAATGCTTTGGCTTTGTCAGTTGTAGGGTACTCAGTAACCCTACTGATAATCTTCTTAGTGACCTCAACCGATTTGTCTAGCCAAAATTTACCATCATGGAATATGCTTAGCACGATTCGTATCCAGTTGTTGTGAAAATATTGTGGGAAGTATGTGAAACACCGTAACCCTGACTCCTCAATCTTCTTATATTTGGATTTGATCTTACCATTCAGTCCACAGACTTGCTGATACACTGCTATGGTCTCAAAGTCACATACTTCACTGATCTTGCAGTGAATATAAGCCCTAATGTCTTCTGTTAACAAAACCTTATCAGGAATACTAGAAAATGCGCCCATATCATCCATTTGTGCTGCGACCTTAGGATGAGGCTTGAATTTATCCTTGGTAAAGTGTGCCCTAACAATTAGTTCCACTTCCTCCTCAACGTTTTGTGATTTTCTTGTGGTCGAAGATGATGCCACAAACTGTTTCTAGGGTTTCGGCAAGCAAATAGATAACCAATGTTCAGTAGGTGGATGAACTTACTAGTTTTCATCAAAGAATTGTCATCGGTTCGATCTAGTTGCTTTGAATCTGTTCTAAAAATTGTTAGCTCAAACTCTTCTTTGTAAAATCTCCTTTCTTTGAAATCGCAATGTAACAATGAACTCTATTTCTGCGTATATATAGGGTTTTTCGATATTCCTGCTCAAACTTTGATGCATTAAATGCATGACCTAAATTTTGATACGAGATGGCTGTCAGCTCAGTAAATTCTTTTGCTTGGTTAACATAGAGTTTCTTCATCGATTTGAACTATTGTCGGTTAACCTTGTATAGTGATTACCGATGGGTAACCAACTCATGTTTCTTCTTTTACCGACTAGATGTCATTTGCAAACTTATAATATATAAACCATAGTGCATCTTTATTCATGTAGATTTGGTATATTTACATCATATATAAGGAATTGTATGTAAAATGTGATCATTTGAAATGTCAGTTCCATACATACCTTTGTCATCTTAAGTGGAGGTATTGATGTCACCCAATCCAGTGGATGAGGTTTCACTGACAGTGTTACTTGACTCAGCATTCTCATTAGATGCCTTCTTCCACATTGTGTTCCTTAACTTTGTAATTTTTGCAATGTTATATCCACTCTCAAATATATGGTTTTCATTAGGTGCTCGGTCTCTGCAGTTCTTTCTTACATGACCGACCTTGTGACAGTGCATACATGCCTTTCTGCATTTGTCCAGTTACTTGATTGTCAAATCCGACTCTTTCTGTAGCAGTTTGTTGCAATATGTCCATACCAACCACATGCAATACATTTAGTCCATGTATTATAATCCCAAACATATGAGTTACCTTGTCTCTTCGGTTGATATGGCTTTCGTTGTAGTTTCTCTTTAGGTGTCCAGACCTGCTTCATTTTCACCTTACAGTCCCTTGCAGTGTGTCCATACTTATTACAAGTATAGCATATTTTCTCCTCAGTAGTGTTATTAGCAATGTCATTCTTCTTTGCTCTGCATTCATAAGCTAGATGTCCAAACTTACCATAGTAATAGCAATATCCATTAAACTTAGGAATGACAGGAGGTTTACCTTGTGCTTTGCTTCTGCACACATTATATGTATGTCCTGGTTTTCCACAGTGGTAACATGTCAACACTTTAGATTTTTGACTTTGATACCAATTATTGTTGACTTCTTCAGCTTGTTGTGATGATTCTCCTTCACCGGTGTAGCCTATACTAGCTTTGCTTCCGAATCTCCTTTGATTAGTCAGAAAATCATCAATCTTTTTAGAGCTATCCTCGGCTATCTTCATCATCTCATTGTGTTGCTTTTATGTTTTTATTTCATTTCTCAGTTTTTCATTATCTTCTCTAAGTGTTGCTACATCTTCAAGTCTTCTTGATAATTCTCCATTTACTCGGTTCATTTCTTGATTAACTATCATCATCTGATTTGATACTTGGAAGTGATGATCAATGAGTCTCTAGATTTCACTTTCTTTTGCTTGAAGTTGTTCAGTCATCAGTCTTTAGTCTTCAATAGCTAGATTCTGATCTTGTTTAGCTTGTCTACCATTGTTCATGATTTCCACCATTCTCACCATTTGAGATTCATGACCGATTTGAAGTTCTTTCACTTGCTTGGATAGATGTTGATTCTTTTCAGATAACTCAGAGATTATGCTTTTGGATCCATTAGAGATGCTTCCAGAGCTTGATCCAATATGATCAAATATGTCATCAATAGGTTCTTCATGATAACTTATTTCATTCTACTGAATTGCAAGGTTCTTTCTTTCAACCAGTAATTTCTTCAGTTCTTCCTTAGCTTGTTTATATTGTTCCACAAACATCTACATTTGTATCTTCTGATTCTCAATAGTCTTGTCAAGCTTGTATCTCTCCATGACTTAGATCTTTTCCCTTCAGTGGTTAAACTGTTCAACAAAAGAACTAAGCTCTAATACCAATTGTTGGAATTAGGAGAGATAGGTACTAAGAGGAGAGGGGTGAATCAATGCCTTCAAAACTTTAGTTGCAAAACCTTTCTGATCTGTAACTGAATACTATGATAACCAATCAAAATAACTTGAATCTAATTGCATAAATCAATCATCTAGTTAACTTAAGAAAGTAAAAAATATGAAATCAATATGAAAATCACATAACACAAGTATTTTGGTAACGCAAAAACCCTTGTTAGAAGGTAAAAACTACGGTGGGGATGACACCCACAAATTCTTCACTACTGCAGATAGAAAAGGTTTGCCTGTTAAGGCTACAAGTTTTGATCACTTCTGGTGATCTTACCATGTTAGGAGTAACATATTAGATCAGCTAGATCTACCTAGTTATAGGATTTAACAACACTATATGAAGTGTGTACTCGGTTAAGAGATTTATACAAAGACTGTTAAGTCTACTCTGTTAAGAGATTTATCAAAACTCTATCACAATTATCAGAAAGTAATAGGTAAACTATCTCCTAGTTGACAACTCAATTGTCTGAAACATATCTATAAGTTCTTATCAAAATATCACCTTATCTGTGATGGTTCTCTGCTCGGTTACCTTGTCTGATTCCGCTCAATCTAAAAAACTCTGTACTCTATTCTGCTCGGTAAACTGATTGTCTTGAAGATAGGAAATTTCTTCAAGTGCTCCGTGATTCATATATATTAGTTCAACAACCTTATAAAATGGTGTGAACATATACAATATATAGTGTTCTATTTTGCCGCTTAAAAATTAGGTTACAAAAGAAAATCATAACCCTAAGATCTACGGTGCAAAATAACCTAGATCAACTAATACAAATAAGATAATCATTTCATTTAATGAATATCTTTTACAATAAATGCTCCTCAATCTTGGTAAACCATTTTACGATCTGTTATAACCATTTGCATAGAATAATGTGTCATTTCTGATTACTATGTCATTTACTGTGATCATCAGTAAATACTGTATAATCTGCTCGGTGTATACTGCGATGCTCGATGTTTGCTAACCGTCGGTGTTAGTGTCGCTGGTGCTCGATTAACTGTGTGATGCCCGGTGTAAGGCTTTACCAACTGCTCTATCTTACTTCTAGTTACCGACTGTCTCAATATAAATAACTGACCGACCTGTTTACTGTCCTTTGATACTAATGAAAACCTTAAATGCTCAATATGAGATTAACACATAAGCCTAGGGCTTTACCAAAAATGACCACTCCAATCACTTCCAGATCCTATCAATGGATCTAACACCATTAAATGGTCCTAACATGATATTCTATGCCATAAAATATGGCCCTCATGTGGGTGGAATTTGTAGACCTTGACTGGTCCAAGCACCTTGCATCCCTCAATCAACATTCTTCAACAATGTCTGATCCATTTCTTCAATCCCTTGTCCATCCCTGCACACAAACATGTATGGAAATATATGATACATATTATAGACTCTCCCCATAGTCATATTAACCACACTAAGTGAGGAGGCCCTATTCATTCATGGTGTCTTCAAAGAAAATTTCTGATTGCATATACCAATCTGCCTGGAACAGTCAAGAAACTAATGACTTTCCTTGATCACATCTTCACAAAACCCATAAAAATTTGCATGGAAATGATTAATAAATCAAACAACTATAATATAAAATCATTTAAAAACTATTTGCATACAAATAAGAAGGTTAACAACACAAAGTAAGGGACCGTTTCCTCACGACAGCAAGTAGGCTGTTTGCAGAGAATTTAATTTTATTGCATTGAAACTTTAATTATTAAAAACATTTCTTTGTCATGCCAAGATTCCAATATATTCCCCTACACTCCCCTTTTACCAAAATCACACCTACACTACCCAAATACCATTTCCCAACTAGCTTGCAACTTCCTTTAACCGGTTACAGTCAGTTATGACTGTTTGCAATTAGTTTTTGTTTAATATTGTTGTCTACTTGACAACATGGCTGTCAATTTGACCGCTCCTTAATTTTTTTTATTGTATTAAACTTTTCAAAAGGATATTATGACTCTATCCTAACACTCAAAACCCTTCAATCACTCTTAAACCCCATAAATCCCATACATGAGCCTTTTAGGCCTATTTTTCCAATTTTAGGCATTTACATCATTTAGCCACTTTTAGTACTCTTGAAAACTTTAAAAGGATATATTGGCAACATTACAAACATTATGGAACTTTATAGGTCATTAAACCCTTCATCAACCTTAGGATCCACAAATGACCCCCAAGGTACACTTTATCCCCCAAATGCCATTAAGGCTTACAATGCTTTGATCCTTTACAGAAGGATTCACATACAATCCAAAACATAAGAAAAACATATTTAAATGATCATTATTGGTCTCATTAAGATCACTCTAAATTCCCTATTAACATCTAAAATTCATTCATTCATTCATCTATTAATAAAATGTAACATTCATGAACTGCCACAACATTCATTAACTCATAAGATTAATTAGCATTCATTAACACACATTCATTAGCATTCATAAGAATCATTAGCATTCATTAACACATCATAACATTCATTAAAACATAATATTAAAACATCGAGACATAAACATCAATCATTATCAAATAAGTTGCATAAATGAGAATCATTTTTTTTTTCTACTTCCCTAAATTGTTGCACAGGCATATCCATCTCATCATCGTGCTTTCTTCTTTCCCGAGCACGTGATCTCACTGTCCTTTGCAAAGGCGGGTCCTCTGCAATAAAAAATAAAAGGGTTAAATTAAAAACATATTATCATAATTGAGGTTAATTTAAAAACATATTATCATTATTGTTACAAGCATTTCAATACTTTAAAAAACATAAACGTGCGGCTCTTTACCTTGTCCAACTACATCATTTTTCCTGACGGCTTGAACCTCAACACACTAATCGGGAACAACATCTACATCCCCTACAACTGCAATACACAATGTTTTATTAATCCCAACAGATTATAATTAAATTTTTATTACTATGCCAAATTCAATTTAAAATGTTTACTTGTATTAATAATTCAATAATCAAAATTTGAATAGAAAATGTATACCTTGAGTACTACAATGCACATTCGAATCGATGCCTCCGTCATGCTCGGATGGTGTATCAAGATCGACAGGCTGTAGTCCAATGTAAATAATTAGTGCATTTATCGACAATATATACATATAAATACAAGACAAATACTGAGAAATGTTAATCATTTAGTTTAATACAAATAAATATATTCACTTTAAAGTTTTAAACAAATATATAATCATTGTTTCCTTACTTAAAACAAATATATTCACTTTATGTTGGAACTTAACATCAAATAAAATAATTGGTAAAGTATTCAACTTGAAATAAAAATCAATTGGCTTATTTAGCTGATTGATAGATCCACCAGAAGAACCTTGCGCACTCATTGATCGAAATCATTCAGCCATGACTATATAGCCTTGTTTGTAGCCTATTTTCTTGTCATCTTCTGTAATCTTTTGTTTGAACTCCAAGGCCTACATTTTTGCTTGGTATCATGAATTTTTATTGTAGTGAATTTCATCAAAACTAAATTGATTGCAATTTATAAATATTTGCATATGGTTTTTCATTTAATAATACTTACAACTTGTGCAACAAGTTTTGAATATTCACCCGAGCTGAGCTTGTGTTGCCGGTGCTTTTTTTTTTTTCTTCTATTGCCTTTGATGTGTCAGGCAACCTATGTGATGTTTGAAATATGTTATATCACATAAGTACAAAGAGTAAATAGTACATAATTTCATTATTAATATTATCACGTACCTTCTTTCCTTGGGTGATAGTATTTGTCCACCATGTCTTGCCCTTCTATGAAGTGCATCCTTTTTAAGATTATTCCACTTATTAATAGGAACATAGGGGGGGTGCTCGTAATAAGGGTTGTGTTCTATTTGGGACTTGTAGTTGTCCCTAATATACTTCAAAGCTTTGTCTACTTTCTCAAGGAGCCTAAGTCTTTGAAAGATGTTGGGTCCAAAATGTTTTGTCATAGAGTCGATGAGTTTATCCTTTAACTCTTTATCTTGTAATTGCCACCTTTTAAGAAAAAAAAACTGTTAGATTCATAAATGAAGTGAAGCTACCTTTTAATATACTTGAAGAAAGGGATGAAAGGAAATATGATCTAGCAATGAAATCAAAATATGATACCATGTGCGTATGGTCATCTTGAAAATGCACAAACATTCATCATTAAGTTTTTCATAAAATAGAGTATTCCCTAAAAAATAATAATAGGATTATTAGTTATTGCAAGGGACCGCACAGGGGGTTAGTGCATTACATTATGTGTATAAGATTGTGTAGTAAAAGAAAGGATCAATATTTAAAGTACTTGGAATCTAGGCTACTATTAAGGGAAGTTAATCTTCAATGCTCACAAGAAATTGATCATAATTCTCTATTGTTCTTGTACATCTAACACGAGTACATCCGAGAATTTCCTCATCACCTCCTACATAAAATGAATCCAATATTACAAAATCCCCCATAAGAAAGAATAGTTCAAGTGAAATAAACACATGATAAATGAGAGAGAAAAAGAGGAATATACTTACCAATAGGCGTTTCCATCGCATCTATGGCCATGCTACATGTTGCCGACATTGTAGGCAGTGTAATCAACATCAGATCAATAGTAGGTGCTGAAAAATAAGATTGTTAGAGGATAAAAAGCTATGGAAACCATGGACAAGATTGTTAGAGCTATTAAAAAAATATTGTTCGAGAAAAACACAAGTGGAGGATAGAACATGCGATGTACTTGAACCACCTGAAGTATCTGCATCTAAGGCATCACCCTTTAATTTTTTTTGCATCCTCTGTAAAAATAACACATATGTATTTTAGTTAATGACATAAATAAAAGAGTATACTATAAAAACAATTATTGAAATTTTGTTATAATTAAAAACTATAGTAATAATTATTGTATAAATCCAAACATGGTGAATCAACTCATCCTCTCTCATCTGTATTTGAAGATTATGAGGTTGAATATCTGCCAATTGATTTAACTCTCTTGATAGTGCACAAAGGATTTTTTGCAGTGAAACCACAAGATCAACATCTAATGAAAAATCAACAATGAATGAATCTTGCTCATCCTGGGGCTCCTCATGGACTACTTGTTCCTTTCCCTTTTTCTGATCAGCACTCGTTAGTGATAACACTATTATTAGCACTTTATTTAAAAGAAATAAAAAATAGTAGTGAAGAATAAAATATAACAAAAAATACGCATTAACATTTTTCTTGTATGTGCATTTGTACAACAACAATGAGTTTTACCCATTGGGAAGAAGAAGTCCCATGTGAACCATCATCGCCGTACGCATTGTGTGGCTATTGATCTATACTATAGCCTTGTATTTCCAAAAAATATTATTGAGACATGTTAAAACACGTGTTCTTATTCTAAGTTATGTTGAATAATAGACAATTATCAGAATGATTCCATTAAAAGAAGATATAATTTTTTAATTTTTAAACAATTTTAAATGGTGCATAGTGCGTACCACCTCATCCATGATAGTGGTTGTTTTGTATCTATGCGGTTCAAATTTTAATTGATAAGCATCTCTTTGCCTCCATGTATTGATTTGATCGCACATAGAAATACATGATTTCCCTCGTGCGCCTCAAATATGCAATTGGGTTTCTTCTTAGTTGACGCAAGTCATGTACTGTTTATAAAAACTACAATATTCCTTGATGCTTTTGACCTTCCATCAATGTATATAGCTACTATTTTACTTTGTTCACTAACTTTTTGTTGTATATAATTTTTCGTGAATGCATACCTACACATACTTTTTTTATATATAACAATTTTCATCCAACTACTGTAATCATAACAAGGTCCGACATACTCCATCAATTCTTCAGGGCTTTGATGTAGTCTCTTCTTTCCCATTGAAAATATGTTTTTCCACACTTCTATACTTATGATTTCTGTGGAGGAAGTGTCTATACTCATCAAACACCTGCTTTCTTAAACTTTTGGAATGATGAGATTTCATCTTTGGACCACACATTGGACATGAAAATTTTCCCTTTGTTTGAAGACCTACAAGATAATGATATAATTGGATTAAATATGTTAATTTTTAGAATTAGAATTATCGCGTACAACTAGAATTCACCATAACATACACTAGTAAATTTTACCTTAAATTTCGACGAGAATTAGTTGAATTTTCTACAACAATTGGTCGAATAAAAGACTAAAAATATTGTCGATCTTTTTTATCGAATTTTCTACATGTTGATTAATATTCAAAATTTTGACCATACTACTGGTCGAATTATCGACTGCAACAATCCCTTGGAACTGGAAGCATTGTCATCGATTTAATTGGTGACGTGGTCACAATTTCGACCATACGATAGGTCGAATTATCCACCAATGTTTGTAGAAATTATCGTCGAATGCATAGCATTCTGGTCAAATTTAGTGCTGTGAAATGGTTAAAATTTTGACCAATACTATTTTTTTTTTAAAAAAAAATGTTTATTAATTACATAGCTTAAGCTGAATAGGATGCCTAATACCACCTCAACCTTTTGTTTCCTCAAAAGTGTCAATAGTGACATCATTCAAAAGAATAGCATAGATGTGTTTCCTCAAAAGAATATTATGCCATAATGCCTTGCTAGAAGTACTAGAGCCATTGTACTTGATAGCATAGATGTGTTTCAGTGAAAAGTAATTCACTGTGGTTCCCAAAATAACCCTAATGCCAATGTTTGAATCTATTCATTCCAAAGAGAATTCATTGTTCAAAATTGTCTCTTTTCGACCAATACTAACTTTTGTTTAAAAAAAAAATGTTTATTAATTACATAAATGAAAGAATAATGAGTTGAAGTTCTATTGTATCATTCCTAGGGCTACATCGGTGGTCTATAGTATAATACTGACATGTCATTTTCTTTAAGATTGCAGCTTGAACATTGTAGGGAACATTGTCGAACGTGTAGCATCCTGGTCGAAAATAGCACTGTGTAAAGGATGAAATTTTGACCAATACTAACTTTTGTTTAAAAAAAAATGTGACACCATTTTCAATATATTCCTACTTTTAGTTGAATATATTGCTTGTCTATAATTAGTATGCATATATGAATCTATGAAGCTTTGATTTAGCTATTTTCTTCTATTTAGCATAATTAGAAAGCTTCGTTTACCTATAGATTTGTGTGCTTGTCTGAGTTTGATACGCATATATAAATTGGTATTTAGATATAAATTATTGAGCTTCTCTTTGTTTCGATAATAGTTTAACATTCTCTACTTAACAGGGCCAATCATGTGAAGGTGGAAGCTCATCTGGCCCCTCCTAGGATCCTCTTATGACCCTTTACAACATTTTAAGACCTCTAAGATGTATTCTTAGAGGTCGTAAATGGTCATAAACACTCGTTCTGTTGGTTGTTGCCAGCTTCTCTTTGAGCTTTTCTTTGTTTCGAGAATAGTTTAACATTATTTGAGAAACATAATTGTAGGCATCGTGGTCACATTTTTTTAGAGACAATGTAATTGAGTGGTATACCCAAATGATGGAGACCAACTTCTGCACCTCCAGATCCAAGTTGTTATCCATCCCGTAGTGTCAACTTGGAATCGGAGGTGTAGAAATTGCTCTCCGTGTAGGTATACAACTCAATTATGTTGTCTCCAAAAAAATGTGACCATGATGCCTACAATTATGTTTCGAGAATAGTTTAATTAACATTTTCTACTTAACAGGGCCAACCACGTGAAGGTGGAAGCTCATCTGGCCCCTCCTAGGAGCCTCTTATGACCCTTTACGACATTTTAAGACCTCTAAGATGTATTCTTAGAGGTCATAAATGGTCATAAAGGGTCATAAGGGGTCCTAGGACACAACAGTTGAGAAACATAAATGTAGGCATCATGGTCACAATGTTTTGGAAATACAACATAATTGAGTGGTATACCTAGACGATGCAACACAACCACTAATCCTGTAGTTCTAAGTTGACACTGCGGGATCCAAAAACCAAAGATAAGGAATCTATATATGGTTTTTGGATCCACAGTGTCAACTTAGAACTGTAGGAGTAATGGCTGTGTTGCATTTTCTGGGTATAGCATTCAATTATGTTGTGTCTCCAAACAATTGGGACCATGATGCCTACATTTATGTTTCTCAGCTGTTGTGATACCTACATTTATGTTTTGTAGCTGTCATGTTTATTTTCATGTTCTTTGTGTTTGGCTTCTCTCCCTCGCATCGAAAATAAGATTTTTCCCACTCTGAATCGAGAATGCACATGCAACATAAGCAGAATATGCACGGACAACAGGTGGAGTTGAAAAAACATAACACATTTACATTTTCGCGATGGTCTATAACTTAAAATACGCAATTAAAGACCTCTATCAAAAATGCAACCCTGTTGTGTTTTTCAACTCCACTTGATATCCGTGCATATTCTGCAAGATTACATATTGAACTAGGCTTCTCCTTCTGCATTGCCTGAAACCAAGAGACTATCACAGTTAACATCTAAATGGCACATCTCATCATCACAACTAATCCACCTTAAACAATTGAACATGTTTTCTTGTATTAAATATTCATTAATCAAAATTCGAATAGAAAATGTATACCTTGAGTACTACAATTCACATTAGAATCGATGCCTCCATCGTGCTCGGCCAATGCAATATCAATATCCATAGGCTGCATTCCAATGTAAATAATAGATTTAGATGATGATATCACATAAATTCATAATTCACAGTCCATCGTTTGTTCTTTGAAACACTAAATTAGGGATTTCTGTGATATCCTCATCTGTATCTACAACTATTGCCTCTGTTGTTGCAGGTGATTTTCCCCTATTTGATATTTATCTTAAGGTGTCCACACTCATTCTGCTAGTTGTTGCCAGCTTCTCTTTGAGCTTCTCTTTGTTTTGAGAATAGTTTAACATTCTTTGAGAAACATAATTGTAGGCATCATGGTCACATTTTTTTGGAGATGATGTAATTGAGTGGTATACCCAGACGATGGAGAGCAACTTCTGCACCTGCGGTTCCAAGTTGTTCTCCATTCCACAGTGTCAACTTGGAATAGTTTCATCCCCATTGTGACCATGATGCCTACAATTATGTTTCAAGAATAGTTTAATTAACATTCTCTACTTAACAGGGCCAACCACGTGAAGGTGGAAGCTCATCTGGCCCCTCCTAGGAGCCTCTTATGACCCTTTATGAAATTTTAAGACCTCTAAGATGTATTCTTAGAGGTCATAAATGGTCGTAAAGGGTCATAAGGGGTCTTGGGACACAACAGCTGAGAAACATAATTGTAGGCATCATGATCACATTTTTTTGGAGACAACGTAATTGAGTGGTATATCTAGATGATGAAGATCAACTTCTGCTCCTCCGGTTCCAAGTTGACAATGCAGGATCCCAAGACCATAGATAAGGAATAAATTGAGAGAGTGGAGGAGGGCCATAATGACAAAAATAATAGAGGACAAACCTCAAGTTAAATGAGGCAACTGCAAACATTTTAATAGAATTTTATTAAAATGTTTACAGTTGCCTCATTTAACTTGAGGTTCATCCTATATTATTTTGGTCATTATGGCCCTCCTCCACTCTCTCAATTTATTCCTTATCTATGGTCTTTGGATCCCGCAGTGTCAACTTGGAATCGGAGGAGCAGAGGTTGCTCTTCATCGTCTGGGTATACAACTCAATTATGTTGTCTCCAAAAAATTGTGACCATGATGCCTACAATTATGTTTCTCAGCTATTGTGAAATCTACATTTATGTTTCTCAATTGTCGTGTTTATGTGTATGTTTTTTATGTGTTTGGGAAAACATCTTTCTATCCTGAGCCTAGATCCTTCGGCAATTAGCTTAATAATAATTGTAGATGATAGATGAGCAATTAGCTATCCAAGAAAAAGCCCATAAATGAACTATATGTACCCTAATTAATGTGCCCTCTGTGCGTACCCAAATGATATATTTGAAACAACAAGGGTAAGGCTAAATTTACCCTTGTTGTTTCTAATATATCATTTAGGTATGCGCAGAAGGCACAGGAATTGGGGTACACACAGTTCATTTACAAGATTTTTCTTGGGAAGCTAATTTCTCAGCTCTCATTTGCTTCATTTATTATGAAGCTAATTGTCAAAGGATCCAAGCCCAGGCTAGAAAGACATCTTCCCATTCTATTCAAGCCATATTCCTTATTCTTGTCAAACTTCCTTGGTATGGTAGGCTTTCTCTCTGCAGTACTCTTCTTCAGCGAGACTTGATACCACGCTGCACTCAAACTTTAGTGAGACTTCATACATCCGTAGATTGTGTTCAATGCATTATTTATGCTTGTATTGGTGGGAAAACTCTTGAAAACATGCAAAAGAGATAGTCAATCCATAGTCAAGGTCAAGGAACAAATGGAACAATCAAGAAAACACTATATGTTAAATCATGTGATTGATAGCAGATTGGGGCTCCCATGAGCCATAAACATGAAGAATTATTAAATATTAGTTACAATATGAAAATACTAAACTAACTAATTCCCGAGTTCATCTCTGCATATGGTTGCAACAAATTAGATATGCGATTACAATATAGAGAAGGCATCGTAAAAATATAATTTCAAAATTTGCCCCAGCCTAACACGTTTTGCACTCAAAGCCTTCATCGCGGATAAGTGGAGATGGGCGGATAGATGCAGATGAGTTGTCATCGACCCAAATAAAGTATCCACAACCATTATTTCCCTGTGATACCCAGTCTACATTAGTTCTTATATTATAATGAATAGTATTTACATTAGAAAATTTAAATATATACACATTAGCAACCTTTTTTCGATTAGGGTAGCACCAAAATTGTCGTCTAGGGTTGTTCAATGTCTGTGAAGTCTTCAACACACACTTCCCACCACCACATTGACAGTTTGGCACATTGAGAAGAGTCATCGAACCTATATCAATAATGCACCACACCATCGTTACTACATTTATTATTTTTATATGATTATTTTTACAGTCCAAATACACCAAGGAGTACCATCATAAATATTAACCATTTACAATAATGAAAAATAAACCTAAATCAAATAGCTCATTTTTTTATCAGCATGTGTAGTCTGTGTGTATATGAAAAATGAAAGAAATATGAAGCTGAAATAAAATAGTGAACAAAATAGTATTCCACATAGAGTGAATGAAATATACCATCAAAAGAAGGTGACAGAATCTTGTCACGAAGCACAGACATAGGAAATAAAAAAGGGACAAAAGACAAGAAATAAGAAAAATCATTACGACTATAGAAAAATCATTTATACTATAATAAAAAAAAGAAACACTCTTTGTCAATAATTTCCAAAATCATTAGGACTATAAATGGATGGTTCTGATATTGCTTTGCCATTACAACAATTGAGCATTCATCATTTGCTACTTCTTAGTGTATTCCATTTAAGTTTTTCAGTTGCTGTGTTTATGTGCATGTTCTTTATGTGTTTGGCTTCTCTCCCTCGCAACGGATACGTCGATAGGTAATTGATTTGAAAGCATAATGATTTGATAGTCTTTTTTTAGGATAGGCGTAATCATCCCGCCAACCTTAATTAGCAACATTGGTGTCCTATCATTGCACAAGTGCAAGACGGTAAGGGTCTATTCAAGGAGGGATGAAAAAAAGGTCATTTTAACCTTGCAAGCCTAGGTTTTGGAATAGGTTTAGGTTTCTCAATAAGGTTGAATACATTTTTTTCCGCATTATATGTAATGTCAACATTCACTAATTAGCAGATATTTCAAGTCTCCAAGTGTGGAGTTCACTGTCCCTGGCAGTTCTCTATTGGTTTACAACAGTACTTCTTCCCATAATCAAACAATGGATTTGATTCCAACCTAAGATTACATAAAACCCCTCATAAAATTTCAAAACAATAAGAATACAGTCTTCATTCATAGTCATTGTCAATGTTCCTCAAGTCAGTGATTAGAACAGGTAATTAAAATGTCCCTCAAATCATTAATCAGTTGATTATTATATAAGCTCCTCAAGCATGAGTTGGAGAGGACTACATCAAAACCAAAAACATTAATCAGTTGATTATTATATAAGCTCCTCAAGCATGAGTTGGATGATGTGGATTATGTAGATATAAGAACTAATGTATCCACATCATCCAACTCATGCTTGAGGAGCTTATATTATTTACTGTCTCATAATAGTAAGATTGGTACCTATCCTAGTAAGTCATTATGAGACAGTAAATATGATCTACATCCAATCTTGGTCCATAAGCATGAGTTGGATGATGTGGATTATGTAGATATAAGAACTAATGTATCCACATCATCCAACTCATGCTTGAGGAGCTTATATTATTTACTTCCTTTTTGCCTTGGCATTTGTCATTATTTTTGAGAAATTCAATCTATAAAAGGATGGTGAACAAAAATGACAGTCCAATAGATGGAAATTCAAGTCCCATAAATATCAGTGGACAGTGCTAAAACAAAATTATGACAGCCTTCATGTTGAAGTGACAGTCTTGCCTAAGAAAATACTGGACAATTGTATGTCCAAACATTAAGGTTGTGTAGAAACAATCTATAAAAGCTTACAAGCAAGACAAGAACGGCCTTTGAAAACGTTGGATGGCATGTTGATAATGGTTGCCATATAGAAACAAAAAAGGAAAACCATAGAACAGTCAGTCCTATGAAGAATTTAAAAGGCTAAAATGGTAGACAATCTAAATGGTCATGTGACAATCACAAATGTTGTTGGAGTTGAACAGAGAAAACTAGGCCAAGGGAATGATGAACTAATAGGTATAATAGTCAATGTTAAACAAGTTGGTGTCAAAAGAACGTTGATCTCAAAGGATTTTTAGTTTACCGTGAAGGTAAAATTTTGAAGACAGCTAAAGACAACCAACAATCCAAGTATAGCCCCAAGAAACATCACAATGAGGAAAATCAGCCCATGATAGTCATGCCAAACAATAATGAGCATGTAGTAGTTCTTGATGGAAGATCAAAGGAGAGTAGACAACAAGTCAAGTTTTTGCAAGAAGTACATGAAATATTTTAGAGGCTCAGTAGCATGACTCACTAATAGTATGGAGGATAAGGTGACAATCCACTAAAGGACATTCATCCAAGGTAGCATTATGCAAAGGACAGTACTAGAAAATGAGAAGTTTGGTAATGATGGATGATGGAAAGGTCAATGAGAAAAGTATGAATGGATTGGATCAATGGATTGGAATGGATATGGGCAGAGTATAGAAGAGTTTAGAATGATGTTAGAGTTTCTTTTGGATGAGAAGGAAAAGCCATAGTGCTTAGGGGAATAGTGTGATGACTGTCCCAACTAGAGAATCCCTCATATTTCTCTTAGTAAGCTGAATAGTTGTGGCATAGGATCCTTCAACTATTTGTGGACCCTTTGTCTTGTAAACAATGACCAATATTTCAAATAAATGCACCTTATGTTTGACATGTGGTGGTAAATTTCTCATTGTAGTGATGAATCTATTGTTTAAATCAACTACACATGAATATGAGACAGACAATGAGGATGCACAAACATGAATGATTCATATGTTTCAAGGTACAAAAATCTCCTAGATAGACAAAGGGTCCACAAACAGTTGAAGGATCCTATGCCACAACTATTCTTACTGAGAGAAATATGATATGAAAATCTCACAACTAGGTACAGCTGCCCCAGGCAAGGCAGTTTGCATAATTGGACAAGTTGAAAGGTGCCATGAAGAACCTATAGTATAAAGTTGTGATTCTGTAGTTGGGATAGTCATCACACTATTTATAAGAAATATGAATATGAAGAAATAGTACTACTGTCTAGGATATTTTTGTACCATTCTTTGGCACTTTCTTTTAAGGAATTCACAAACAATTTTATCAAGGCATACTCATTGTCTGTCTCATATTCATGCGTAGTATTGTCAAACATATTGAGCACTTTAAATAAAGAATACAATGGAAAAGAAAGAGAAAATAGCTTTAAATCAAAATTTTAATTCAGTATTTTTTTTAAATGCCAAGTTACTGGCTAATTCTTTTAACCAAAACCAAATCCAAATCCAAGTGTAAGTAAAAAATCAGCTTGCCAAGTACTCATCAAATCAATATATCTTTTTATTTGAATGTCAATTTTTACTGTCTAAAAAAACTATACATGCACACCTATGATTCTCTATCATAAAAATATGAATAAGAACTGGTTTTGGATTCCACCAAGACCTTTATAGTGCCATGAAGAACCTATAATATAAAGTTGTGATTCTCTAGTTGGGACAGTCATCACACTATTTAGAAGAAAAATGAATATGAAGAAATAGTACTACTGTCTAGGATAATTTTGTACCATTCTTTGGCAATTTCTTTTAAGGAATTCACAAACAATTTTATCAAGGCATACTCATTGTCTGTCTCATATTCATGTGGAATGGATATGGGACAGTCATCACACTATTCCTCTAAGCACTATGGCTTTGCCTTCTCATCCACAAGAAACTCTAACATCATTCTAAACTCTTCTATACTCTGCCCATATCCATTCCAGTCCATTGATCTGGCCAATCCATTCATACTTCTACACAAACAAATTAACTCACCAAAATGCTGTCATTCTGGGACAATCATTATAGGGAAAATGACCAATCTTTCAATCAAATGCACCTTATGTTTGATGTGTGGTGGTAACTTTCTCTATTTTTTAAATCAACTACACATGAATATGAGACATACAATGAGGATGCACAAACAGGAATGATTCATATGTTTCAAGGTACATTAGGAACAATAGATTCCAAGTGGAGATGCATTAGGAACCTTATTGTCGTTCACTGAGATGTAACACTGAGGGAATGATGATAGTTGGTTGGAATGGTTATGTTAGGAAGTTATGGGATGGTTATGTTCCCTGTTAGTTGGAATGGTTATGTTATGAATGGTCATAGGGAGTCTCTGTTACAAAACAATGAGAACAGACTGGTGTATGTTTTGGTGAATGAAAAGACAATAAAACTTTATTGTTCTATGCAATTCGATGAATATTTGAAACTCTATTAACTTGGTTGAATTATATATGCATTGAAAGAGTCTTTTAAACCAAATTGACTTGCTATTTGATGAGTTTCAGTTTACTTTGAACTTGCTGTTGCGCTAGTGTAGAACAATGGTTATCTTTAAATTTTTTTGTTATTGCAGTAGAGTTTTAGATAAATGGAAGTCATTCCATGAATAATATAAGGCCTAATTCATGGAATGACAATTATTAACTTGTATTATATAAAGCTGACTGTGCATATGCAGATCCAAGCAAGTTAGAAGTGATCACAGTCAAGAACGGTGAAAGAAATCGGTGAAAATGGTGGTTCGGGTGTAACAGTGGACGATCTATCCACATAAGGTATCTATTTTATGTTTTGGAATAGTTTATTATGTTGATTGGAAGGTGATTCAATCACCAATTGGTTGTAGAAGTGAGTTGTGATAGGAGTTTGAAGAAGCCCTAAAAACCAGGGTTAGAGGGCACTAAATTTGGGGTTTTCTAGGTTACAAAGCCTTTGGAGTTAATTCCTTTTGCATATGGCCATTTTATAGCATAATTTTTTTTTCCTTCTATACTCCGACCAACATAAACCATTTTCATTAATGGTCGATAATTTTCGTAGAAAAATGATGTCAAATGTACTAACGCAACAATCAATTACACATTCAGAAGTAGACTGTTATAACAACAATTATTTTTGTAATCCTTTCAATTCATAAGGATAATAAATTTATTAGAACCTATCCTATCAAGGATTGAATCAAAAATAAATAAGCTTCTACCTCCTTTGTGCGCATATTACAATGCAATGGTAAGTGGAATGATAATAATAGGTTCTTAGTTCTCAGGCAAAACAAATACACCATCAAATCAACTAAGAAAAAGTGTACAAATAATGTAAAGATGCCCTTTACATATTCTGTGAAAGATGGAATAGCATAAGAAAATAGGTGGGTGTACAAATAGAGTAGACAAATGAGCTTCCAATATGGTGTTCAATATAATTGGGGAAAATTGAAGGAAATCTGGACATGTCATGCATCGAAAAACTAGTTTATTTCCCAAAATTTTTAACAAGATCCACGTCAGGTTGCAAGATCAAAATCAATTTATCGATGAAATTGGAATTTGACATCTGCAAGAAAATGAAGGAATTGGGTCTTAAACTTGAAGAAATGTTTGGGAAAATCCATTTCATTTTGATGTTGATCCAATTGTCATGAAAGCTTCCAGATTTCTTCATTTTGTTATACTTGTTAATTTTATGAAACTTAATGCTTCTTTCTCCTTTGTTTTGCAAGGTGAATTGGAGGAGAAGCTAGGAGAAGATAGGAAGGCGAGGAAATGATGGTGAAGTTAAGCTCAAGATTTCAAGCTTGAGGACTTCAAGTAAGAAGGAAAATTCAACATCAAGATTATCAAAGTACAAATTCAAGGCAAAATGAAGACTGAGTTCATGAAGATGCGAGTTCAAAGTAAACAACAAGTTCAAAGTAAACAAGGAACATAACCATCCCATAACTTCCTAACATAACCATTCCAACCAACTATCATCATTCCCTCAGTGTTAAAAGAATTAGCCTCATAACCAACTATCATCGTTCTCTTCCTAACATAACCATTCCATAACTGAGATGTAACAAAACCCTCACTGTTCCATAACAGTCAATCAATGCTGCATTGTTTTTGCATTTCAAGAGTTAGTAGGCTATTATAAAGGTTAGAATAACACATCCCATGAAGCCAGGGCCCTTGGATTTTCATGGGATGGTCATATTATGAAAAGAACCTAGAATGTTGCAAGAAAAATCAAAACTTATAATCTGTTAACTGATACCAGGCATCTAACTTTCAGCACAGTGTGTATCAATCTTGTTCAAAACAAATAATGAATGAAAAGGAATTTCTATTACATCGCAGTGAATGGCAATAAGGTTCCTAATGCATCTCCACTTGGAATCTATTGTTTCTATGGAACAGTTTGCTTAAACGAGCACTAGTGTTTTGGAACTATATGTAATCCCTGTTATTATAGAAACCCATAATTTACATTTGCGGGTTCTGCTAGACTACTATGTATTTGCTATGACTATTGTTCATTGTGCGGTTAAATGTTTTGTTAAGACACAGTCCGCCACTAATTAGAAACTTACACTTTGGATAACACACCCCAAATTCATACTCATGCATTTTTAAGTTTGATTGTGTAGTATTATTTACATTTTTTCCACAGAGTTCCATTCTCTGACAGACCGTGTTCGAAGGTATTCCGATTGGCTTTGTTATGGGACTCAACCCTTAACTTGTATCTCCTCCATGGGAATCCAATGCTGTTGGAAGGGGACCAAGTTAAGCATATATATATATATATATATATATATATATATATATATATATATATATGCTCATATCATAAATATATATATTTATGCTAAGATCAGCTATGAAGGAAATATAGTCGAATTTCATATATATATCAGTCACAATGTGTATCATGACTGTGATAATAGTTACAATACCTATACATACCATGATTTATAACAGTCACAATACATATACATACCATAACTTACATCAATGCTATATATACTAGTCATGATATGTATATGTATCGTGACTGCAGTCATGATACATATACATATTGTGACCTATATCGCTGAAGTCGATAATCATGATATTACCGTGCATCATGTGTTAAGTGTTAAAATAGTAATATGAAACGACATCATTATAATTAGAAGTTGATTGTTATCAAATGATTATTATTGTGGAAAGACATGACCCTACGTAACTATCTAGTCACGTACGGTCATGTCCTTTCACAATAATAACCATTCATTCTTCTACTTATATGAGATCATATCTGCTATTTAGAAATCAATCACAGTGGCAATTATCTAATCCAACAGCAGTTTGATTACGAAAAAGCATTACATTTATTCTTTATTCTGATCTATATTATTTAACACCCTACCTTGCAAAATGTATACAAAATGTGTAAGTATAGACAAAGGCCAACAAACTTTTTGACAAAATGCATTTAAGAATCATGGTTTTATGGAATGCCATGATTGCAGGATAATCACAAAATGTACTTGCTGAAAAGGCTTTCAGAAAATTTCAAGCAAATGCAATCAACACGTGTAAAATCAAATTTGACAACCTGTTAGCATCCTTCCTGGATATTGCCAAAATGGGAGCTTTGGAACAGGGTATGGACATCCATCAAAGCATAATGATAGGGGTTTTTTACTTGGATTCATCCTTGCTTTGGTCAAAATGGAAAAGGAAACATATGGGGGATATGGTTTAGTTTATCCTATCCTTCTGGCAACATGCTTTGAAGCTTCACTTGCCACAAAAAAGAAAAGCAAAACCTCAATGCACCTATATTGACATTTAAGTCTTGATACTGTTTCAAATTTGTGAGGACTATACTTATCAAACTTCTTGTTATTCCTTAGCCTCCAATATTGTTTGTTGGGATCACATTTCCTACCCTTGAGCCTACATGCAATTTGGAGTGCCCAAAAATTTCCCTAATAAAAGTGCTTATAGGGTAATTATTATCTATTAGCATTCAACCTTATCCTGAATACAAATGTTTATGTTCTAATATTTTACTTATTTAAAAGGAGTATGAATATGTGTATAGTACATATTACACAAGAATATCATGCATCATCTAATAACAACCCCGGTCTTAGATGTGGGTATCATACAAAATCCTTAGTGTATTCACATAATAAAGCAACAAAAGTACATACCCTAGAAAATGGGCGTCGACTAAGCTCCTAATAAAATGCACCGAAAGATAGAAAAATAAAACTTTGGGAAATATGCAAATGGTGAAAACACTATTTTTTTAGTGATTTCTTTTGAAGACTTGCAATGCAAATTATGCAGATCATGCACATTTAATGTCTTTCCCAATTCTGAGCATTGAACAAATGAAATGACATTACCCTAATTTGTTTTTTCACCTAGCGGCATGGAATCTCCATGATGAAAGCACAAATTAGGGCCATGACTTCATGGCAAAGCCAACACAATGTGTTGAGTTCGACCTGACAGAATGTTGTGGGACAGAGAGGAATAAACACTATGCAATCTATTTGTATCTACCTAACTAGACGTGTTACGACAGTCACCACATATCTATTCTCTCACGGTCGACTGTGTAAATTGGGAATAATTTGAATAACAAAAACTAATAACACGAATGCATTGGAGTTACTACAACAATGCTGAAATATCAGTTAAACTTGCTGTAGCATAACAACTGTATGTTCCTTACGAAATCGACTGTGTAAGTTTTGAATGAACAACTTTTACAAGTTACACATGCCGCCGTTACATCCAAACTGGTTGCAGGTATATGTAAATATCAATTACTTGTGCTATCAACCATAAGAAATGATAAAAAACACATAAGGAACGCACTCAAAATTTTGTTTCACTTTTAACCTTGGGTGTAGGCACGCTCTTCAGGAATAAGCTCCACTCCGCTCCTAATTTGCATGCTCGCTCCAACTGTAAAAGTGAAAATGAGAATTGAAATGTTCTTTTTAAGTAATATGCCTGTATTCGTCGAACATTTGACTGGCATCATATTGGTCGAAATTTCGACGAACACGGGCATGGTTTTAAAAATAAAATAAAATTTTTCTTCTATACCCCAACCAACCTAAACCATTTTCATTAATGGTAAAAAATAAAGGTCAAAAAATGATGTCAAATGTACTAGTGATACCACATAAATGTGTCAACCTTGGAGCATCATGAATTATCCACACAAAAATTGCATGGAATTGAAATTGTCTTTGTCCAATTGGTCTAGAGATGTCATACATAGTGAAACCATTCCATAACACCAACAACTTGTCGATAAGAGGTGCAATATATACATTCATATCTTTCACTTGATACTTACCTAGTTGAATTAACAACAACATCAAATAATTATTGTGGCCATTTCACTCTAAGACTTATAATTATATGTAGATAACTATAAAACAATAAAATACCTAGAACAATCATTTTCAACATAATGTACTCCCTCTTTATTGACATCCATTGAGGAAGGTTATTGTTGATAACAAAAACAAGCCACACTGAGTAAATAGATCTCATCTCTCCAAATGGATTGACACCGTCTGCTGCTAGAGAAAGCATGAGATTTCAAGGTTCTTCTTTAAAGTGTGGCCACTTTTCCTCTATGTCCATAAATGATGAACCATCCACAGGCATTTGAATAATGTCATCTTGACTCCTGCTGCGTGCATGGTAATCCATAAATTGTGCCAAGCTACTACACTTGAATAATCATTTTAGACGTGGAATAATGGGGATGTAATGAAGAGCCTTGTGAGATGCCTTATTTGTCATTTGATCATCTCGATAAAAACTCATATGGCATTCAGGGCATTCTGTTGCATTTTCATGTTCTTTATGATAAATAACATGATTTTTGGGACACACATCTATTGCTTGATACTCCATTCCAATATGTTTCATAGTGGCACATAATTCTCGGTACGAGCGAGGGAGAACATTTGATGGTGGTAACAAAAACTCACCTATCAATCTACAACAAAAAATATAAGTCGTTACTATAAACGATCTTAATGATACATGTTTCACCTTTTATAGACTATAATGACGTATATGACAAACCTTAGCATACGTGACGTTGCTATGTTAGATAAACCATTCACAACCTTCAAATTCACCAACAACAATACAAAAGAGAGAAGAGTCGATTGGGAGCCTTCATAAAGGGCCGTGCTTGCCTTCTCAAGTAGAGGTATATCATGGACAAATTCAATGTCATCCTCATTATCATCAGCAACACTAGTAGCACCAGTACCAAATGTGTCAACAATCAATGCATTCATACCATCATCTTCAAATGTATTTTCTAGTGCATGATCATCATCTTCCATGGGATCATGATCTTCAGCTTCAATACTCACACCTCCATGTTCCTCTATATTCACACCTCCATGTTCCTCTGAGATGTGGTGGTCCATATCACGTACTACATTGGGGAGATCGACCTATATAAAAATGATGATAATCAAACCCCCCTTAAATGTGATAATCAAACCTCCTTCCATGGTTCATATGTATTTTAATTGTGAAAATAATATAACAAACAACTTACCAATGGATGATAATCAAACACCCCTTCAATGTGACCATTCTCCCTACAATGTCTCTTTGTTGTTTTGATTTTGATTCTTTTTGTCTTTAAGTCATTACAACTTTTGCATGGAAAATAACATTTTTCATCACCTTCTCTTTGAAAGTTAGACAAAAATCTAGTGATTGCCTCCCTATTTTGATCGAATCCCCTTGTATTATCTAACATGATCCTTAATCTGTATATCTGCAAAATATTGGACATGTTGTACTTAATGTTTATATCTGCACATATGGTTTTGATAGCAAATGGTCACTCTATTTTCTCATGGTGAGAACTCTTTAGTTGTGACAAAAAATGTCAAACAAAAAATGACATGTTATGGTAGGTTTTATAAATGATATGTTACTTTGTAAATTTAACTTTAGGTTTTATAACTGTACATATATTTTCTTTGAGTCCTCCACATCCATCTCATATACTCTCAAAAGAGAAATTCTTGTTAGAGATGCCTCCTTTCATTAATAGTCACAACCCAAAGATGTGTCACATGATTTTACTAAGTGCTCTTTACTTCCCTTGTTAAGCACTTTGTATAAACATAAACTTTGTTTGCTAATGGATCTCTGCATGATTAATCAAATCACTTATTAACAAAGATGTCACCTTTAATAAGGTAATTTCTGCTTATCAACTAATCTCTGCCTTGTTAATAAAAAGTGAATTGATGTACAAAGATCTTCTTGAATAGATCGTTGTTCTTTTGTCTTTATTTTTGTGTCTTGTTCTTCAATTTAGTGGCTTTTGGATTTTATTATCGATAGGGTTAGTACAGATTCATACCATGATTCATTTATTATGCTAAAAATAACTCAATTTTCATGTCACCTTCTCATAGCTTCCTATGTGTTTCATCCTTCATGTATACACTTACTTCTATATGTGTGAATTTTGTACCTAGCTGTGGACACAACACTTCAGTAAAACATTAGAGGTTAGCAAAATCAAAATCTGTAAATAAATGAATATAAGCTAACGAGGTGATTTACTGCCTTCTAGTAGGTGTGAGTATGATGTTCTCAAATTGAAATTGAGATTAGTGACAATGCAACATCTAAACGAAGGATTTGAATGCAAAAGAATGAAAGACTATATGAATCTAGATTAATCTATATTTTTGTATTTTCTATGCAATAATATGAAAAACTTGATATGAATCTAAGCTAGATGAATGAAATTGAATGCAGATTTAATCTAAGAATGCTATGAATGAATATGAATACTATGATATGAAAACTATGCAAACTATGATCAATAATGAAAAATCTCACAAATCGCCTTCGCAAGTGTTTAATCCTTCAATCACCAATTCGCCAGAGTAATTGTGAAAATTTGAGTGTTGATAATTATGAAGAGCTGAGCCTTGATTTTATAGAAATCCAGGGCTTTGAGGGTGCATGAGAAAGCCATAAATAACTCTTGATAAACTCAGGTTGATTTTTGAGTTATCAAGAAATCAGAGATAATTAACTCACAAAAATAATGCAAAAGCAGTGTTTAACTCAAAATAGAGTTTAGATCAAAATTCAACTCATCATCAGATGTTGAGTTTTAATTTTAAAATTGATTGTTAATTTCTAGTTGCTTACTTTTTTGATTGTGCATGATTTAATTATAAATTAATTTAAAAATAAAGTGATTTATTCTCAACTTAACTGATTTTTGAATTAAAACAATTGATTTATGGGTTAATCAATTATTAAATCAAACTTTATTCTAAAACTATATTATTAAATATTGACAATTGACATTAATTAATTAAAAAAGAATTTAATCAATTAGTCATGAGATTTTTGATTTATTGTCAAAATTAAATAATATAATTTAGGAATAAATAGAATTAAATCTAATTAAATAATTAAGTGGCAGTATTAAATCTAATTAATTAAATATTCAGAATATTCAATTAATCAAACTTTTAGGATAAATAAGATTTATCACCAAATAATTATTAAATCAAAGATAATTAGGATAAATAAGAATATTCAAAGAATATTCTCCAATGCAGAATTTAGGATAATCAATTAGGATTCAATAATGTGCAGATGTGCCTTAGGTTAGGAATTTTGTGTCAATTTAGTTTAATTTGAAGATGTAAGAGGTTAATGAACCTATAGCCCATTTTTTGGGGTATTACATTTTGCCCCTCTTTGAATCACTGTGCGAAGTGTAGTGGTTCAAAGAATAGTCTGTGTATGATAAAGATGTATGAAACTGATTTGAAAGATTAACCGATTTTGAGACAGAAACCGATTGAAAGATTTTGAAGATGCAAGATTTAGGTCCTGATTGACCAAAGATAATGTTAACTATAGCAACAATGAACCGGTGATTATGAAAAAGTGCCAAAACGCCTGATTCTGAACCTTATGATTGTGAAGAACTGAGTAACTGATTCCAGACCTGATTGTCCAAAGGAATCATATTGGTATCACATTCTGAACCCATCAGTTATGAAGAACCAAGGAAATGATGCTAATGAACCGTTGGTTACAAAAAGCTGATACAGTTTACAAGATAGATTTAGGATACCAAATTGATATGGATCTCAATGAATCTTATATGCCCCAAGAGATGATAGATTTGCCCCATGCGATGAGGACTTTTGATGAATCAGTAACTAGACGTGGTTGTTGTCTTGATCATTGAGGAAAGAAATTTGATTCACAGATTTTGAATGATGCGTAATACCATGCCCCCTTCGGGATTAAAATTGAAATTTGACAAGAAAAGTCAGCGTTGAATGGTTTAGAAGCATGTTAATTGATTTGAGAATTGGTTATACACGTTCAAGAACATATTCTGCATCATTTAGAGGTCCTGGGTGACCAAGTTGAAATGTCGATAGTTTAATGTAAGATAATCAATTAAGTTGAATTCTAGATTTCTGTGATGATCCAAGGTTGATTATGCAAGCAGTCGACCGTCCTGGGTCTAAAAATTTTAAATCTTGATTTTGACAAAGTAAACGATCTCAGATTTTGATTTTGATCCCGAAAATGAGTTCTACTTGTTGTTTCGTTGGAGGGACCTTCATACAATGCTCAGTCCTTGTGTCATTTTTAGCATGTTTGTTTTTGAAGAATTGTTTAAGTGTTCAAGCAATTTGTGAGACCATGCAAACATGAAAAATGCAAAGTGACATGCAGAATGAAATGCAAACCTAAGACCTAGGTCCTAGTCACTGATCATGCGTCTATTCGTTCTCATCATTGAAATTTTTAGGTAACTGGATAAATCAATACAACATCCACTAGTTATGAAACCATGAACATATGAATACTGATTTTTATGCCAAGAATCAATACAACACCCACTGGCTAGACAACCATGGACATATGAATATTAATTTTGTTTTCGGAATGTCGGATTAGATATAAGCACCAAGGCATAAATGCCAGGATGACCTGAATATCATGTCTATTTTGATATAGCAATTTGTATAAGCATCAAAACATAGACATTGTGATGACCAGAATACACCTTGCGAAACAAACACATCAAGCAGTCAATAGATCATTCTAAATCCAGTGTGAATTACCTGTAGTGACGCTTTATTGTTCACATCCTTAGGTAACATTTCATTTCATAGTAGGAGTAAGAACTTTCTCAAAAAGACAATAGTTAGATCAAACTTCTTTGAATTTTCTAGGTATCAATGGTCGAGGTACGTATGGCCATCCAATACGAGATAGAGGCTCTTACAGACAGACACCATTTCAATCCAGAATTTCCAAAGTTGTTAGATTTTCACATACAAGCAAAAAACAAAGAAAAGATTATGCCCCTAGTCATTACTCTCTAAATCCTGTAAAGGACATCATCAAAGAGCTTGAAGGGACATAATATGAAAAAATCTCAATGTGAATCAATAAGCATACAAGGAGATAAAAGCATGTAGAAGCATAGATTGTTTTCAATTTTTGTTTGATTGCATTGTTGTAGATGCAAAATCCTTTCTGGAGAGGAGACTGACTGACTGACTTGGATGAATCTTCAAAGGACTCTGACTGGATATGACTCATCTAAAGCATACTAGAGGCCATAGGATATGACTTTGATTGCCCCCAAGTTTGAACTTTGATAGGATACAGATGCTTGAGCTGATTGGTGTATAGATCGACTTATTGAAAACATGAATGTAGAAACAAACTGGGAGATATGTACAAACTAAAGCAAGACTGAAAGTTGGGAAAGACCAATATTGCACTGATAGATGGAGCATTTTGAAACAAGTGGCACTCGTTTGTTGAGTTTTCACCATCTTGGCAGAGATTCTATTTTTGCTACCAAGGTGCCTGTTTCTAGGTTTTCACCAAGGCACTTTTTCTTTTTCTCATTTTTTTTTGTATTTTTCATCATTTTAAATTTTTTTTTGTACTTTTGATATTTTTTACTTTTTTTTTGTGATACATCAAGGTGCCTATTACTAGGTTTTCACTAGGATGTTCATTTTTTTTAGGACTTTTTTTTATTTTTATGATTTTTTCAGGACATTTTTTAATATTGAATGCCTTAGGCGTAGAATTTCTTCAGATGGAGAACATTGATTGGTTCTTAGAGCTGTTCTCCTTTAGTTGTTGAGAGTTGATAGGCTCCAGAACCAAAAGTAGCAGTGATAAAAAAAGGACCTAGCCAGTTGGGTTCAAACTTCCCCTTGCGTTCTCTATGTGATTGATCTTTAGGATTCTCTCCCAAGACTAGATCGCCAACCTGAAATTCTCTGTGTCTGACTTTCTTGTTGTAACCTCTAGACATTCTCTTCTGATATACTCTGAGATGATCATATGCTGCTTGTCTGCACTCATCTAGTAGTTCAAGTTCTTGCAGCCTAGACACTCTGTAGTCATCATCAGTTACTAGACCATGCATTCTTATTCTTAGTGATGGGATTTCAACCTCGATAGGTAGTACCACTTCAAACCCATAAACTAAAGTGAATGGTGTAGCCCCAGTGGGTGTTCTAATACTTGTTTTGTAGGCCCAAATAGATAGATTGATCATGAGATGCCAATCTCTTCCTATTTTATTAACTGTATGGTGCAAGATTTTCAATAGATATTTGTTTAAAGCCTCTGCTTGTCCATTCCCTTGAGGATAGTAGATTGATGACCAATGTTGTGTAATGTTGAATTTGGCACATAGATCATCTAAGTCTCTATTCTTGAATTGTCCACCATTATCTATGACTATAGAATGTGGAATACCATACCGACATATGATGTAGTTCAAGATGAACATTGAAATTTGTTTGCCAGTTGCTTGAGTCAAAGGGACTGCTTCTACCCATTTTGTAAAATAATCTGTAGCTATAATAATATGGGTATGTCCATTAGAAGAATGAGGATTTATGGATCCTATAAGATCAAATGCCCATTGGTGAAAAGGCCATTGTGTAATAAAGGGAATTAGATCTCTCCCTGGTGCATGAATTAAGTTACCATGTACTTGGCACTTTTGACAATTCTTAGCAAACTTGATAGCCTCTTTTTCCATTTCAGGCCAATAGTACCCAGCCCTAATAAGTTTTCGAGCTAGGGTTAAACCGTTAGAATGTTATCCACAAATACCTTATGGAATTCCTCTAATGCACATTGAGACTCTTCCCATTCTAAACATCTAAGGAGTGTACCATCTAGACCTCATTTGTACAAATCGTTACCAATGATGACATACCAGGATGCATTTCAGATAAGGTATCATTTCTCATGGCGGTTGAAGGTATCAGGAATGATTTGATCTTGGAGATAGGAGAAAAAGTTTTTTTATCGGGATGAATCATGACCAACAATAGTGTAGATCATGTGGGTTTTGAGGGAACCATATGCAGGATAAGATAGTGCTTCCACTAGGAACTTGTAGCGTAGCTCATGTTCGGGCTATTGTAGTAAAGTAGATAGCATTGCCATAGCATCAGTAGCTTTGTTCTCTGATCTAGGAATTTTCTCAAATGTAATAGATATAAAATATTTCTTTAGATCATCTACCATTCTCTTGTATGGGATCAACTTTCCATCTTTTGTTTGATACACATCATTGACTTGGTGTATTACAAGTTGTGAATCTCCATGAACATGTAATTCTGTTATTCTCCACTCAATTGCTATCTTCATGCCATTAAGAAGAGCTTCATATTTAGAAATATTGTTTGTACAAGGAAACTTGATTCTAAATGCTTTAGGGATTGAGTATCCTTGAGGAGTGATGAACAATATGCCTACTTCAGATCCATTCTATGTATAGGAGCCATTAAAGAATAAATTCCATGCTCTAGAAGAAAGATTCATGACAGAGGAATCTGGGAATTCCATTTGCATTGGTGTATCATCAAAAAAAGGTGCATCAGCCAATTGATCTACAATTACTTTTCCCTTGATAGCTTTTCTTTCAACATATTTGATGTCAAATTCACTTAATAGCATCACCCATTTAGCTAATCTACCTATGAGGGAAACTTTTCTTAGGAGGTACTTTAGTGGATCAATCTTAGCTACCAAATGTGTGGTATGAGATAACATGTAGTGTCTCAATTTTTGTGATGCAAAGATCACAACTAGACAAGCTTTCTCAATCATTGAATAGTTCCTCATATGCTACCAATGTTCTACTAATATAGTATATAGCTCTTCCCTTCTTGTTCTCATCATGTTGTGCTAGTAATGCCCCTAGTGATGTATCTGTAGTGGAGACATATAGAATCAATGGCTTCCCTTGTATAGGAGGCATCAAAATATGAGGATTCGATAGATATTTATTGATATGATTAAAGTTCTTTTCACATTCCTCATTCCATGCAAAGGTCAAACCTTTATGTAATGTCTTTGTGAAAGGTTGTGATATGTTCGGTAGCTGAGATATGAAGTGTCTAATAGATTGTACTCTCCCTTGTAATGTTCTCATTTGACTGATATTCTTGGGAGGTTGCATCTCCATGATAGCTTTAACTTTAGTTGGATCTACTTCAATTCCTTTCTTTGAAACAATGTAGCCTAAGAGCTTTCCATAAGTGACACAAAAAGCACACTTCTTAGGATTTAATTTGAGACTAAACTTCTCCATGCGGTCTAATATTTTGCCCAAATCCTTTAGATGTTCAAATCTTATCATAGATTTTGCCAAAGTATCATCAACATAATCCTCCATAGTTCGATGCATCATGTCATGAAAAATAGATGTCATAGCTTGTTGATATGTAGCACTAGCATTCTTAAGCCCAAATGGCATGACATTCCAATAGAAGGTACCCCATGCACATGTGAAAGTAGTTTTCTCTTGATCTTATGGAGAAATTTTTATTTGGTTGTATCCAGAAAAACCATCCATCAAAGAATACATCTCAAAACTCGCAGTCATGTCCACTATCATATCAATATTAGGTAATGAAAAATCATCCTTAGGGCATGCTTTGTTTACATCTCTGAAATCTATGCACACTCTGATTGATTTATCTAGTTTAAAAATAGGTACAATATTAGAGATCCATTCAACATAGTCAATAACACAGATGAATCCAACTTTTAGTAGTTTCTCTAATTCAGCTTTGACCAAGAGTGCAAGATGTGGATGCTTATTTCTTAATATTTTCTTAATAGGTTTGACCCCTGGAGCTATAGATAAATGGTGCATTATAAGATCAGGATCCAACCTTGGCATATATGAATATTTCCATTCAAAGTTGATCTTCTTTTCTGTTAAGAATGTGGTAAATTTTTGCTTTTCTTCTTTTGATAAGGATTACGCTACATGGATCAACTGCGGTTCTTCTGTTGTTCCCAAGTTGATGGATTGAGTGGGCTCAATTAGTACTGGAGATATGTCATGTAAATGACTCAGAAGGACATCAAATATCTCATCCTTAGGTGCCTCAGAGAGGTTTTCACCTTTGGATACATCTTTTATTTTTACTTTTGTAGGTTCTGAGACTGTCACAAAGTGGTTTTCACCCTCCGAACTCCTTTTCTTTTTATTTTTACTTTTATTCTTTTGACTAAGATACTTGATGTCTGACTCTATCATGCTAACACTCAGCTCACTGATGGAAGTCCTCATAGGCTCAACTGCATTGAGGTAGCAAGCAAGGGCATAGTCATTGGAAAAGGTATAGATATCTCAGCGTGGATTCATGGAGATTTGGTCAAGAAGTTCAGGATGTTGGATAGTCAAAGCGGTGAAAGATTGGGAAATATTGTTTACGGATATGGATCTATCATCATTGGTCCTAACCCAAATCTTGAGTTCGAAGGTGATATTACAACTCAAAACATTCAATTTGTGAATAGGCTCAATGTCATTGTGGGAGTCCACTTCAGCCATCGGTGGATCAGACTCGTTAAGTTCATTATTTTGCTCTAGACTTACATTGGGTTTAGGTGCATATTGGTGAATAACATCAACATGTTTTTTTGTGATAAGATCATCTTCTTCAGGAATGACTCCCCATTCATAGTCATTAGATTCTTCATCTATGCCTCTAGGAAATTTGAGAATGTGTGTAAAGTCAGGATGAATACCCCATGAAGGGTTACCCTCAGATTTTGATTTGAATTCATACTCATGGGAATCTATTTCAGAATAACTACCACCTTCTTTGTCTGTTTGATTTCCTTCGAGATCAACTGGTTCTTGTGGTGCAACTGTCTCTTGTTCTATAGTAGGTTCTTGTGTTTCTACTACATTGATTCTTTTTACTGTATCATCTTCAGCTTCAAGGAGGTTTTTTATTTCTTTAGGCAAACGCTCATAAAGAATGAGCTCATCAGTGGTGGTGTAAGAATCATCACTGTCAAATTGTTCAGCTGCTTCTTCTTTTAATTGATTTTTTGTGGATGGCTCAATCTATTCTAAGACATGTGGGGAGTTCTTGTTAAGATAGAAAGGCTTCTTATTATATCCTAGTCCTATTGTATCCTTGTTTGCTCAGCCATCGTGATCAAGAGGTGATAGAAGACCCTTACCTTGTAGTCCTAGAGGTCCTTTTCTAGTATATCCCATTTTTGTGATCAATTTGTCCCTTGGTCCGTATGACTTTTGAGGAATTTTGCTTGAAGTGGAGTCACATTTCTGGACTGATTGGGATTTAGGCTCATCCTTGTATAACCATGCAAGCATGGCTTCATCTTCCTCAAACTCTTGTTTAGATACTTGTTTTGTGACAAAGCTTCCATTGAATATGACCTGGGATTCTTTAGCTGTAGGTTTCACTTTATTAGAAGGTTGTCCATAAGATTTAGGGGACAATGTGAGAGATAAAATAGGTTCCATTGTGTATTTTCCCATATCATTGTCTTTGATTTTGACTTCTTTAGCAATGTCTTCCATTTTGGATGTTGAAGCAATGTCTATCTGCTTAGTGGAAGATTCTCTATTATTAGGAACTAGTTTATCATCACTTTCTTTCAAAGCATTGCAAGTTATGTATAGGTTCATTGGAATCGTCACCTCTACTCCTTCATAAGGAAATTTCACACATTGATGGTATGTGGAAGGAATAGCTCTCATTTCGTGTATCCAAGGTCTTCCTAGAAGGATGTTGTAAGCCAAAGGTAGATCAAGAACTTGACATATGGTGTCTCTGATAACAGGTCCTATTTTGATAGGTAAGACATTAGTTCCCTTGGAAGATCTTTCTTGCTCATCATATGCTTTGATAATTATCTTCTTCTTAGGATCAATGGTAGCTTTAGAGAATCCCAATTGTGTGATCAAGCTGTAAGAATAAATATTGAGACCAACACCTCCATCTATTAACACACATTTGACATGATGGTTTTGGATCAAGACTTCAATGTGCAAGGGCTAGTTATGTTGATGACTCAAGGAATTATCATCTTCCTCTGAAAATGAGATATACTATGGAGACTTGAGATGACCAACCATAGTCTGGAATCTATCTAAATCAAGGTTGTCAGGAACATTGGATCCAAGAAGAGCTTTGTCTAGAATGGCTCTATGAGCGGGAGATATCTGAAGCAACTCAAACATGAAGATTTTTGGATTTGTATGCTGGAGTTTTGAACAATACTATATGATGTAGGCCTCGCGTCTTTAGGATTTGAAGATTTAGATATAGCCTTCTATTTAGAAGTAGAAGAGAGATTGAAAGGCATATTAGGGACATTTGATGAATCTAGGATTTGTCCTTGCAGATGTGCTTGAGCTTGTGATTGAGTAACTGCGTTTGTTGATTGATTTTCTCTATCTTTTCTTACAATTGTGATGACATTGCAACGCTCAGATAGGCATGGTTCAACCATATTGATGATAACATTGTTTCCAGAGTAGGCATAATTGACTTTAGCACCCATATTAGGTTGAGAAGAAGAATCTTCTTTACCATGTTTCAGAAATGGTTCCGTGAATGTCGTATGATCATTATTGCTTTTATGATTGTTAATCATGATTTATCCATTATCAATTTTGTCTTGTATGAGGTGTTTCAAGTGTACACAATTATTGGTTTTATGACCCTTATTATGATGGAAGTCACAGAAATCTATCTCTTTCCACCATTTTGGTTTAGGTTCAAGATCAAATGGTTGGATCTCAGGAAAGTAAATGATGTTGTTAGCCAATAGAGTTTTCATTGCAGATTCCAAGGATTCTCCAAGAGGAGTGAATTTGATGTTAGGATCTGTAGCCCAAGGTTTGTAGGCAAATGGCTTCTTGTTAGATTTTGTTGCTTTAGCTTCAAAAGCTTTGATGGCTTGGGTGCCAACAGTGAGATTGAAAGCAGGTGCCTTAGATGGGGCATGCATATTATCAACAATGTCATCTGTGACAATGCCTTTATTCTTGTTCCAATTTTTGCCTTTGTCTTTAGAACTAGATCCAGATTCATAATTGTCCTTTTGAAGTGATATGTCTCCTTTTTGCACAAGTACTTTCTCAATTTTGATTGTGTTTTCTACCATCTTATCAAAGGATGTATGATTTTGCATTTTCAAATGGTAGTTGAGTTCTGGAATGAGATTGTTGATGAAGATTTCCAACTTCTCAGTTTCTAGAATGGGTCTAGCATATAGAGAAAACTTCTTCCTCCATCGTTTGAGAAAAGTTAGGAATGGTTCTCCTGAGTTCTGTTTCAGATTGTAGATATCGATCATAGTGACTGGATGTTGGATATTGTAGGAGTATTTTTGATAGAATAGTTTGATTAAATCCTCAAAAGTTTTGATAGCTGGAGGCATTTTTGAGAACCAATGAATAGCCGACCCTCCCAGAGATCGAGGGAAAAGACGCATTAGGTAGGTTGGTTCATACATGAACTCCATAGATTGAGTACAAAACTCTCTGACATGATCTTGAGGATCAGATTTTTTGTCATACTTATCATACTTAGGTATCTCCACTCTTTTAGGGAATGGTGACATCTACAAGTCTTTATCAAATGGAAAAGGGCATAGAGCCTCCATGGAGAACTCTTTAGGTTCCTTTTATTTTTTAAGTTTGTTAAGTTTGACTTGCATGGCATTCATCTATTTCATCATAGCGGTGATTGGACTTTCTTCCTCATGCATAATGATATCTTCAACATTAAAGTTGGGAGGAATTTTAGCCCCTTGACAAGCTAGTTCTAGAAAGTATGTTTCTTTCTCTTCCTTCAAGAAATGCCTCATCATTTTCTTGAAGTCATCATCTTTTTAATATTGAGCAATTTCAGAAGGTGTGGGTTCTTGATCCATACCATGTTGAGAGTGATGTCCTTGAGACCCATGATGTGTCCCTCCTTGAGACATGTTGGGAGTTTTAGGACTCCCTGGAATAGATTGATGTAGACATTGTTGATTAAATCCTTGGATTGATGGAGGAGGGGGAATATAACTAGTTTTTAATCGAATATTTCCAAGACCATTATCTTCTTAAAGACCTAAATTGTAGAGTTTGTCAAAGGTTGGACCCACATGAGTAGACAGAGGTAAGGTATGAGGTGCTTCTCTAGATTTCTTGTGTGAGGAAGCATGAGTTTCCACCATTAACCTTGGCTGA
Source organism: Chamaecyparis obtusa (assembly GCA_027943335.1). Taxonomy (NCBI): domain Eukaryota; kingdom Viridiplantae; phylum Streptophyta; class Pinopsida; order Cupressales; family Cupressaceae; genus Chamaecyparis; species Chamaecyparis obtusa. The sequence goes on from BSBK01005474.1 coordinate 507,599, forward strand.
AGCAAGAGAGCAAGACGAAGATAACTTAAGAATGAATTGATTCAAGAAGATCGAATGACACAACCTTGTCAAGATTGAATTGATTGAAGATAGATCAGATGTAAATGAAGGATACTATACCACAATAGTATGGGTAGATGCCCAAAAGATGGCATGCACAAGCTCACAACACTTAAGCCATTTTGTAAGAAGGCTGAATTTGAAGATAATTTGGACAAGGTTTTGACACAAGATGAAAAAGACTCAAATTGATAAATCAGAAGGCTAAATCAGACTCAAGAGACCACTTTAGGTAAATGATCAAATTTGTTCTAGTTTTTGCTCTGTTCCTAACATAGTGAATGTTTTGACAGAATCTGGAAATAGGTTGTAAAAACTGGATTTCTGACAAGTCTCTAACAACCTTTTGAAAATTATCAAATGAATTTTTGTAGGCTCGTACGACACTGGGTATGCTCTCAAATGACAATTGACAAGACTTGTATGACAATTGCTACTAGGGATAATGTTCTTTTGATTTATGGTGACAACACTCGTATGATAAAGTATTGGCTCCTGTACGATAATACAGGGGTTCTGAAATGACTTTTTCTCAAAACTCGTATGACAATCTGAGACTGTGGGATGACTTTTGACTCTAGAGAGGAATTTTGCTTCATATTTTGCAATTTTTAGGTTTTTAGTTTCAGATTGTTGGCAAAGTTTTCTGTCTAATTTTGAAGATCTGTGTGTAATAGTCTGTGTCAAATAACCAAGTAGATATCAAGCACACAAAACAATAAGCAAGGGAAGCAAACAATTGTTTGAAAACAATGAACAAGGGCAAAAGAAACCTTGCGCATGAACAAGCAATAGTGGCTTAATATGCTAATCCCTAGGAGTGCTATTTGTGTATGTTCCAATTTTTTTTTCAATAACGTACATATTCCTAGAAAATGAAAAATTGGCCTTGCTAAGGTTTGTAGTAATGGTCTGACTCTACAAATTTTGTGATCTCAAGAGGGTGAACTCCAATCTAGGCCCACTGGGGTTTTGACATAGTCTGAGAATTTAATCAATTAGGATCTGCTAGGGAGATCTGACAGCCCAACAAGAGACCACACCTGTGAAGATTTCCTCCACAAGGACATTTATATAGCGGTTGTTGCTACCATGATGAAAATGGCTATTACCACTTGAGGTTCCATCCACGTGGTTGACCCAATTAAGAGAATGTCCACTATGGTTAACCCTCTCTAAAGGTGACTCACAAAAGATACCACAGGGGGACTAGATCAGATTCGAGGATCTGGGTTTCTGGTACTATCCAAAAAGGAAGTAGAGCATAATCCCCTAGCCTCTTCACTTCACCAAAATAAAGTAGACAGATTAATCCGACATGCTAAGACTGAAATTATCTCACAAAGATCTATGATGTCAGGTGCTTATGATCTATCAACCTCTCCGGAGAGAGAATGTATCGATCAAAAGTTGAAGACTCAAAAATCTAGTAGAATGCAAGACAATCTTAGCATCCTCCCTACCTACAAGGGGATCCTTCATCAAGAAGAGCTTCACATGCATGAACAAGCGAAAGAAGCCCACTCTCTCAAGATCATCCACAAATAGTGTTCATATGGCCTATTTACTATGTGTAATAGATATATAGAAATCAAATCTGTGTTCATTTTATAGCCCAAAATGAAGTTTGTGATATGAAAGCAAGAAAAGTCACACAAGCTTGACATGTGAGAGTTCATTTTATGTCCAAATCAAAGTGTTATCATATCGTAGGAGAATACCTAAATTCCTCGCAACACACTTAGTAGATTTTACCTATTTTAGAAATTTAGTTGCGCTTTTCCCAATCAAAATGAACAAAGATCAATTAGAAATAGTAGAGTTCAATTGTTAGAGTTAGTTGTTAGTCCAAATCTGAAAAACTACCTAAAATTCAGAAATGAAAATTGAATCCTGGCATTGAAACTCGTACGATAGTGGGTTACCTCCCAGACGATAGTCTGAAAACTTGTATGACAGTGGGTGTCTTTCCAAATGACAATGTACCCCTCAAACGATAATCTCCAGTTGTTGAAATGAGCCTTGAAATCCTCAATTGTTGTACGACAACCAATAAATTTTGGTACGAGTTTCTGACAAAACTCATACAAAAAATGTATGGATAGAGAATAAAATCACAAGATTGACCAGAAAATGATAGAAAATAGATAGAAAATGAAATAGAAGAAATGGAAACTCATTTCAGGGCCCCACGATGGGTGCCAAAAATGTGTGTGTGAATTTTGTACCTAGCTGTAGACACAACACTTCAGTAAAACATCAGAGGTTAGCGAAATCAAAATCTACAAATAAATGAATCCAAGCTAACTAGGTGATTTACTGCCTTCTAGTAGGTGTGAGTATGATGTTCTCAGATTGAAATCAAGATTAGTGACAATGCAACACCTAAACGAAGGATTTGAATGCAAAACAATGAAAGACTGTATGAATCTAGATTAATCTATATTTTTGTATTTTCTATGCAATAATATGAAAAACTTGATATGAATCTAAGCTAGATGAATGAAATTGAATGTAGATTTAATCTAAGAATGCTATGAATGAATATGAATACTATGATATGAAAACTATGCAAACTATGATCAACAATGAAAAATCTCACAAATCGCCTGTCCCAAGTGTTTAATCCTTCAATTGCCAATTCGGCAGAGTAATTGTGCAAATTTGAGTGTTGATAATTATGAAGAGCTGAGCCTTGATTTTATAGAAATCCAGGGCTTTGAGGGTGCATGAGAAAGCCATAAATAACTCTTGATAAACTCAGGTTGATTTTTGAGTTATCAAGAAATCAGAGATAATTAACTCACAAAAATAATGCAAAAGCAGTGTTTAACTCAAAATAGAGTTTAGATCAAATTTCAACTCATCATCAGATGTTGAGTTTTAATTTTAAAATTGATTATTAATTTCTAGTTGCCTGTTTTTTTGATTGTACATGATTTCATTTAAATTTATTTTTAAAATAAAGTGATTTATTCTCAACTTGACTGATTTTTAAATTAAAACAATTGATTTATGGGTTAATTAATTATTAAATCAAAATTTTATTCTAAAACTATATTATTAAATATTGACAATTGACATTAATTAATTAAATAAGAATTTAATCAATTAGTCATGAGATTTTTGATTTATTGTCAAAATTAAATAATATAATTTAGGAATAAATAGAATTAAATCTAATTAAATAATTAAGTGGCAGCATTAAATCTAATTAATTAAATATTCAGAATATTCAATTAATCAAACTTTTAGGATAAATAAGATTTATCGCCAAATAATTATTAAATCAAAGATAATTAGGATAAATAGGAATATTCTCTAATGCAGAATTTAGGATTTAATCAATTAGGATTCGATAATGTGCAGATGTGCCTTAGGTTAGGACTTTTGTGTTGATTTCATTCGATTTGAAGATGTAAGAGGTTAATGAACCTATAACCCATTTTTGGGGTATTACAACTTCGACCAAACTTCGAATTTTTTGACAGATTTTGTGAAATACTTTGTAGGAAACCAAGTAAGGGGTATTCTTGAGTTCAAACACATTGAGATACTACAATGAATTATAAATCACGAATTCAAGTGCTATAAAATTAATGTATTGCTCTAGATTTCATATGGACATTTTGTCAAATGGTTGGCATGTATGTTTATTCAAATGGAGTTTCAACAGAGTTTCCTAACACCATAAGAATTTAATTTTCTTAGATCTGAAATGCTGATAATAATCTCATTAGATTTCTAAATAAATTATACTTCAAATATCACTTGGAATGGATATATGAAAGGTTGATATCGAATTCTATGTCAATATTTATAGTATTAAATTGATCATAGTTGGAAGACTTAGTCACAACAAAAACTTGGCAAACCCAAAATTCTCAACTTGACAAAAAATCCAAAAAAAATTAAGAAATTTGAAAAATTGCATAATTTTTGTTAGAAATGTATATTTTTTGCAGACAAAAATGATGATGCATCCAATGGTATAATGATGGTATGGTGGTGACTTCTATATAACACAATTCAACATTTGAAATCTCAATAACAAGAGTGGTAGAAATAGTATATGACCCCCTTTAATTAGTTGTACTTATTAGTTGCCAAAAAATGGATAGAAAAATAATGCATGACAAAATAGTAAATTAAGTGATTCAATAAGTATGTACGAACATTGATTATTGAAAAGGGAATGGAAGCATGCAATGACATTGTTGTAATAAAAAGCATGCAGTGATGGTTTTTTATAGTGAGACATGGGTATGTGATTGGATAAGTCACTCATACAAAAAAATAATAGGGATGGGAGAGTGTAATACCTCAACACATCTAACAATTAGTCTAGTAGGAATTCATGGTAATTCCTCAACACATCAACACATAACCTGAAAGTACATGTAAGAGAAAAGAAATATCTACATCTGAAGAATTACATGTATATATGTTGAATCATAGCTATCTGAACATAAAAGCTTGTCTATATTGTATAGAGAAAGGAATGAAATTGATTCATTTGGGCTCACACAGGTCGTGAGCATAGCCAGCTCCTAAAAAGATATGGATGAATACAGACATACATAAGTAAATGAACATAAGAAAAAATGAACATAAGAAATAGGGTACCAGACATTGCCTGAAGAGATGATGGAATGTTGACCTGGGTGTGAATCCAGTGTGCTCCTTTTTAATCCAGAACTTGCAAGGAAGAAAGAAATGGGGTTATGTCCAAAGGATCTAAGCAATACATGTCATCCTATTACATATCCTCATTTACAGTTATGCATGTGCATAGTCAAGCCATACACCTCTAGAAGGGAAGCAATAGCAAGAGCATGATCAATGAGCAGGGAAAATGAGCATCAGGTGAACCATTGTTGTGGATGTTGTATCCAAACAACACAAAAACAACATCAAATGTTTCTGTTCCATTTGATGTTGATGTGGCACCATTTCTAAATGGACCATCCACAAAAATGACTCAAATCATGTAATAAAACCATGAACCCAAATGATCAAATAAGGAAGTCATTATCAAGCATCTATGAAGTTGAAGTAATAGGAAAGCAACATTGGTCATTATCAGTATCAGTGGTAATAATAAATCAATGATCACAATCTCATCAAAGCATGTCATTGAGCCAACTTAACCAGTCAACAATGAGCCTTGACATTGGGCCACAAACATAATGGAACAATAAACAATGATGCCCAAATAACAACGAATATGGTATTATGCCACAATCCGATCAAAGGGAACAAAAGCATGAAGAAGATGTAATACAAGGAGGAGAAAGTAACCATAGCCCATGGCCTCATCAAAATCAATATTGCTTTGACCAATACTTGAATTCAAATCATCCACAATGGTATGTCCACTATGTAAAGAGAAACAATAGAGGTGGAGATACCCTAGCAATATCTCACAAGCTCTAAAGCCTTTCAAAATAGTGAGCAATAAAGAAAGCATCTTAATTCTATGAGCATCCATGATAATAATGAAGAAAATAATGATGCCCTAAAGATCAACACGGGCTCAAAACAATGAGTGCCATGTATAGATATGGCAACATGGATTACCATGCCATGGCATCAAAACAATGGTAAATATTGATGCAATTATACAATGGTGAGCATGCACCATCATGATGCCATGTAAAACAATGCAAGGAAGGAGAAATAGTCACAGGCCCGTGGCCCTCACAACAAGCATACCCTCAAGTTAGACAATAGAAAATGGAAGGCAAGGTGCAAAGAAATTATCAAATAGCATGAGTAACAATAATACCAACCTCAACAAGTCGAACTCCCATTTGAAGTATGGAAAAGAAACAAGTTACCAAATCGGGCTCTTGATCACAGAGGCCGAATACCAGTCTATAATGTAACTTTCCCCAAGAAAATACAGTTAGGTCTCGATGCTTTTAGCATATTGTATCCTTTGGAGGGTCAGATTTTTAAGTTAGGCAAATGATTTATGTTTTAATGGATGGTTTTTTACTTTAAGTGGGTTGCGAACCTTATACATGAAAACATATTAATTAAATAATAACCCTATATCCTAGCATAAAGGTCCATTTTTTATTGCTATTCTAAAATGTGGAATGTTAAAATGTAAAATCATTGCTTGTATTATTCCACCTCTTTGCGTGTGTAACTGGGATTTGGTGGTGCAGGGGCACCAAGAAGAATTAGTCAAGCCTTGAAGACATCCAATGCAAACATGAAGACCTTGAAGGCATTCAATGAGACCAAGAGGGAATGGAAGATAGAGAAGGAACATTTGAGCATCAACTACACCATTTTGAACCCTATAATGTCATGCAATGACATTTCAAAGTAAGGATTGTTTAAATAGATTAAAGGCCCAAATTGATTGTAAATGGACCATTAGTGTCCACAGGGTGTCAAGGGGTAGTTAGGAGATTATGAGTGTTTCAAATAAGTCTCTTAGGTACTTAAACACCTTAGGAGTTTTTAATTTCCAAGTTTAATAAGTTTTTAGATAAATTTTAATGTTTGAATATTCAAATTTTGAATATAACAACTAGGAAGTTGTTAGAGGGTAATCCAATTTATGGGATCCTTAACCATTTTTTAAGCCATGTAACCAACCAAATGTGGTTGAGGTAGTTGGAATGGAATTAAAAATTCACCAAAGAAGTGAGGGTATAGAGAGATGCCTAGGATGTACGGACTGTTAATAGAAACTCAATAGAATACAAGTTTTTGCAATATTTGTGTTGTGTTTTGGACTGTTGGTTATTAGTTTGATTGGAGATAAGTTCCAATGCACTAGAGAAAGGATATAATACATTTTAAAAGACTTGTTGATTCCTTAAAGATCATTTTAATTCTCTGTTATTTACATTTTTATATCTTTAACAGTCACAGTGAGCATATTGTCCATGTTATTTTGATTTCTTCATGATGAACATTCATCCCATGAATTACTAAGGCCTTGAATTCATGGGATGAAGTTCATATAAAATGTATCATAGTCTTTTAATAGTATGCATGTGTGAGGGAGAAGTGAAAGAACAGGGTGATCACCATGCTTGGAGCAGTGAAAAATCATTGAAATGTGTGGGTATAGTATAACAGTGAGAGATTGGGTTGAACAATAGTGGTATTTTATGATTTTAGGAGTCTTAGGGTGTTGAATAAAAGGTGAATCAATCACCAATTGAACCTAGAAGTGTTGGGAAGGTCTAGATTTAGAAAGCCGTAGAAACAAGGGTTTAGGGACATCAATTTGGGGCTTTTGGTGTTGCAGGGACATTGGGTCTAATTCCTTTTGGACTTAAGCATTTGGAGTCATTATAAGACATTGTTTAATGTTTGGGGTCTTGGGAGTGAAAGCAAGACAAGGTTTCTTTGTTAATGTACCCATTTTCATGCATTTTTGGAGCCATAGGGGTTGAGCAGTAGCACATGCTCCAAAACAACCATATCAACCCTTTTGATATGACAATGTAATAATAAAAGGTTCTCGAAAACACTGATTATTTTGATCATTCCTTCAGGAATTTGTAGAGATAAGTGGCATTTTCCTTCGTTGCAGGGCTATTAGACAGGGCAATTAGGCCTTTGGCTAGTTTGGGGAAGATTGAAGAATTGGGTACTTTAGGTATTGCCTAAAAGTCTAAAATCCATAAAACACTCTTAGATACAACCCATAGATATCATTTATATCATTTTGAATCCTTGGGAGAGGTCTTGACAATATTGAGCTCTTTGGAAGCATTTGAGTCTTTGGGGGATTGTAGCTTTGTTAAAGCAAAATCTATAAACTTACCTTGTTGAAAACATGCACCACATTTCCTCTGCATCATTTGGGGAAAGTTAGAAATGAGCCATTAAATGCACCCTAGTTTACATTATTAAGTGATCTTATTTAGATTTGTGTTCATTTAATTTGGCTATAAACTGAAAGTACATGTAAGAGAAAAGAAAGATCTACATCTGAATAATTACAAGTATATATGATGAATCATAGCTCTCTAAACATAGAAGCTTGTATGTAATATACATAGAAAGGAATGAAATTGAATCATTTGGGCTCACACCAACCATGAGCATAGTTGTGTGTGTGAATTTTGTACCTAGCTGTAGACAACACTTCAGTAAAACATTAGAGGTTAGCAGAAATCAAAATTGTGCAGTGAAATAGAAACTAATCTAACCAAGTGATTTACTGCCTTCTAGTAGGTTTGAGTATGTATTCTCAGATTGGATCGAGATCAGTGACCTTGATGACACCTAAACGAAGGATTTGAATGTAGAATCTAGATATGAGATGAATGCAAATTAACCTATAGTTTTGGATTTTCTATGCAATAAGATGAGATAAACTGATATGAATCTATTCTATATGAGAAATTGATACGACATGCAATTAATCTAACAATGATATGCTATATGATATGAATGCTTTAAACAATGAAAATCTCACAACAGCTTTTGATTCGCAAAGATGGATTCTTCGATCACCAATTCGACAACGTGAGGATGCAATTCATGGATTCGATCCAAATGAAGAGCTGAGGCCTTAATTTATAGAAATCCAGGTCTTTGGAGGTGCATGGAAAAAGCCTTAAATCTCTCTTGATAAACTCAGGTTGATTTTTGAGTTATCAAGAAATTAGAGATAGATTAACTCATAAAAATCATGCAAATCAGTTTTTTGATTTAAATAAGAAGTTGAGATCAGCTTTCAGCTCAAAAGAGAGTTGAGTTTATTTTTAAAACAACTTGAATTGATTTTTTGATTTAAAGTTTAAATATTTTTTGGATGTGCATAATTAATATGAATTAATTTAATAAATAAAGTGATTTATCCTCAACTTAACTGATTTTAAAAATAAAACAATTGATTTATGGGTTAATCAATTATTAAATTAAACTTTTATTCAAAAACTATATTATTAAATTTGACAATTGACATTAATTAATTAAATAAGAATTTAATCAATCAGTCATAGGATTTTTGATTTCTTGTCAAAATGAAATAATACCATTTAGGAATAAACTAAATTCAATTAAATAATTAAGTGGCAGTATTAAAACTAATTAATTAAATATTTAGAATATTCAATTAATCAAACTTTAGGATAAATAGGATTTATCCCCAAATAATCATTAAATTAAAGATAATTAGATAAATTAGGAATAAGGAATATTCTCTGATGCAAAATTTATGATAATCAATTAAGATTTCGATAATGCTCAGATGTGCCTTAGGTTAGGACTTTGATGTTGATTTCGTTTGATGTGTCGATATAGGAGGTTAATGAACCTATAGCCTATTTTTGGGGTATTACATTTTGCCCCTCTTTGAATCACTGTGCAAAGTGCAGTGGTTCAAAGACACTCTGTGTATGATGTTGAAACTGATGTTTGAAATTGATGTTTGAAATTGAAATTGATATGAAATAGAAACCGATTGAAATTGATATGAAGGTAATAGGTCCTGAATGACCAAAGATAATGTTAACTATAACAAAAATGAACTGATGATTGCGAAGAAGTGTCAAAACACCTGATTCTGAACCTTATGATTGCGAAGAAGTGAGTGACCGATTCTAGACCTAATTGTCGATAAGAATCACATTGGTATCACATCTAAACCCTTCAGTTACGAAGAACCAAGGAAATAACACTAATGAACCGATGGTTACAAAAGACTGATACAATTTACAAGATTAAGAGAATACCAGATTGATATGGATCTCGATGAATCTGATATGCCCCAAGCGATGAGGTCTTTTTGATGAATCAACAACTGGATGTGGTTGTTGTCTTGATTATTGAGGAAAGATATGATTTCAAATTTAGATTACAGACTTTGAATGATGTGCAATACCATGCCCCCTTCAGGATAAAAATCAAAATCTGACAAGAAAAGTTAGTGTTGATAGTTTAGAAGCATGTTAATTGATTCGAGAAGTGGTTAAACATGTTCGAGAATGCGTTCTGCATTGTTTGGAGGTCCAGAAGACCAAGTTTGACTAGGTTTGACCAAGAGTTGACCATGGTTGACCAAGTTGAAATTTTGATAGTTTGATGTAAGATAATCAGTTAAGTTGAATACTAGATTTCTGTGATGATTGAAGGTTGATTATGCAAGTAGTAGACCGTCCTGGGTCCAAAAATTTTAAATCACGATTTTGACATAGTAAATGATCTCAGATTTTGATCTTGAAAATGGGTTCAGAATGTCAAAATTAGCCACGAGTGCAATTTTCATGAAAAACGGAGCACTTTTGAAAATTAGGTCAAAAGCTATATAAAGGCCAGAAGGGTCATTTTCAATTCATTTCAACCTTTTGACTTTAGAAATCTTGTGTAGCCCTCTGAGCAAGAAAATGGTAGAGAAAGCTACAAAACCAAAGGTACCTGTGAGTTCTCATCAATTTGAGTACAGCTGGAGACACCAAAGACCTTGGCAGTACGGACATCCGGTAGGTGGACCTCTTTGCTTCTCTGAAAAGTTGATTTTTCCATGATTTATAGCATTTATAGCATTTTTCGTACGTGTTTTAATTTTGAATTTTTGAATGCATGGAAACTCGTACGAATCTCCAGCGAGACTCGTACGACTTTTGAACTGTAGATAGGTTGTCATTTCATTAACCCCCAAGACTCGTATGAGAGGGACCCAAGAGTCGTATGACATTTTGTCGGGTCCCTCATAACTCGTACGAGGAGGAACACATTTTTGTATCACTATGCTTTGTCGTATGGTATGATGTAGAAACTCGTACGACTCTTCCTGCCAGTCTGAAGTGTCATATGGAAAATAGTGGGCCTAAAACTTAGTATTAGGTCAAATTTTTGAATTTCTTGATCTCTTAGCTTGATTGTTGACCTTTTAACCCACCTTTTGAAATACTAAACTGTCCAATTCTTGCCCTTGTAACCTGTTCTGTGACCAAATTACTGATAGGATTCCCTATTTCTGTACTGTGTAGGTCATATATCCACATGTTCATGTACGAATTTCACATCTAGCTACTCAGAGATTATGTGTGTCACTGCCAGACCCTATGAGGGTACACCTTGCTTCCTATGGATTTGAGTAACTCATACATTTACCCGAGATTAGGGTAAATCATGGACTTTTGACTGCTCTGATTGAGAGATTTCATTCAGAGACCTAGACATTCCATTTACCGATGGGGGAGATCACTGTTACCCCCAAGGATGTGTATCGTATAATGTGCATTCCCTTCCATGCAGGCCGATGGCCAGAGTATGTGAGTTCAGGGAACTCAGGTTTATTAGCATTCAGACATCTCTTTGGAGATGATACTCAGATGACTGCCTCCATTTCTTGGGAGACCTTAGTGCAGTGTTATGGACAGATGCACCGGCTAGAGTGCATTATTGTCGGGATGATAGGAGGGATTATCATGTATGATCGTCAGTAGAATGGTCTATTGATGGGCTGGGCCCCGATGGTTGCATGTCTGATGGCGACACCTTCTGAGTTGGCTTGGGGTCAGTGTCTTTTGGCCCATATGTTCTCTAAGATGCATGAGGTAGTGTATCAGGAGAGCAAGTCTTTTGCAGTTGGAGCTTTAGTTCTACAGATCTGGGCGTGGGAGCATATCCTGGTTTTGAGACTAGTGTGTACCTTGTAGAGGCAGCCTCAGGAGCCTGTTATTTATGTATATGCTAGATATGTCATATAGGGATGGATGGGTCATGTGGAGTACTGGAGGCAATGCTTCAATGACATGAATTTTGTGTGATGGAGACCATATGTGGGTATAGAGCCTTGGCCTACTGCACGTGAGCAGTTTAGTTTCTTCTTTCAGAGCCATGTACTGATCGGGAGGTCATCCTCCACTTTAGAGAGATTCATTATCACTCGGGTGTGGCGGTAGTATGGACGAGTACAGGATGCCCCAGAGGATTATGCCACTTATGCTCAGATAGCTAAGGAGCTCAGGCTCAGATGGACCCAGAGGCTTTCATATGCTTTGTGTTCATAGGAGTACAATTCTATTATTGACATAGATTGGGAGTACAGGCCATATGTACTTGATGCTGGAGTTATAGATGGATTCATTGCTTGGTTTGCTGACCATCCCATCCACAGGTTCTTAGATCCTACAGAGCTTATACCCTCTATGGAGGAAACCATGGATGTGACCGGGGCACCGATGGGACAGGGTCCTAGACCCACACAAGTTCCTATTGCGCATCCCACACCTCTGAGACCTAGAGCAATGGCTCCTCTTCAGAGACCATCAGGATAGATGAGGCCCCCTCGTCCCACTAGTTCTAAAATAGATAGATCTATAGGTTATCATAGAAGGACAAGGGGAGAGGGTGGTACTCTAGGGAATGTTGGCACAACTGATGAGGTACTTGTAGCAAAGCAGGTTGTGGGTGGTGGAACTGATTCGATAGAGGAGGATACTGGATTTGATCTAGGTGGAGAGGTTAGACACCGTAAGGCTTAGAGAGTAGAGACTATAGAGCAGACTACCCTAGATACTAAGATGCCAGCAGCCGATGTTGATCCTACTGTTCCTCTTACTCCACAGGAGACTATCAGCCAGATCAGATTACAGGTCAGGGACCTAAAGGTTTGTAGTGCATGGTGGGAGGAGAGATATATAGAGGCTGATAAGCAAAGCACTGAGCTTCGTGTAGAGGTGCAAAGATTACAGGCTGAGGTGATTCATCAGACCGCACAGGCAGCTTACTATATGTCCACATATTACATTATTGTTCCTACTGCATAGAGAGTCCCTACATACTCTCAGTACATGATGTCATTAGAGGGAGCCAGAGCACCTAGAGTAGAGGTAGTACCGAATGCACCACCTCCACCTCCACTAGATGCAGAGGATTAGGCTGATAGTTGATTTGTTTTGATATGTTCTGATATACTATGCTCTTTTTGATCATTGATATATTGTTCTAACTTTGATAGCTCACATGAGTGTTTTCTTTTGTACACTATGCCAGTAGTGCACCCCTGACTAGTTCAAGATTTTTGATATATACATGAGATCGATATTGTGGTTATGACTTCATTTGTACTTGTCATGTTTTTGATTTATGATGATATCATGTGATGTTTATGCTATGAGTAGAGTAGAATGTATGTATGGACATATGCAATGCAATGATTTCTTTCATATGTATGGATGTAATGCAAATGTTTTTTGATTATGAAAAGATGTATGTATGATTTATGCTTATGCACATGGATGTATTGTAATGCAATAGATGGTTATGATATGAATTGTAAATGCAATGATACACATGATATGTTTTGTAGGAATTGATGAAGACAAGTACTCAGTCTTATGTCAAAAAGGATGTTTAACCCAGGAGGATAACTGCTTGCGACGTTATGAAGAGACCTTCAAGTTAGGTTTCATCTCTTGTTAGATTTGAATAGGTGATTGAAGAATCATTTAAGCGTTGAAGTTTTTTTAGCCATTGTGAGATCATACAAACATGCAAAATGTAAAGAACTATGTAAAATACAATGCAACCTAAGACCTAGGACCTAGTCACTGATCATGTGTCGGTCGATTTTATCATTGAATTTTTAGGTAACTGGATAAATCAATACAATGCCCACTAGTTATGAAACCATAGACATATGAATATCGATTTGTATGCATAGGGATCAATAAAACACCCACTGATTAGGAAACCATGGATATATGAATATTGATTTTGTTGTTTGGAATGTCGGATTAGATATAAGCACCAAGGCATAAGCGCTAGGATGACCTGAATATCATGTCCATTTTGATATAGCAATTTGTATAAGCATCAAAACATAAATGTCATGATGACCTGAATATGCCTTGCATTACAAACACATCAAACAGTCAAGAGATCATTCTAAATCCAATGTGAATTACCCATAGTGACCCTTTATCATTCACATCCTTAGGTAAGATTGTATTTCACAATAGGAAAAAGAACTCACTCAAAAAGATGATAGTTAGATCAAACTTCCTTGAATTTTATGGGTATCAATGGTCAAGGTACGCATGGCCATCCAATTCGAGATAGAGGCTCTTACAGTCGGACACCATTTCAATCCAGAATTTCCAAAGTTGTTATATTTTCACAAACAAATAGAAAACAAAGAAAAGATTATGCCCCCAGTCATCACTCTCTAAATCTTGTAAAAGGACATCATCGAAAAGCTCGAAGGGACACAATATGCAAAAATCTCAATGTGAATCAGTAAGCATACAACGAGATAAAAGCATGTAAAAGCATAGATTGTTTTCAGTTTGATGTTTGATTATGTTGTTGTAGATGCAAAATCCTTTCTGGAGACAAGACTGACTGACTGACTCAGATGAAGCTTCAAAGGATTCTGACCAGATATGATACGTCTAAGATACATTGGAGGCCATAGGATATGACATTGATTGTCCCCAAGTTTGAACATTGATAGGATACAGACGCTTGAGCTGATTGGTGTACAAACCAACTTATTGAAAATAGGAATGCATAAACAAAATGGGAGATATGTAAAAACTAAAGCAAGACTGAAAGCTGGGAAAGACCAAGATTGCACTGATAGATGGAGCATTTTGAAACAAGTGGTGCTCGTTTGCTAGGTTTTCACCATCTTGGCAGAGATTCTATTTTTGCTACCAAGGTGCCTATTTCCAGGTTTTCACCAAGGCACTTTTTCTTTTTCTCATTTTTTTTTGTATTTTTCATTTTTCCAATTTTTTTTGGTACTTTTGATATTTTTTACTTTTTTTTTGAATCATCAAGGCACCTATTGCTAGGTTTTCACCAAGATGTTCATTTTTTCAGGACTTTTTCCAATTTTTAAGATATTTTTCATGACATTTTACCATAGACTAAATGCCTTAGGCATAGAATTTCTTCAGATGGAGAACGTTGATTGGTTCTCAGAGCTGTTCTCCTTCAGTCATTGAGAGTTGATAGGCACCAGAGCCAAAAGTAGCAGTGATAACAAAGGGACCCAGCCAGTTGGGTTCAAACTTCCCCTTGCGTTCTCGATGTGATTGATTTTTAGGATTCTCTCTCAAGACTAGATCGCCAACCTGAAATTCTCTGTGTCTGACTTTCTTGTTGTAACCTCTAGAAATTCTCTTCTGATATACTCTGAGATGATCATATGTTGCTTGTCTGCGCTCATCTAGTAGTTCAAGTTCTTGCAACCTAGACACTCTGTAGTCATCATCAGTTACTAGATCGTGCATTCTGATTCTTAGTGATGGGATTTCAACCTGAATAGGTAGTACCGCTTTAGACCCATAAAATAAAGCAAAAGGTGTAGCCCCAGTAGGCATCCTGATACTTTTTTTGTAGGCCTAGAGAGCTGGATTGATCTTGAGATGCCAGTCTCTTCATGTTTTATTAACTTTATGGTGCAAGATTTTCAATAGATCTTATTAGAAGCTTCTGCTTGTCCATTCCCTTGAGGATAGTAGATAGATGACCAATGTTGTGTAATCTTGAATTTAGCACATAAATCAGCTAGATCTTTGTTCTTGAATTGTCCACCATTATCTATGACTATAGAGTGTGGAATACCATACTGACATATGATGTAGTTTAGAATGAACATAGATATTTGTTTCCCAATTGCTTGTGTCAAAGGGATTGCTTCTACCCATTTTGTAAAATAATCTGTAGCTATGATTATATGGGTATGTCCATTAGAAGAATGAGGATGTATAGCTCCTATAAGATCAAAGGCCCATTGATGAAAAGGCCATTGTGTAGTAAAGGGAATTAGATCTCTCCCTGGAGCATGAATTAAGTTTCCATGCACTTGGAACTTTTGAAAATTCTTTGCATACTTGATTGCATCTTTCTCCATTTCCGGCCAATAGTAACCAACCCTAATAAGTTTTCAAGCTAGTGTTAAACTATTTGAGTGTGACCCACAAATACCATCATGGACTTCCTCTAATGCAAGTTGAGACTCTTCCCGTTCTAAACATCTAAGTAGCATACCATCTAGACCTCATTTGTACAGATCATGACAATTGATGACATATCGGGAGGCATTAGGGATAAGGTATCTCTTTTCATGGCGGTTGAAGGTATCGGGAATGGTTTGGTCTTGGAGATAGGAGAATAGGTTTTTGTATCTAGATGAATCATGACCAACAATAGTGCAAATCATGTGAGTTTTAGGGGAATCATATGCAGGATAATATAGTGCTTCCACCATGAACTCATAGCATAGCTCATGCTCAGGCTGCTGTAATAAAGTAGATAGCATTGCCATTGCATCAACAACCTTATTCTTTGTTCTAGGTATTTTCTCAAACGTGATAGATATGAAATACTTCTTTAGATCATCTACCATCCTCTTGTATGGGATGATATTTTCATCTTTAGTTTGGTACACATGATTGACTTGATGGATTAGAAGTTGTGAGTCTCCATGAATGTGTAATTCTGTTACTCTCCACTCAATTTCTATTTTCATACTATTCAAAAGGGCTTCATATTCTGCAATATTGTTTGTGCAAGGGAACTTTAATCTGAATGATTTAGGTATGGAGTATCCTTGAGGAGTTATAAATAATATGCCTACTCCTGATCCATTCTATGTATAGGAGCCATCAAAGAATAACTGCCATTCTCTAGAAGAAAGAGTCATGATAGAGGAATCTGGGAATTCCATTTGCATTGGTGTATCATCAATCATATGTGCATCTGCTAATTGATCAGCAATAACCTATCCTTTTATAGATTTTCTTTCAACATATTCAATGTCAAATTCACTTAAGAGCATGACCCATTTAGCTAATCTACCCGTGAGGGAAGCTTTGCTTAGTAGGTATTTTAGTGGATCAATCTTAGCTACCAAATGTGTGGTATGCGCCAACATATAATGTCTTAGTTTTTGTGATGCAAAGATCATAGCTAGACAAGCTTTCTCAATCATGGAATAATTATTTTTGTATGCCACCAATGTCCTACTGATATAGTATATAGCTCTTTCCTTTTTGTTCTCATCATGTTGTGCAAGCAATGCCCCCAGTGATGCATCTGTAGCGGAGACATATAAGATCAAAGGCTTCCTGGGAATGGGAGGCATCAAGATAGGAGGATTTGATAGATACTTCTTGATATGGTTAAAGTTGTTCTCACATTCTTCATTCCACACAAATGTCACACCTTTATGTAATGTTTTTGTAAAAGGCTGTGATATGTTTGCTAGCTGAGATATGAAGCATTTGATAGATTGAACTCTTCCTTACAATGTCCTCATTTGATTGATGTTTTTGGGAGGTTCCATCTCCATTATAGCCTTTACTTTAGCTAGATCAACTTCAATGCCCTTCTTTGAAACTATGTATCCTAAGAGCTTTCCATAAGTGACACCAAAAGCACACTTCTTAGGATTTAGTCTGAGACTAAATTTTTCCATTCTGTCTAGAATCTTGCTCAAGTCATTTAGATGTTCAGTTCTAATCATAGATTTTGCTAAAGTATCATCCACATAATCCTCCATAGTCCTATGCATCATGTCATGAAAAATAGATGTCATGGCTCTTTGATATGTAGCACCAGCATTCTTAAGCCCAAATGGCATGACATTCCAATAGAAGGTACCCCATTCGCATGTGAAAGCAGTTTTCTCTTGATCCTCTGGAGCAATTTTTATTTGATTATATCTAGAAAAACCATCCATTAAAGAATACATCTCAAAACCCGTAGTCATGTCCACTATCATATCAATGTTAGGTAGTGGAAAATCTGTTAGAAAGTAAAGACCACCAAGATAACTGAGAGGGGGGGGTGAATCAGTTATCTAATAATTAAACCATTTATCAACTTCAATATCAACTTCAATAGCTTTAAACCATATAATCAATGCAGTAACCAACCATAGAAAGATAATCATACACAATGACACAATAACACAAGATATGTCACTAGTACATTTGGGGGCAATTTGCGATGGCAATTGCGATGGCTATGTGTCGCAATAGCGACACCCATTGACGTCATAGTTTTTTAGTCACAAATTGTGACGTCTATGGGTAGCCGTCGCAATTGCGACGGCTACCCATAGACGTCACAATTTGCGACTAAAAAACTACGACGTCTATTTGTAGCCATCGCAATTGTGACTCCGTCCCGTCGTAATGTCACCCCTTCACCCATTCTGGGCCTCTGTCGCATTGCAACGGTAGGGCGTCGCAATGGCGACGGCCCTCCCAAGCAATTGTGACGGGCGCCCGTCGCAATTGCGACGCTCGTGGGTAAATTAAAAAAAATAAATTATTTAATACATTGCTAATGAACCACATTAATGCTTTTTTCTTTCAACAAATGAGGACAGTCACTGTAAAGACAACATGATAATGTACACTCACTGTAAGGACAGTCACAAATGAGGACATCTCACAGTGACTGTCCCTTGTGTGATTGCCACTTGAATGTATTTCTATTCAGCCACATTAATGCTTTTCTTCTTCAACAAATGAGGATGGTCACTGTAAAGGCAACATGATAATGTACACTTACTGTAAGTGTACATTATCATGTTGCCTTTACAGTGACCATCCTCATTTGTTGAAGAAGAAAAGCATTAATGTGGCTGAATAGAAATACATTCAAGTGGCAATCACACAAGGGACAGTCACTGTGAGATGTCCTCATTTGTGACTGTCCTTACAGTGAGTGTACATTATCATGTTGTCTTTACAGTGAGTGTACATTATCATGTTGTCTCAATCTATACATGAACGATAATACAAATATTGAATGCATTATATTCTGTCATTCTATACATGTACGACGATTCAAATATCGAGTGCATTATATTATCTCAGTTTATACATGAATGATAAATTTCATTTGCAACTTGTATAGGAGGATCAGATGACACAGAAGACAAAGAATCTCAGGATGAGGTATGGGAGAAGGCTATATGAGAGGAAAAGCTAGGGCTTTGTTACTGTCCCTTGTGACAGTAACAAAATTTGATGAAAATAATTTTTGTTTCACTCAACTTTGACATTCACAACTTCCTCTTTTATTATAATAAGAAAAAATACAGTGACTTTAGAGAAAATAATGAAACTAATACAATTGCAATACGGTGGTATTTAGAACAAACAGAGCTTCACAACCATTAAAGAAGAAAAAAGCACATGCATATATCGAGTACTCCTCAATCGGAGAGATAGAGAAGAATTCAAAACATACCCAGACTGAACATGGCCATACCAAGACCAGCATCAGACAATATTCTTATTGACTACTCTAGGATAGCTGGCATTTCAACTTTCCATCTGCAAAATAGATTATAAAAACATGAAAATATATCAGAGATGTTTGATATTGATACAAAACAACACAGATTCATTTCTTCGTACACCTGTATATCATAAAAATCCTTGCACACTTTGAAAAATTGTATTGCCTTTTACTTACTCAAAAGTAATTTACATAAAGCAGTCATTTGATTAACATGGATCCTAATATTCACAAGTACATGGTCATGTGCTCCATCGTAGCATCTTATAGATTTAGATCTGTTCTCTGAAATAATTCAATGTTTTGTTTACAATCCACAAAAGAAATATTTTCCCTCGTCTACTTAATCCTAAACAAAAGGCCATATAGCAATATAGATAGAACTATATAATAGAAACCATAAACAATGGTAACCTTAGCAGCAACAAGAAATTGTTGCAAAAACTTTACCTTATCATACCCAGATTGTTGCTTTGCCTGGCAGAGGGAAATTTGATCAGTAAAATTGACCCAGAGTATGCTATCTCCATTGTCATGCTGGATAACAAAACACCAACTTTAATGGGCATGTACTGTCCCTTGTGTAATTGCCACTTGAATGCATTGCTATTGAACCACATTAATGCTTTTTTCCTTCAACAAATGAGGACAGTCACTGTAAAGACAACATGATAATGTACACTCACTGTAAGGATAGTCACAAATGAGGAAATCTCAGAGTGATTATCCCTTGTGTAATTGCCGCTTGAATACATTGCTATTGAACCACATTAATGCTTTTTTCCTTCAACAAATGAGGACAGTCACTGTAAAGACAACATGATAATGTACACTCACTGTAAGGATAGTCACAAATGAGGAAATCTCAGAGTGACTATCCCTTGTGTAATTGCCTCTTGAATACATTGCTAATGAACCACATTAATGCTTTTTTCCTTCAACAAATGAGGAAAGTCACTATAAAGATAACATGATAATGTACACTCACTGTAAGGACAGTCACAAATGAGGACATCTCACAGTGACTGTCCCTTGTGTAATTGCCACTTGAATGTATTGCTATTCAGCCACATTAATGCTTTTCTTCTTCAACAAATGAGGATAGTCACTCTAAAGACAACATGATAATGTACACGGGCTGTAAGTGTACATTATCATGTTGTCTTTACAGTGACTGTCCTCCTTCAAGTGGAAATTACACAAGGGACAGTCACTGTAAAGACAACATGATAATGTAGAGAAACGTTGTCATTTGTATTTTCAACAGCGCCGAGAGAGATTCCCTCCACGAAATCAGAGCTACAATTTCTGAGTACGTTGGGTTTATTTTTCTTTTGTCATTATTATGTAATCTGGTATTCAGCTATTACAGAGCTAAAATACCCAAAAATGAGGACATATTTGTGTTGAATTTATTGTTAGCGGCTTTGGTTATTTAGAAGTTTAATTTTATTTGTTCATCTTTCAAGCACAAACGTTTTGTGGACCGTAACGTCTTCATTGTTTCGGGTATGCAATGAAACATCCCTAACTTGCGACTACCTTCACGGTACTTGTGTACATTATCATGTTGTCTTTACAGTGACTGTCCTCATTCAAGTGGCAATTACAAAAGGGACAGTCACTATGAGATGTCCTCATTTGTGACAAGGACAGTCACACATGAGGACATCTCATAGTGACTGTCCCTTGTGTAATTGCCACTTGAATGTATTGCTATTCAACCACATTTATGGGCCCGTTTGGACCACGGCACACAGTAGCATCTACAGAGAAGAATATCCTAGGTGTAACAAGTTGTAAGAATATACCAACAGTTCTAAGAAGTTCCCTAGCACATAGTAGCATCTACAGAGAAGAATATACAACATGAGGGCAGCCACTGTAAAGACAACATGATAATGTACACTCATTGTATGTGTACATTATCATGTTGTCTTTACAGTGACTGTCCTCATTCAAGTGGCAATTACAAAAGGAACAATCACTGTGAGATGTCCTCATTTGTGACAAGGACAGTCACACATGAGGACATCTCACAGTGACTGTGATGCAGGGGCATCCCTCATGCAAACCAAAAACCATGTGATTGAAGAAAGACACCATGAAGCCAAGAAGTCATCCCATCCTATTAAAACAAGCACCTACTTTCCTAAGGTTACATCATATCACCATGGAGCCTTGTGTTGAAGGATTGATAGACTAAATGTTTTAAGATGTTTTCAATGGTTTAGTATTTAAGTTTTCTTGTTTGTAATAATGGTTAAAGGATTGATTAACATCTCCTTGTAACCCATCCACATGTTTGGACTATGACCCCTTGGTATTGTTATAAGCCTTGGGTATCAATTAGTCTTTGGATGTAATTTGATTGCTAGGTGTCTGTTAGGTGTTTTAGGAGTTTTGGAAGATTAATAAAGGTCTAAAACTATTCAAAACACATTTTAGCCTTTCTCGGCAAGAATGTTTGCAAAATTGTTAACAATATGTAATGCAACTTTTAAAAGTTGCTTCAAAAGTTGTTATTTGTTGTATTGAACGGACATAACCATCTAGATGGTTAAGAAACTATCCACAGAGCCTTTTTAGGCTTCCAATGGTCAAAGGAATGGCAGAGGAGACTTGGAGAACCATTTTTCTTTCAAAATTTAATAAATAACCCTGTTTTAGAGCATTTCCTGTGCAAAAACTAACTCTGTACGGATGTACGGATGATGGTTGTATGATCAAACTGGCTTGGAAATTGTATTAGAGATATTAGATACTCTGAGAGTTGGTTTGGAGGATTTAACTTGTTTTAAATCAAAGTTATTGTATTTTCTCTGAACCTTGTCTGCAAACCCTTGTTTTCAGGGTATTGACTACTCTTATGGCCATAACCTAAGTTTTAACCATTGAAAATTCTTTATTCTCGGCAAGATGAAGGTTAGACATGTATATTTTCATATTCCAAAGGCTTTAGAATAGGATGTTAAGTCTGTGCATGGTGAAGGCGAGCCCTAGTTCAAAGACTATTGTTTTTGACTAGGATTTGATGAGAAATGAAGGATCAGAGTCTAGAAGTGTGTGAAGGACCCCTAATCTTGGTTTTTGTGAATTTCTAAGGTATGAACAACAATCTAAAACTCTGATTCTAATTCCAGGAGCCCATTCTTCAACACTTGTCTTGAGACCCAAGCCTGATTGCATGCATTAGGTCTGCGGACTTGACAAGAAAGGAGGAGTGCAGGAGTGGAGTTGGGGTCTGAGGTTTGGAGGTCTAAAAGAACATCAAAAAGGGTTTCTAGAAATCACATAATGTCATTTAGTCTTTTGGCAATCTGCAGAGTTAATGGGGCAGAGCAGGTTTCATAGACCTACTAGAGCCACTAGGTCATTTTGCTATTCTGATGCCTTGGGCTGTTAGGACCAAAACTAATACATGTTTCTGGTTATTTAAGTGATATCTAAGTGGTTACTAAGTTTTGTTGAAGGGGGTAAGGTCTGGAACCTTAAGAACACCATTTGATCAAATTTAGAGCACTTGTCCCTAAAGAGAAAACTGAACTTGATTGGGTTTGAGTACATAAGTTGTTGTGTGATCTTTGAAACCTTTAAATTCATTACCTTGCAGAGTTCAAACATTCACCTATAAGAATCAAAGTTTGATTGTTTGGATTGATTCATTTTTGGTGTCTTGAAGTGGGTTGGGTAATGATCCATGTTTCTTTGCTGACCACTCTGCATCAGACTGTCCCTTGTGTAATTGCCACTTGAATGTATTGCTATTCAACCACATTTATGGGCTTGTTTGGACCATGGCACACAGTAGCATCTACAGAGAAGAATATCCCAGGTGTAACCTGGTTGTAAGAATATACCAACAGTTCTAAGAAGTTCCCTAGCACATAGTAGCATCTACAGAGAAGAATATGGGTCAACGAGGTTGACAGGCAATCTAATGGTAATAGTAATATCATAATTTGACATACTATCAGAAATACTTCCTAAATAGACTATTCAATCTTATAAGAGATGGATTCATGAGAACTATTATTTATGAAATATGAGTCAATGACTTTAATTAAAAAAATTACACAATCTAATTCTTGTAAAAATATCAAAATTTGACACATTGAAAATACCTTCCAAAAGTATCGTTAATTGATTAATATGAATCACTACTCATGAAATATAATTTTATAAACCTAATCTAAAAACTACACAATAAAAATCTTAATAGCAATATTGTAAGAAACTATTCCCAAAAGCAAGCCTAACAAAATTTGATGAAAATAATTTTTGTTTCACTCAACTTTGACATTCACAACTTCCTCTTTTATTATAATAAGAAAAAAAATGTCTTTTTAGATATACCTCATGAACCATACTCGAATAATCTATCATTTTTCTTCTCAAAAACATATTTGCAGAGCCTGCTTCTTTTACTTGTTTGTACTTTTATCTCTCTGATGGAAAGGGTTCCTTCAGGACACATTTTTCCAAGTTCACTACTTGAGATATTTGAGGAGGGTTCCCCTGCTTGAGTATCCATCCAACCCATATTTGAGTAGTTCTATAATTGCACAGTCTAAATTAATAATACTGACAATTGAATGACGAATGATGATATATAGAATTGATATAAACTAATCCTAAAAACACTAAAACGTTATTAATATATTTATATTTCATAAATAAAATTGATATAAAAGATCTGGAAAGATACATTAAAAAATAGAAAAACAGTAATTTATAATAGAAGGAAACTTAAATTGCTATTTAAAAAAAAAAACAAGAGTCTTAAATCTTATCATTTTGTTTCATTATCATCCATAAGTACACACCTCTAGCATAATAATTATATTTTACCACCCATAAAATGAAAAAAAGATTTTCACAAGAGAAATTGAAGCTAGATTATAAAAATGAACCATCTTATTGGAAACTGGAACTGTTATCATACCCAAAAGGACTACAAAGTTTCACCTTATCATACCCAGATTGTTGCTTTGCCTGGCAGGGGGTTGCATCTGCATTTTTTGAGAGCGAGCCCTAGATCAAAAACTACCATGTTTTTGGCTGGGAAGATGGTAATCAGATTAAAATCAGAAGCTTGCATCGTATTGAGGACTTGAAAACTTGTGCATTCTTGTTTATCTAGATCAGGAGAACACTCCAAAACTCTGATCTTGGTTTCATACACCCATTTTCAATGCTTTATTTTGGAACCCACACCTAAAAGCATGCATTAGGTCTGCGGACTCAATGAAGACATTGATATGCTGGAGTGGAGTCAGGGTCTGGGAGTTGGTGGTCTGTTAGAAATCCCAAAAGGGTACTCAGAAAACATATAACTTCTTAGAGTCCTTTGGCAAGTTGCAGAGTTATGGCTGCAGAGCAGGTTTGGGAGACCTACTAGGGTCACTAGGTCAGTTTGTTATTTTGATGTCTTGGGTTGTTTAGATCACAACCAATGCATGATTCTTGTTATTTAGATGATATCTAAGGGGTTTCTAATTTTTGCTGCAGGAAGTAAGATCTAGAACCTTAAAAGTCTCTTTTGATAGAAAATCAGGGAACTTGTCCCTAAAAGGAAATTTGTTATTGAATGGGATTGAGTCCATAAGTTGTTGTGTGATCCTTGAAACCTTCAAATTAATTACTTTGCAGAGTTTAAACATTAACCTATAGAAATCAGAGCCTAATTGATTGGTTGAGTCATTTTGGTGTCTTGAAGTGGGTTGGGACATAGATCCAAGTTTCTTGCTGACTACTCTGCATCACTATTGAACCACATTAATGCTTTTTTCCTTCAACAAATGAGGACAGTCACTGTAAAGACAACATGATAATGTACACTCACTGTAAGGATAGTCACAAATGAGGAAATCTCAGAGTGATTATCCCTTGTGTAATTGCCGCTTGAATACATTGCTATTGAACCACATTAATGCTTTTTTCCTTCAAGTGGCAATTACACAAGGGACAGTCACTGTGAGATGTCCTCATTTGTGACAAGGATAGTCACACATGAGGACATCTCACAGTGACTGTCCCTTGTGTAATTGCCACTTGAATGTATTGCTATTCAACCACATTTATGGGCCTGTTTGGACCACGGCACACAGTAGCATCTACAGAGAAGAATATCCCAGGTGTAACAAGTTGTAAGAATATACCAACAGTTCTAAGAAGCTCCCTAGCACATAGTA
Source organism: Chamaecyparis obtusa (assembly GCA_027943335.1). NCBI lineage: Eukaryota > Viridiplantae > Streptophyta > Pinopsida > Cupressales > Cupressaceae > Chamaecyparis > Chamaecyparis obtusa. Next base: position 533,110 of record BSBK01005474.1, read on the forward strand.
GCATCTACAGAGAAGAATATACAACATGAGGGCAGCCACTGTAAAGACAACATGATAATGTACACTCATTGTATGTGTACATTATCATGTTGTCTTTACAGTGACTGTCCTCATTCAAGTGGCAATTACAGAAGGGACAGTCATTGTGAGATGTCCTCATTTGTGACAAGGACAGTCACACATGAGGACATCTCATAGTGATTGTCCCTTGTGTAATTGCCACTTGAATGTATTGCTATTCAACCACATTAATGCTTTTCTTCTTCAACAAATGAGGACAGTCACTCTAAAGACAACATGATAATGTACACTCACTGTAAGGATAGTCACAAATGAGGACATCTCACAGTGACTGTCCCTTGTGTGATTGCCACTTGAATGTATTGGTATTCAGCCACATTAATGCTTTTCTTCTTCAACAAATGAGGATAGTCACTCTAAAGACAACATGATAATGTACACTCACTATAAGTGTACATTATCATGTTGTCTTTACAGTGACTATCCTCCTTCAAGTGGCAATTACACAAGGGATTTGTGTTTTCAACAGCGTCGTAACCCTCCGCGAAATCACATCGGGATATAAGGGCAAAAAAAACAAGAACCATGTCATTTGTATTTTCAACAGCGGCTTTGGTTATTAAGAAGTTTAATTTTATTTGTTCATCTTTCAAGCACAAATTTTTTGTGGACCGTAACGTCTTCATTGTTTTGGGTATGCAATGAAACAGCCCTAACTTGCGACTACCTTCATAGTACTGCAAAACCGAAGAGGGAAAAGCAAGTTAGGATGGAAATAAACAAACTTAAAACTCAGACTTAAGAAAGATGAAGGCAATGCTTCAAAAGGCCAATGCCCTAAACATGGGAAAACAAAATACCACCATTAAACGATTCCCTAGTCACCGTATCAATGCTGCCAGCTCCATACCAGTATGCTGACTGCTCACTTTCATCCTGTGATAAAGGTAACTTCATTAATCATACTTGAAATGGCAGCATACGAACTAAAGCTGATGAACATTTATAAACTAAAAGTTTAAAACTATAGATTACAAGTGTAGTAGTTTCATACAAAAAGAACTTGATGTCTGAAATTTTCCATTAGAAGTATCCAAAGGAATACCACAGTACTGTTGAACTTGGAGAATCGGAGATGATCTACACAGCAAGGTTCAACAGCTGTAAGGACTGTTACACCATCTTTAGCATTTGAATACATTTTCTCCTTGGCTTTTGGTGGATCCTCAAAGACCCCCAATGACGTTTTCCCTACAATTATCAATTGTCTATTAGTATGAGATATTAATAAATAAGCATTAATCACAATATTAGGTAAACAATGTTCTTGATGTCTGAATCTAAATCACATAAAGCTCTAATAAAGCAGTTCTTAGTTTCACATTAAACCAAGTTTCAATTTCAAATGGTTATAATAATTTTTGCAAGTTATAAGTAGCTGGTTACAGTATATGACATAAAAAGAAAAAAAATCATTTCTATTCTTTTCTTCTTTTTCTCTTTCAACGAAGCTTTTGCACCACACAAATGCATACCAAGAATTTCTCAGGAGGTTTCAAGACCATTGCATACCAAACTTCTTCTCTGTAGATGCTACTGTGTGTCGTGGTCCAAACGGCCCCATAAATGTGGTTGAATAACAATACATTCAAGTGAAAATTACACAAGGGATAGTCACTGTGAGATGTCCTCATGTGTGACTGTCCTTGTCACAAATGAGGACATCTCATAGTGACTGTCCCTTGTGTAATTGCCACTTGAATGAGGACAGTCACTGTAAAGATAACATGATAATGTACACATACCCTGAAACTACAACCATAAAAATGGTTAAGCCAATGGTGGGGAGAGCCTATTTAGGCTTCCAAATGACTGAGGAAATTGAAGAGATCCTCATTGTATTCAAATTGCTTTCAAATCAATAAAACTACCTGTTTCAGAGTAATTTTCTATGCAAATCACGGTGACAGTACGGTGTACGGATGTGAAGGGGTGATCAAAACCTGTCTGAAAGTTGGAGCATCTCCATTTTATGCTTTTAGAATTGGTTTGATAACTTTGAGTCATTTTATATCAGAGTTATTCAATTTTCTTATCCGCTGGTCTAAGAAACCCTTGTTTTCAGGGTTTAGCCATTCAAATGGCCTTAACTTGAATTTTGACCGTTGGAAATTCTTCTTCCTCGGTACAATGCAAGTTAGGGAGGTCCTTTTTCGTATTCCAAAAGCTTTGAACCATGAGGTTGAGGTTACACCATTTGGGAGCAAGCCCTAGGTCAAAAGCTTCTATGTTTTTGACTAGGAAAATGATATATAGTGAAAAATCAGAAGGTTGCGGTGTGTGAAGGACCTTAAAACTTGGTTTTTGTGTGGGTAGAAAATGAGGGAAAGGGGGGAAAATAACAACTAGGTTTTAGGCCCAGATACTCTACCATTGATCATCACATTGTTTTGTAGGGACTTGATTGAAAAAATCTTGGACAGTCAAGGTGCATAAGATGCTTATTGTTTTGTGGACTTAAAGAAAGCATTCAACGTGGTACCCAGAGATAAACTATGGAATAGAATAAAATAATCAATCATCTAAGATTTATATAGAGAAGTTGTGCATGTATTTTATGATAAGGTTAGAGCTAAAATGATAACAAGAAAGAATATGTCTAAGTATTTTGGTGGTGACACTAGATTCAAATAGTTATTCCCCCTATATCATATACATTTATAAGTTAGAGGCATGATTAATGAAGATAGATGGGGAAGTTATTCAATTGGAAAACTATGGGGTGAAGGTTCTTTTATATGTTGTTGATCTTATCTTTTTTTTTTTTTTAAAAGACCATGCATTGAGAGAGCACTTGAAGGCCTTGGAACACTTTTTGTCAGAAGGTTAGAATGCAAGTCCATATAACCAAGACTAAAATAATGGTTGTATTATTAAATAGAAAAGATAAAAATATTACCATTCTTTTTTAAGGTAGCTTGCTAGAAATAATGAAAGGATACAAATGTATTAGGATTATTTTCATTGTAAGCTCAGTTAGAAGAGAAAGACAATAAAGATTATATTCAAAGATAATCTACAAATAGATTTGAGGGCCAGTTGTCAAAGGTCCCATTATGATATTGTACACAAGTACCGTGAAGGTAGTCGCAAGTTAGGGCTGTTTCATTGCATACCCGAAACAATGAAGACGTTATGGTCCACAAAACATTTGTGCTTGAAAGATGAACAAATAAAATTAAACTTCTAAATAACCAAAGCCGCTAACAATAAATTCAACATAGATATGTCCTCATTTCTGGGTATTTTAGCTCTCTAACAGCTGAATACTAGATTACATAATAATGATAAAACAAAAATAAACCCAATGTACTCACAAATTGTAGCTGTGATTTCGCGGAGGGTTACGGCGCTGTTGAAAACACAAATGACAACGTTCTTGTTTTTTTTGTCCTTATATCCCGATGTGATTTCGCGGAGGGTTACGAACAAATAAAATTAAACTTCTAAATAACCAAAGCCGTAACCCTCCGCGAAATCATAGCTACAAATAAAATGAAAACACAAATGACAACTTTGCAAGTTAGGGCTGTTTCACTGCATACCCAAAACAATGAAGACATTACAGTCCACAAAATGTTTGTCCTTGAAAGACGAACAAATAAAATTAAACTTCTAAATAACCAAAGCCACTAACAATAAATTCAACACAGATATGTCCTCATTTCTGGGTATTTTAGCTCTCTAACAGCTGAATACCAGATTACATAATAATGGCAAAAGAAAAATAAACCCAACGTACTCAGAAATTGTAGCTGTGATTTCACGGAGGGAATCTCTCTCGGCGCTGTTGAAAACACAAATGACAACGTTCTTGTTTTTTTTGCCCTTATATCCTGATGTGATTTCGCAGAGGGTTATGGCGCTGTTGAAAACACAAATGACAACATTGCAAGTTAGAGCTGTTTCACTGCATACCCGAAACAATGAAGACGTTACGGTCCACAAAATGTTTGTGCTTGAAAGATGAAGAAATAAAATTAAACTTCTAAATAACCAAAGCCGCTAACAATAAATTCAACACAGATATGTCCTCATTTCTGGGTATTTTAGCTCTCTAACAGCTGAATACCAGATTACATAATAATGATAAAACAAAAATAAACCCAACGTACTCACAAATTGTAGCTGTGATTTCGCGGAGGGTTACGGCGCTGTTGAAAACACAAATGACAACGTTCTTGTTTTTTTTGTCCTTATATCCCGATGTGATTTCGCGGAGGGTTACGGCACTGTTGAAAACACAAATGACAACATTCTTGTTTTTTTTGTCCTTATATCCTGATGTGATTTCGCGGAGGGTTACGGCGCTGTTGAAAACACAAATGACAACGTTCCTTTTTGATTTTGCGCTTATATCCCGACAACGTCACAATTGCGACAGTTCCAAATGTATTGTCATCGCAATTGTGATGGTGTCGGGCTATATTTGAAAAAAAGAAGCCAAAACCGCATGACATTTGCCTGCCATCGCAAATTGCCATCACAATTTCACCCCAAATGTATTAGTGTGTTAACTAGGGAACCTCTTGATCAAAGAGTAAACCCCGGTGGGAATGATGCCCACAAAATGATGCACTAATATGAAAGTTCCTTGTGAAAGGATGGACCCTGTTAGGAGTCTTATGAAATACATTCAGTACATATGAATCTCTGTTAGGAGATTTTGAATCCCTGTTAAAATATTCTAACCCTGTTAGGAGTTATGGAAGACAGAAGGACCCACTGCCCAAACAACTTCAAGGCAAGATCTATGAACTCACTGTCCAAAAGATCTTAGGATTATTCAAGAAAAATAATATGAAATATGTTACCTCCTTCACATTGTGCCAAAACTGCACTCTCTGCTACACAAGATCACAAATCTAGATCTCTGTACTTCGCAAGTCTTCCTTCATCACTGAATTAGCTCTTTTCTTCACTTCATGCATACATTCATATCACAACTTTCAAAATTTCATATCACAACTATTAAAATCCCATTAAAATAAGGAAAACATTCCTTCCTTTATACCACACTCAAATAATTACAAATGAGTCGGCATGCAAATACAAAATAATAATTTCAACACACTACATCAAAATTACATAAAACTGTCAGCTTCTAGATACAATAACTTTCCAATCGTGTAACCTCAAATTTTTCACTAGGAACCACGTCACCACCAATGAGTCTCAAACTTCCCTTTAACTATGCAGAATCAGATTCCATCCCGGTTAGGAGATATCCTCCGATTACCAAAAACTGCTACTCAGGAACACTGCTAGAATACTGCTTCCACCAAAATGCTTATAACTTTCATGAATAAATGAATTTCCTTTTTGTGCTCTTAACCATAGGCTAATAACACACCAAAGAATATACCATCAACTACGCATAACTCAATTTGCAATATAACATGTGCGCAAAACAAAACTATTCCTGCTTCTCTGCTAAACTCCAGAATATCACTGTGTTGATATCAATGAAAATCATAGTCATGAATGCAACAACCACTACTACATAATGACTACCAAAGGCTTCAACATTCATTCCTAACAATCTCCCCCATTGGCATTGATGGCAACATAGATAAAAAAATCCAATGTTCCAAAAATCTAATCACTGCTGCTCAACTACTCTACTGCTCTTCATCAATCAAATCTTGCTTCAAGTTATCCTATTCAATCTCTCCAAAAAATGTAGTTCCTCAATGTTTTTCATGATTCTCTCCCCCATTGACATCAATGATAGAAATTCTATCACTATGTCAAACAATAGCTCAATGTCAAAAGACACTATTCAGAAAAAATATTCACTAGAGTCCTCAATGACTCAGCTCAAATACACATACTCCCCAATAGAGGAAGTACCAACATCCAATCCAAAAAATAGATAGGGCCATATTCCACCGGATGGATGCAACCATCTGCATCTTTACTCAAGAGTAGGCTGGGGCATAACCCCAAGCATACCTCTCAGATACTCAAATGTATCCTTAGGCAAAGGCTTTGTAAATATATCTGCTATCTGCTCCTTTGTGCTTATGTACTCCAGTCTGACTTCTTTATCTACAACTTTCTCTCTTACAACATGATACTTGATCTCTATATGCTTTGTCTTAGAATGTAATACAAGATTCTTAGACATACTAACTGTACTTGTATTGTCACAATGTATGACAATAGGCTCATCAAACTTGATTCCAATGTCCATCAAGATCTGCTTCATCCAAATTATCTGGATACAATTGTTTGTTGCTACTACATACTCTGCTTCTGCTGTACTCTGTGAGATACAATTTTTCTTTTTGCTCAGCCAAGAAACTAATCTTCCTCCAAGAAAAAAGGCTCCACCACTGGTGCTTTTCTTATCATCAACGCTGCCTCCCCAATCAACATCAGTATATGCACATAGGGTAAAATCATCAGAAGTTTCATACCACAATCCATAGTCCATTGTGCCTTTAAGATATCTCAATATCCTCTTTACTACTGCATAATGTGACTCTCTAGGTTCAGCTTGAAATCTTGCTACCATCCCAACTGAATGTTGTATATCTGGTCTAGTGTGTGTCAAGTACTGCAATCCACCAATCATGGATTTGTATTTCTTTTGCTCAACTGCTGGTGTCTCATCTTTACTAGATAGTTTATGTCCTATAATCACAGGTGTTCCAACTAGTTTACAATTCTCCATACCAAATCTTTTCAACAAATCATTCAAGTACTTTGTCTAACTTACAAAGATACCATCTTTATTTTGTGTTATCTATAATCCCAAAAAGTATTTCATTTCTCCAATCATACTCATTTCAAATTCTATCTTCATTTCATCAACAAATTTGTCACTAGCTTCATCTTCTCCTCCAAAAATAATGTCATCAACAAAAATAACCAAAACTAACAATCCGTTCTCATTTTTTTTTGTATATAAGTTACTATTAGCTGTTCCTTTTGTAAATCCCAATTTTAACAAATACTTATCTAATCTAGCATACCAAGTTCTAGGTGCTTGCTTTAGTCCATACAATGCTTTCTTTAGTTTACATACCATGTCTCCTTCTTGAGTTAAAGAAAAACCTTCAGGCTGTTCAATGTAGACTTCTTCTTCTAATTCACCATTCAGAAATGTTGACTTCACATCCATCTGATACACTTTGAATTTATTAAATGCTGCATAAGCCAAAAATATTCTTACTACTTCAAGTCTTGCCACAGGGGCAAAAGTCTCTTCATAGTCAATTCCTTCTTGTTGTGAGTATCCCTTACATACCAATCTTGCTTTGTTTCTAATTACTTCTCCTTGTTCATTCATTTTGTTCCTGAATACCCATTTAGTTCCAATCACATTTTTGTCTTTAGGTCTAGGGACCAATTCCCATGTCTTGTTCTTTTCAATCTGATCCAATTCTTCTTTCATAGCTTTAATCCAATGTTCATCTTCACAAGCTTCATTAGTAGACTTAGGTTCAATTTGAGAAATCAAACATAAATGTACCTTCTTTCTAGTCATAAATCCTCTATCCAAACTTCCAATCACTTGTTCAATAGGATGATGTCTTGATATATACCTGTTAGGTGTCATAGTCACTGATCTTTCTTCAACTGTAGATTCTTCTCTGTTTTCTTCAGCATGACTTTCATTCAACAATTCACTGTCAGTCTAAAAAAATTGTTCAGTAGTTTCAATGTTAGGCTAAGGGTTAGTTCCTTCATCAGATTCATAATCAAGCATTCTTTCTTGAATTTTAAACTTCTCATCAAATTTTACATTTGCACTTTCAACAATAGTCTTAGTTCTCCTATTGTAACATCTATATGCTTTTCTTTTCAAAGAATATCCAAGAAAAATTCCTTCATCACTTCTAGGATCAAACTTTCCTATATCATCATCTCTCTTAATATAACATTTGCTTCCAAAAATTCTAAAATACTTAACTGAGGGTGCATGTCCAAACCATAATTCATAAGGTGTCTTGTCTATGTCTGCTCTGATTTGTACTTTGTTCATTGTATATACTACTGTATTCACTACTTCTCTCCAAAATGTCTTTGCCAAATCACCTTCAAACAACATAGCTCTAGTTGCTTCAGCCACTGATCTATTCCTTCTTTTTGCAATACCATTTTGTTCAAGTGTTCTAGGGGCTAATAACTGTCTCTTAATACCATTTACTTCACAAAAAGTGTTAAACTCTTTAGATGTAAATTCTCCATCTCTATCAGATCTCAAACATTTAATCCTCATTCCTGATTCATTCTCAACTTTATTTTTCATGAGATTAAACTTATCAAATGCTTCAAATTTTTCTTTCAAAAATGCAATCCACATCATTCTTGTAAAATCATCAACAAGAATCATAAAATACCTTTCTCCATAGAATCCTCTAGTCCTAGTAGGACCACTCAAGTCTATATGAAAAATCTCCAACTTCTCTGTAGATGTGAACTTCTTGCTAGGAAATGAACTCCTTTTCTGCTTAGCCATCATACATTCCTTGCAAATCATGTTAGTAGGCTTCATAATCTTAGGTAAATCTCTTACTGCAAGTGTAGAACTTACTTTCACAATATTATCAAAGTTTATATGACATAACCTTCTATGCCATAACCAACTGTCATCAATCTTAGTCATCAAACATGTCATCTCAGTAGGGTTCAACTGAAATACATTACCTCTAGTTCTAGATCTAGTGCCAATTAGATTTCCATCTTTATCCTTTATCACACAAGTTTTCTCAGTAAACCAAACTTGATATCCTTTATCCACTAACGGTCCAACACTCAAAAGATTATGTTTCAATCCATCAACAAAGTAAACATCATCAATATTAGTCTTTCCATCAAGAGTAATAGATCCTATACCTTTAATCAAACAAGGTGCATTGTTACAAACTCTAACAACTCCTCCATCATAATTGTTAAACTTTATGAACTTTCCTTTATCACCATTCATATGATGTGAACAACCACTATCTATAATCCAATCAACTTTCTTTTCAACTTGGGAAACTAAGGCTTTTTCTTCTTTAATATCAGATTCAAAATTTTCTTCCTTAATTGCTACAAATCCTATGTCATCAAAGTTATGATTATCACTGTCACTTAAATGTCTTTCAATTCCTTCTTCAATTTCTTCATCATTTGCATAATAATATTTTTTAGATCTTCTAGGCTTAAAATTATTCCTATACTTCTTAACTCTCTTAGGACACTTACATGCAAAATGACCATATTCTTGACATGTCCAACATTTAAAGATTTTCTTACCATCTGGTTCTCTTTTCACAAGCAAGGCAATACCTTCTTCAATCTTCTTATCTTCATCAGATTTGGATCTGCTATTGCTAGAATAATCTCCATTCACACTTGTACTTCTAGACAAAGTAGGTCTGATGCTAAGAGCACTGAATGATGTCTCCACTCTAGGTAGTTCTCTTGATAATCTCAAATTCATCTCTATTGCTTCTAATCTTCCAAGAAGAGTCTCTCTTTAAAATTTTGGTGTACAAGGTATCACTTGTTCAATCATTTGTGTAGTCTGCCTGAATACCGGTGTCAATGTTCTCAAAATATTCCATATTACTTCATTCTCTATCTTTTCACCTCCACAAGACTTTATTCCTGCAACAATTTCTAACATCCTACCAATATAGCTTCTAACAGATTCATCTTCCATCATTCTTATGTCTTCAAATGCACAAATCCAATTATGTAACCTAGCTTTCTTTGCATGTTCATCACCTTCAAAAGTAGAATGTAAAGCTTTCCAAATATCATGAGATCTAGTTAAACCTTTTACCTAACTGTATTCATTCTCTGGAAGTGCTGATAAAAGTGCTTCTCTTGCAAGTATGTTACACATGAATAGATCTACCTCATCTTTAGTACTTGTTTCAAGACTGTCTTCTTCAATTATAGTTCTCTCATTCTTTGTAATCAACCAATAGCTTGGTCCTAAACATAAGAGAGGTGTCTTCATCTTTTCTTTCTAGTTGTCAAAATTTACTCCATCAAACTTAGGGCTTTCTTTCCTAAAATTTTCCATAGATCTCCTTAGGTTGTTAAACTTCTCTTTCAAGGACCTGCCGCTCTGATACCAATTGTTAGAAATTAAAGACCACCAAGATAACTGAGAGGGGGGGGGGTGAATCAGTTATCTGATAATTAAACCATTTATCAACTTCAATATCAAATTCAATAGCTTTAAACCATATAATCAATGCAGTAACCAACCATAGAAAGATAATCATACACAATGACACAATAACACAAGATATGTTAACTAGGGAACCTCTTGATCAAAGAGTAAACCCCGATGGGAATGATGCCCACAAAATGATGCACTAATATGAAAGTTCCTTGTGAAAGGATGGACCCTATTAGGAGTCTTATGAAATACATTTAGTACATATGAATCTCTGTTAGGAGATTTTGAATCCCTGTTAAAAGATTCTAACCCTGTTAGGAGTTATGGAAGACAAAAGGACCCACTGCCCAAACAGCTTCAAGGCAAGATCTCTGAACTCACTGTCCAACAGATCTTAGGATTATTCAATAGAATAATATGAAATATGTTACCTCCTTCATACTATGCCAAAACCACACTCTCTGCTACACAAGATCACAAATCCAGATCTCTGTACTTCGCAAGTCTTCTTTCATCACTGAATTAGCTCTTTTCTTCACTTCATGCATACATTTGCATCACAAATTTCACAATTTCATATCACAACTATTAAAATCCCATTACAATAAGGAAAACATTCCTTCCTTTATACCACACTCAAATAATTACAAATGAGTCGGCATGCAAATATAAAATAATAATTTCAACATGCTACATCAAAATTACATAAAACTGTCGGCTTCCAGATACAATAACTTTCTAATCATGTGACTTCAAAGTTTGTGTTGTGAACCACATCACCACCAATGAGTCTCAAACTTCCCTTTAACTATGCAGAATTAGATTCCATCCCGGTTAAGAGATATCCTCCGATTACCAAAAATTGCTACTTAGGAACATTGCCAGAATACTGCTTCCACCAAAATGCTTATAACTTTCATGAATAAATGAATTTCCTTTTTGTGCTCTTAACCATAGGCTAATAAAACACCAAAGAACATACCATCAACTGTGCATAACTCAATTTGCAATATAACATGTGCACAAAACAAAACTGTGCTTGCTTCTCTGCTAAACTCCGGAATATCACTGTGTTGACATCAATGACAATCATAGTCATGAATGCAACAACCACTGCTACATAATGACTTCCAAAGGCTTCACATTCATTCCTAAAAAAATCATCCTTAGGGTATGCTCTATTTACATCTCTAAAGTCTATGCACACTCTGATTGATTTCTCTAGTTTTGAAATAGGTACAATATTAGAGATCCATTTTGCATAATCAATAACTCAGATGAATCCAACTTTTAGGAGCTTCTCTAATTCAGCTTTTACCAAGAGTGCAACATGAGGATGCATCTTTCTCAATTTTTGCTTAACTGGTTTTACTCTAGGAGCTCTAGATAAATGGTGCATTATAAGATTGGGATCCAAACCTGGCATATCTGAATATTTCAATGCAAAGTTGATCTTCTTCTTTGTTAGGAATGTTGTAAATTTTTTCTTTTCTTCTTCTGATAAAGATTATGCTACATGGATCAACTATGGTTCCTCTACTGTTCCCAAATTGATATATTGAGTGGGCTCAATTAGAACTGGAGATCTATCCTATAAATGACTTGGAAGGACATCAAATATCTCATCTTTAGGCACCTCAGAGAGGCTTTCACCTTTGAATACATCTTTTATTTTTACTTTTGTAGGTTCTGAGACTGCCACAAAGTGGTTTTCACCCTCGGAACTCCTTTTCTTTTTATTCTTATTCTTATTTTTCTGACTAAGATACTTAATGTCTGACTTTTTCATGCTAACGCTTGGTTCACTGATGGAAGTCCTCATAGGCTCAACTGCATTGAGGTAGCAAGAAAGTGCATAGTCATTCGGGAAGGTATAAATACCATGACTCAGATTGGTGGAGGTTTGATCAAGAAGTTCAGGATGTTGGATAGTCAAAGTGGTGAAAGATTGGGAAAGAGTGTTTAGGGATATGGATATGTCATCATTGGTCCTAACCCGATGCTCAAGTTCAAAGGTGATATTACAACTTAAGACATTCAATTCATGAATAGGCTCAATGTCATTGTGATAGTCCATTTTAGCCATCGGTGGATCAGACTCGATAAGTTCATCATTTCGATCTAGACTTACATTGGGTTTAGGTGCATATTGGTGAATAACATCAACATGTTTCACTGTAATAAGCTCATCTTCTTTTGGAATGGCTCCCCATTCATAGTCATTAGATTCTTCATCTATGCCTCTAGGAAATCTAAGAACATGAGTAAAGTCAGGATGAATACCCCAAGAAGGGTTACCCTCAGATTCTGATTTGAATTCATACTCATGGGAATCTGTCTCAGAATAAGTACCACCTTCCTCTTTGTCTATTTGATTATTTTTGAGATTAGCTAGTTCTTGTGTTACAACTACCTCTTGGTTTATAGTAGGTTCTTGTGTTTCTACTACATTAATTCTTTTTATTGGATCATCTTTAGCATCAAGGAGATCTTTGATTTCTTTAGGCAAATGCTCATAAGGAATGAACTCCTCAGTGGTGTTTGAATCATCACTATCAGATTGTTCAGTTATTTCCTTCTTTAATTGATTTTCTATGGAAGGCTCAATTTGTTCTAGAACATGTGGGGAGTTCTTGCTAAGACAAAAAGGCTTCTTCGTGTATCCTAGACCTATTGTATTCTTGTTGGTTTGACCACGATGTTCAAGAGGTGACATGAGACCTTTACCCTGTAGTCCTAGAGGTCCTTTTCCTTTATATCCCATCTTAGCTATCAATTTATCCCTTGGGCCATATGACTTAGAAGGAACCTTTGATACTTTAGAGTCACTAGGTGGAACAACTTGGGACTTAGGTTCATCTTTGTAAAGCCATGCAAGTACAGCTTCATCTTCTTCAAATTCTTGCTTAGGTACTTTCTCTGCAACAAATTTTCCTTTATATGCCTCAAGAGGTTCCTTAGATTTTGGTTTGAACTGCTTTTGAGCTTCCCCATAAGACTTAGGTGAGATAGGGAGAGATGTCAAAGACAAGACTGGCTCTATAGTATAATCTCCCATACCATTTTCTTTGATATTGACCTCTTTTGCAATGTCTTCCATCTTAGAGGTGGATGCTACATCTATTTTCTTAGTGGGAGATTCTCTATTATTAGGAACACATTTATCCGCATTTGCCTTCAATGCATTACAAGTTGTTGACACATCAGCTAGAATAGTTACCTCCACCCCATCATGAGGAAATTTCAAGCACTGATGGTATGTTGAAGGAATAGTTCTCATCTCATGTATCCAGGGTCTCCCTAGAAGGATATTGTAAGCCAAAGGTATATCAAGAACTTGACATATAGTATCTCTGATGACAGGACCTATTCTGATAGGCAAGACAATTGTTCCCTTAGAGGATCTTTCCTCTTCATCATATGCTTTGATAGTTATTTTCTTTCTAGGATCAATGGCTGTTTCTGAAAATCCCAATTGTGTGATCAAACTGTAAGAGAAAATATTCAAACCAGCGCCTCCATCTATCAACACGCGTTTAACATGATGGTTCTAGAACAAGACTTCAATATGCAAGGGCTGGTTATGCGGATGACTCAAGGAGTTATCATCGTCCTCTAAAAAGGAGATATACTGTGGAGAGGTAAGATGACCAACCATAGCCTGGAATCTATCTAAATCAAGGTTATCAGGAACATTGGATCCAAGTAGAGCTTTGTCTAGAATGGCTCTATGAGTTGGAGATATCCGAAGCAACTCAAACATGGAGATTTTAGCATTTGTGTGTTGGAGTTGTTGAACAATACTGTATGAAGTAGGCCTTGTGTCCTTAGGATTTGAAGATTTAGATGTTGCCCTTTGTTTAGAAGTGGAAGATAGATTGAAAGGCACCTTAGGGACATTTGATTGATCTGGGATTTGTCCTTGTAGGTGTGCTTGAGCTTGCAATCAAGTAACTGCATTAGTTGATTGATTATCTCTATCTCTTCTTACAATTGTTATGACATTGCAATGCTCCAATAGGCTTGGTTCAACCATATTGATAATAATATTATTTCCAGGATAGGCATAATTGACCTTAGCACCCACATTAGGCTGAGAAGATGAATCTCCTTGGCTATGCTTTAGAAATGGTTTAGTGAATGCTGTGTGATAATTATTGCTTTTAGGATTATCAATCGTGATTTCTCCACTATCAATCTTGTCTTGAATGGTATGCTTCAAGCACAAGAAATTATTAGTTTTGTGACCTTTACCCCAATGGAAATTAGATAATTCATTCTCTCTCCACCATTTTGGCTTAGGATCAGGATCAGATTGTCAGATCTTAGGCAAAGAGATGATGTTATTGGCCAATAGAGTTCTCATAGCTAATTCCAAAGATTCTCCAAGAGGAGTGAACTTTCGTTTATTATCAGCGGACCAAGCTTTGTATTCTGGCTTCTTTTGAGATGATTCAGACACCTTTTGTTCTGAAGCTTTGATGGCTCGAGTACCAATGGTTAGATTGAAAGTAGGGGCTTTAGATGAGGCATGATTATCAACAATGCCATCTATGATGATGCCCTTATTCTTGTTCCAATTTTTGTTCTTATCTTTAGAACTAGATTCATACTTGTCCTTTTGAAGTGTGACATCTCCTTTTTTCACAAGTACTTTTTCAATTTTGATTGCATTATCTACCATCTTGTCAAAAGATGTATGATTTTGCATTTGTAAAGGGTAGTTGATTTTTAGAACAAGATTGTTGATGAATATTTCTAGCTTCTCAGTTTTTGGAATAGGCCTAGCTTATAGAGAGAATTTCTTCCTCCATCTTTTGAGAAAGGTCAGGAATGGTTCTCCTGGATATTGTTTAAGGTTGCAGATATCAATCATGGTGACTGGATGTTGGATGTTGTAGGAGTATTTCTGATAGAACAATTTGATCAACTCCTCAAAGGTTTTGATTGTAGGAGGCATCCTAGAGAACCAATGGATGGATGCCACTCCCAAAGATCCAGGGAAAAGATGCATCAGATAGGTCAGTTCATGCATGAACTCCATAGATTGAGTATAGAATTCTCTGACATGATCTTGAGGATTAGAGTTTCCATCATACTTATCATATTTTGGCATTTCCACCCTTTTAGGGAATGGTGGCATATACAAGTCTTTATCAAATGGAAAAGGACATAGGGCCTCCATGGAGAACTCTTTAGGTTCTTTTTCTTTTTCCATTTTGTTAAGTTTTACTTGCATGGCATGCATTTGTTTCATCATAGCCTTAATAGGAGTTTCTTCCTCATGTGTAATGATATATTACACATTAAATTTGGGAGGAAGTTTAGCTCCTTGATGAGATAATTTTAAAAAGTATGCTTCTCTATCTTCTTTCAAGAAATGCTTTATCGTTCTTTTGAAGTCATCGTCATTTTGATACCGAGCAATTTCTTCAGGTGTGGGTTCCTGATCTGCACCATGTTGAGATTGAGATCTTTGAGAGCCATGGTTTGTCCTTGCTTGAGACATGGTAGGAGTTTTAAGACTCCCTAGGATAGATCAAGGAGGAGTTTGTTGATTACCTCCGTGAGTTGATGGTGAAGGAATGTAACCAGTTTTCAATCAAAAGTTGCCAAGACTGTCATCTTCGTAAAGACCAGAATTGTATAGTTGTTCAAGAGTGGGACCCTGGATATGGGTCAAAGGTAAGGTATGAGATATTTCCCCTAATTTCTTGTGAGAGGAAGCTCTAGTTTCTGTGTGTGAAAATTGTACCTGATCTGTAGACACAACACTCAGTAAAACATTAGAGGTTAGCTATAATCAAAATCGTGCAAAATTGAAAGCTATCTAACCAAGCGATTTACTACCTTCTAGTAGGTGCGAGATTAATGTTCTCAGATTGTAATCGAGATCAGTGACCTAGACGACACCTAAATGAAGGATTTGAATGCAATTGATCTAGATATGAAATATGAATGCAATTAATCTATTTTTTTGATATTTTCTATGCAATAAGAATGATAAAAACTGATATGAATCTATGCTAGATGAAATTGATATGCTATGAATCTAACAATGATATGTAATATGAATGCAAAAATAAGATTGATCTCACAAAGATGTCGATTCGCAAGAGCTTTGATTCTTCAATTCCAATTCTCCAACGTGATTGTGCAAAATATGAGATGATTTGTGAAGAGCTAAAGCCTTAATTTATAGAAATCCAAGGCTTTGGAGGTGCATGGGAAAAGCCATAAATCACTCAAATTAACTCATCTTGATTTTTGAGTTATCTGATCATGAAAGATAGTTAATTCTCAAAATCATGCAAAAACATGCAAAAAATAGCTTTTTAACTCAAATTAGAGTTTAGATCAGCTTTTTGAACTCCAAAAGGATGTTGAGTTCCAAAAAGTCAATAACTTGCATTGATTTTCTGATTTGGAGTTTAACTGTTTCTTTTGAATATGCATAATAATCAAGAATTAAATAAATAAATAAAGTGATTTATCCTCAACTCAACTGATTTTTGAAATAAAATAATTAATTTATGGGTTAATTAACTATTTTACCATACTTTTATTAAAAATTATATTATTAAATAATGACAACATGCTTTAATTAATTAAATAAGAATTTAATCAATTAAAGATAGGAATTTTGATTTATTGTCAAAATTAAATAATACAATTAATAATAGATAGAATTAAATTTAATTACATAATTAAGTGGCAAATATTAAATCTAATTAATTAAATATGAAAATATTCAATTAATCAAACTTAGGATAAATGTGATTTATCGCCAAATAATCATTAAATTAAAGATAATTAAGATAATTAGGAATATTACTAGGAATATTCCCTGATGCAGAATTTAAGATAATCAATTATGATTCGATGATGTTAGATGTGCCTTAGGTTAGGACTTTGATGTCGATTTTGTTTGATTTGTCAATGTAGGAGGTTAATGAACTTATAGCCCATTTTTGGGGTATTACATTTTGCCCCTCTTTGAATTACTGTGCGAAGCGCAGTGGTTCAAAGATAGTCTGTGTTTGATAAAGATATGAAACTGATGTTTGAAATTGATAATTGATATGAGATAGAAGCTGATTGATATTGATTTGATATGAAGATAATAGGTCCTGAATGACCAAAGATAATGTTCACTATAATAGAAAATGAACCTATGATTGTGAAAAAGTGTCAAAACGCCTGATTCCAAACCTTAGGATTGCAAAGAAGTGAGTGACCCGTTCTAAACTCGATTGTCTTAGTAGAACTAGCAGGTATCACATGCAAACCCTTCAATTGTTGAAGAACCAAGGAAAGAACACTATGATCTGATGGTTGCAAAAACTGATACAGTTTACAAGATTAGGAGGATACCAGATTGATATGGATCGATGAATCTGATATGCCCCAAGTGATGATAGATTTGCCCCAAGCGATGAGGACTTTTGATGAATCAGTAACTAGACGTGGTTGTTGTCTTGATTACTAAGGAAGATATGATTTCTATAAAGATATGATTTCAAATTTGATTACAGACTTTGAATGATGTGCAATACAATTGAAATCTGACAAGAAAAGTCAGCGTTGAGAGTGCAGAAGCATGTTAATTGATTGGAAAAGTGGTTATACATGTTCAAGAATGCATTCTGCATCGTTGGAAGGTCCCAAAAGACCAAGTTTGACTAGGTTAAACCATGAGTTGACCATAGTGGACCAAGTTGAAATTTTGATAGTTTGATGTAAGATAATCAGTTAAGTTGAATTATGGATTTCTGTGATGATCGAAGGTCGAATATGCAAGTAGTTAATAATATAAACAATCTCAGATTTTGATTTTGATCCCGAAAAAGGATTCTACTTGCTATTTCGTTGGAGGAACCTTCGTGTAAGATTCAGCTCTTGTTAGATTTGAAGATGCAATTTGAAGAATCGTTTAAGCATTGAAGTTTGTTTAGCCATTGTGAGATCATGCAAACATGCAAAATGCAATGAGACATGCAAAATGAAATGCAACCTAAGACCTAGGACCTAGTCACTGATCATATGTCGATTTGTTATCATCATTGAACTTTTAGGTAACCGGATAAATCAATACAATGCCCACTAGCCATGAAACCATAGACATATGAATATCGATTTGTATGTGCAAGAATCAATACAACACCCACTGGTTATACAACCATGGACATATGAATATTGATTTGTTTTTGGAATGTTGGATCAGATATAAGCACCAAGGCACAAACGCCAGGATGACCTGAATATCATGTCCATTTTGATATAGCAATTTGTACAAGCATCAAAACATGAACGTCGTGATGACCTGAATACACCTTGCATTACAAACACATCAAACAATCAAGAGATCATTCTAAATCCAATGTGAATTACCCATAGTGACCCTTTATCGTTCACATCCTTAAGCAAGATTGCATTCCACAGTAGGAGAAAGAACTTACTCAAAAAGATAATAGTTAGATCAAACTTCCTTGAATTGTCTGGGTATCAATGGTCGAGGTACGCATGGCCATCCAATTCGAGATAGAGGCTCTTACAGTCGGGCACCATTTCAATCCAGAAGTTCCAAAGATGTTAGATTTTCACATACAAGCAGAAGACAAAGAAAAGATTATGCCCCCAGTCATCACTCTCTAAATCCTATAAAGGACATCATCGAAGAGCTCGAAGGGACACAATATGCAAAAATCTCAATGCGAATCAGTAAGCCTACAAGGAGATAAAAGCATGAAAAGCACAAATTGTTTTCAGTTGAGTTTTGATGTTTGATTGTTGTAGATGCAAAATCCTTTCTGGAGACGAGACTGACTGACTGACTCAACAGGAAGCTTCAAAGGACTCTGACTGGATAGGAAATGTCTAAGATACATGGGAGACCATAGGATATGACATTGATTACCCCCAAATTTGAACATTGATAGGATACAGACGCTTGAGCTGATTGGTGTACAAACTGACTTATTGAAACCAGGATATGCAAAAACAAACCGGGAGATATGTACAAACTAAAGCAAGACTGAAAGCTGGGAAAGACCAAGATTGTGCTGATAGATGGAGCATTTTGGAACAAGTGGCGCCTGTTTGCCAGGTTTTCACCATCTTGGTAGAGATTCTATTTTTGCTACCAAGGCGCCTGTTTCCAGGTTTTCACCAAGGCACTTTTTCTTCTTTTTCATTTTTTTTTTTTGTATTTTTTTTATTTTTTCAATTTTTTTGAATTTTTTCAATTTTTTGATTTTTTTGTGAATCATCAAGGCGCCTATTGCTAGGTTTTCACCAAGATGTTCATTTTTTCAGGACTTTTTCTGATTTTTAAGATTTTTTTAGGATATTTTACCAAGCACTGAATGCCTTAGGCATAAAATTTCTTCAGATGGAGAACGTTGATTGGTTCTCGGAGCTGTTCTCCTTCAGTCATTGAGAGTTGATAGGCATCAGAGCCAAAAGTAGCAGTGATAACAAAGGGACCCAGCCAATTGGGTTTGAACTTCCCCTTGCATTCTCGATGTGATTGATTTTTAGGATTTTCTCTCAACACTAGATCGCCAACCTAAAATTCTCTATGTCTGACTTTCTTGTTGTAGCCTCTAGACATTCTTTTCTGATATACTCTGAGATGATCATACGCTGCTTGCCTGCGCTCATCTAGTAATTCCAGTTCTTGTAACCTAGACACTCTGTAGTCTTCATCAGTGACAAGTCCATGCATTCTGATTCTGAGTGATAGGATTTCAACCTCAATAGGTAGTACCGCTTCAGACCCATAAACTAAAGTGAAAGGTGTAGCCCCTGTAGGCGTTCTGATACTAGTTCTATAGGCCTAGAGAGCTGGATTGATCATGAGATGCTAGTCTCTTCCTATTTTATTCATTGTTCTGTGCAAGATTTTCAAGAGATTTTTGTTTGAAGATTCAGCTTGTCCATTCCCTTGAGGATAGTAGATAGAAGACCAATGTTGAGTAATCTTGAACTTAGCACATAAGTCATCTAGGTCCTTGTTTTTGAATTGTCCCATGTTATCTGTAATTATAGAGTGAGGGATCCCATATCTGCAAATGATGTAGTTCAGGATGAACATAGAGATCTGTTTCCCCGTTGCTTGTGTTAGAGGAACTGCTTCTACCCATTTTGTAAAATAATCTGTAGCTGTGATTATATGGGTATGTTCATTAGAAGAGTGCGGATGGATAGCACCTATGAGATCAAATGCCCATTGTTGAAAAGGCCATTGTGTAGTAAAGGGAATTAGATCTCTCCCTGGAGTATGAATCAAGTTGCCATGTACTTGACACTGTTGACAATTTTTAGCAAATTTAATAGCTTCTTTTTCCATTTCAGGCCAATAATACCCAACCCTAATAAGTTTTTGAGCTAACGTTAAACCATTCGAGTGTGACCCACATATACCCTCGTGGACTTCCTCTAATGCATGTTGAGACTCTTCTCATTCTAAACATCTAAGTAGTGTACCATCTAGACCTCATTTGTACAGATCATTACCAATGATGACATATCGGGATGCGGATCGGATAAGGTTTCATTTCTCAAAATGGTTAAAGGACTCAGGGATGATTTGGTCGTGGAGATAGGAGAATAGATTTTTGTAGTGAGATGAGTCATAACCTACAACAGTGCAGATCATGCGGGTTTCAGGGGAGTCATATGTAGGATAGGATAGGGCTTCCACCAGGAACTCGTAGCGTAGTTCATGTTCAGGCTACTGTAAAAGAGTAGATAATGTCGCCATTGCATCGGCAGCCTTATTCTTTGTTCTAGGTATTTGCTCAAATGTGATAGAGATGAAGTATTTCTTTAAATCATCTACCATTCTCTTGTAAGGAATGAGCTTTTAATCTTTGGTTTGGTACACATCATTGACCTAGTGGATGACCAATTGTGAGTCTCCATGGATGTGCATCTCTGTAACTCTCCACTGTATTGCCATTTTCATACCATTGAGAAGTGCCTCATATTCAGCCATATTGTTTGTGCAAGGAAACTTTAATCTGAATGCTTTGGGTATCGAGTATCCTTGAGGAGTGATGAACAATATGCCTGCTCCCGATCCATTCTGTGTGTAGGAGCCATCAAAGAATAACTGCCATGCGCTAGAAGAGAGGTGCATGATAGAAGAATCAGGAAATTCCATTTGCATGGGTGTATCATCAAACAGTGGTGCTTTAGCTAATTGATCAGCAATGACCTGTCCTTTGATAGCTTTTCTTTCAACATATGCAATGTCAAATTCGCTCAAGAGCATGACCCATTTAGCTAGTCTACTTGTGAGGGTAGCCTTGCTTAGGAGATATTTCAGTGGATCAATTTTAGCTACCAAATGAGTGGTATGGGCTAACATGTAGTGTCTCAATTTCTATGATGCAAAGATCACAGCGAGACATGCCTTCTCTATCATTGAGTAGTTCTTCTCATAGGCCACTAAAGTTCGGCTGATATAGTAGATGGCTCTTTCTTTCTTGTTCTCATCATGCTGTGCTAGCAATGCCCCCAGTGATGTATCTGTTGTAGAGACATATAATATTAATGGCCTCCCATGAATAGGAGGCATCAATATAGGCAGATTTGATAGATACTTCTTGATATGTTTAAAGTTGTTCTCGCATTCTTCATTCCATGCAAAGGTCACACCTTTATGTAATGTTTTTGTAAAAGGCTGTGAGATGTCCGCTAGCTGTGATATGAATCTTCTGATAGATTGAACTCTGCCTTGCAACGTCCTCATTTGACTGATATTTATGGGAGGTTGCATCTCTATTATAGCCTTGACCTTAGCTGGATCAACTTCAATGCCTTTCTTGGAGACAATGTATCCTAGGAGCTTTCCAGAAGTGACTCCAAAAGCACACTTTTTAGGATTTAGTCGAAGACTAAATTTTTCCATTCTGTCGAGGATCATGCTCAAGTCTGTTAGATGTTCAGTTCTAATCATGGATTTTGCCAAGGTATCATCTACGTAATCCTCCATTGTTCTATGCATCATATCATGAAAAATAGATGTCATTGCTCTTTGATATGTAGCTCCAGCATTTTTGAGTCTGAATGGCATAACATTCCAACAGAAAGTTCCCCACGCACATGTGAAAGCTATTTTCTCTTGATCTTCTCGAGCAATTTTGATTTGGTTGTATCCAGAAAAGCCATCCATTAAGGAATACATTTCATAGCCCGCAGTCATGTCCACTATCATATCGATGTTAGGTAGTGGAAAGTCATCCTTAGGGCATGCTCTGTTCACATCTCTAAAGTCCGTGCACACTCTGATTGAACCATCTGGTTTGGAAATAGGTACAATGTTGGCAATCCACTCAGCATAGTCTATGGCACGGATGAATCCAGCTTTTAGGAGTTTTTCTAGTTCTGCTTTGACTAAGAGTGCAACATGAGGATGCATCTTTCTCAATTTTTGTTTGATTGGTTTTACTCCAGGAGCAATGGATAGATGGTGCATAATGAGATTGGGATCCAATCCTGGCATATCTGAATATTTCCATGCAAAGTTGATCTTTTTCTCTGATAAGAAGGTAGTGAAGTTCTGTTTCTCTTCGTCTGATAGAGATTGTGCTACATGTACCAATTGTGGTTCCTCTGTTGTACCCAAATTGATGGATTGAGTTGGCTCAATCAGAACTGGAGATCTATCCTGTAAATGACTCAGAAGGACATCAAATATCTCATCCTTAGGTGCCTCAGAGAGGTTTTCACCTTCAGATACGTCTGTTCTTTTTACTTTTGTCGGTTCTGAGACTGCCACAAAGTGGTTTTCACCCTCAGAACTCTTTTTCTTTTTCTTTTTACTCTTGTTTTTCTGACTAAGATATTTGATGTCTGACTCGGTCATGCTGACGCTTGGTTCACTGATGGAAGTACTCATAGGCTCAACTGCATTGAGATAGCAGGCAAGGGCATAGTCATTTGGGAAGGTATACATACCATGGTTTGGGTTTGTGGAAGTTTGGTCGATAAGATCAGGGCGTTGGATAGTCAAAGTGGGAAAGGCTTGGGATATGGTGTTCATGGATGTGGATATGTCATCATTGCTCCTAACCCGACACTCAAGTTCAAAGGTGATATTACAGCTCAAAATGTTCAATTCGTGAATAGGCTCAACATCATCATGGGAGTCCTCTTCAGCCATAGGTGGATCAGACATGTTAAGTTCATTGTTTCACTCTAGACCTACGTCGGGTTGAGATACATATTGGTGAATAACATCTATATATTTCTCCGTTATAAGCTCATCTTCTTCTGGAATGGCACCCCATTCATAGTCATTTGACTCAGCTTCTGATTCAGGATCTCTAGGAAATGTTAAAAAATGTGTGAAATTAGGATGAATACCCCAAGAAGGATTACCCTCAGTCTCTGACTTGAATTCATATTCATGGGAATCAGTGTCAGAATAACTACCCCCTTCTTCTTGATCAGTTTGATTGCCTTCGAGATTAGCTGGTTCTTGTGGTGCAACCATCTCTTGCGCTACAGTAGGTTCTTGTGTTTCTACTACATTAATTCTTTTGATAGGATCATCTGTATCATCAAGAAGATCTTTGATCTCTTTAGGAAATTTTTCATAGGGGATAAGCTCAGAGCTATCTGAATCATCATCAGAGGGTTCTGTTTCTTCTTTCTTAAGAAGGGGTTCTCCTGGTGCAATTTGTTCTATGACATGAGAACAACCACCTCTAAGATGATAGGGTTTCTTTTTAAACCCTATGCCACCAGTATCTTTTTTGTCTCTACCAATATGTGAAATGGGTGTCACAAGACCCTTTCCCCTGATTCCTAGAGGTCCTTGACCGGAATATCCCATCTTGGCTATCAATTTGTTTCCTGGACCATATGAATTAGAAGGGATTGTAGATTCACTAGGTTGAACAATTTTGGATTCAGAATCATCTTTGTATAGCCATGCAAGCACAGCTTCACCTTCTTCAAATTCTTGTTTGGATACTTGCTCCGCCACAAAATTTCTTTTGTATGCTTCCATAGGTTCCTTAGGTTCTGATTTAGATTGCTTCAAAGATTGTCCATATGACTTGGGCGAGATAGGGAGAGATGTCAGAGACAAGACTGGCTCTATAGTGTATTCTCCCATCCCATTTTCTTTGATATTGATCTCTTTAGCAATGTCATCCATCTTAGATGTGGAAGCAACATTTAGCTGCTTGATGGAAGATTCTCTGTTATTGGGAACAAGCTTATCGACACTTTCCTTCAATATATTGCAAGTTGTACTCAGATCTGCTGGGATAGTAACCTCCACTCCTTCATAGGGAAATTTCAAGCATTGATGGTACGTAGAAGGAATAGCTTGCATTTCATGTATCTAGGGTCTCCCTAGAAGGATATTGTAAGCTAATGGTAGATCAAGCACCTGACATGTGGTATCTTTGATGACCGGACCCACTCAGATGGGTAAGACAATAGTGCCTTTAGAAGCTCTTTCTTGTTAATCACAGGCTTTAATTTTGATCTTCTTTCGAGGATCAATTGCCATCTCTGAGAATCCCAACTGTGTGATTAAGTTGTAAGAACAAATGTTGAGGCTTGCGCCCCCATCTATCAACACATGTTTGACTCGACGGTTCTGGATCAAGACTTCTATGTGCAAGGGTTGATTATGTGGGTGACTTAGGGAGTTGTCATCCTCTTCTGAAAAGGAGATATATTGCGGAGACGTTAGATGACCAACCATAGTCTGGAACTTGTCTAGATCTAGATCATCAGGAACATTAGAGCCGAGCAAAGATTTGTCTAGGATATCTCTGTGAGCTGGAGATATTCGAAGTAACTCAAACATGAAGATTTTGGCATTGGTATGCTAGAGTTGTTGGACGATGCTGTAAGATGTAGGTCTTGTATCCTTTGGATTGGAAGATTTCGAGGCAACCTTCTGTCTAGAAGTAGATGTGAGATTGAAAGGTATCTTAGGGACATTAGATGAACTTGGTGTTTGTCCTTTCAGATGAGTCTGAGCTTGTGATCTGGTAACCGCATTAGCTAAGGAATGATTTCTATCCCTTCGTACAATTGTGATGACATTGCAGCTCTTAGAGATACATGGTTCAACCATATTGATGACAGCATCATTTCCAGGGTAGGCATAGTTGACTTTTGCCCCCATGTTAGGCTGGGAAGTGGAAACTCCTTTGCCATGTTGTGGAAACAGTTCTGTAAATGCTGTGTGATAATTATTGCTGGTAGGATTATCGATTGTGATATCCCCTTGATCTATCAAGTCTTGAATGGTATGCCTCAAGTGAAAGCATCCATTAGTTTTGTGGCCTTTAGTTCGATGGAAAGCACAGAATTCATTATCTTTCCACCAATATGGTTTTGGATCCGGATCAGGTTGTCGGATTGGTGGTAAAGAGATCATGTTATCAGCTATTAGGGTTCTCAGGGCAGATTCCAAAGATTCTCCCAGGGGAGTAAACTTTTGTTTATTATCCCATCGTTTGAATGGCTTCTTTGGAGATGGTTCAGCAGATTTTTGCTCTGAAGCTTCAATGGCTTTGGTGGCAAGGGTGAGATTGTAGGCCGGTGCCTTTGATGGGGCACGGATAGTGTCAACAACACCATCAGAGACGATACCTTTGTTTCTATTCCAGCTCTTGTTTTTATCTTTTGAGCTAGATCCAGATTCAGACTTGTCCTTTTGAAGTGTGATTTCTCCTTTCTTGACAAGTACTTTCT
This sequence comes from Chamaecyparis obtusa, assembly GCA_027943335.1. Taxonomy (NCBI): domain Eukaryota; kingdom Viridiplantae; phylum Streptophyta; class Pinopsida; order Cupressales; family Cupressaceae; genus Chamaecyparis; species Chamaecyparis obtusa. The sequence goes on from BSBK01005474.1 coordinate 559,055, forward strand.
CAATCTTGATTGCATTATCCACCATTTTATCAAAAGATACATGATCTTGCATTTGTAATGGATAGTTGAGCTTTGGAACAAGGTTATTGATAAAGATTTCAAGTTTCTCCATTTCGGGAATTGGTCTAGCATATAGAGAAAACTTCTTTCGCCACCTCTTGAGAAAAGTTAGGAATGATTCCCCTGGATATTGCTTGAGGTTACAGATATCGATCATGGTAATCAGATGTTGAATATTGTAAGAATATTGTTGATAAAACAATTTAATCAATTCCTCAAAATTTTTGATCGTAGAAGGTAATCTTGAAAACCACTGAATGGATGCTCCTCCCAAGGATCTAGGAAAAAGATGCATTAGATAAGTCGGTTCATGCATGAATTCCATGGATTGCGTACAGAACTCTCTGACATGATCTTGAGGATCAGAGTGTCCATCATATTTGTCATACTTTGGCATCTCCACTCTTTTTGGGAATGGAGGCATATACAAGTCTTTGTCAAAAGGGAAAGGACAAAGGGCCTCCATGGAGAATTCCTTGGGTTCCTTCTTTTTCTCAATTTTATTCATTTTGACCTGCATAGCGTGCAGCTGGTTCATTATGGCCATCATCAGAGTTTCTTCCTCATGCGTGATGATATCTTTGACATTGAAGTGAGGAGGAAGTTTAGCTCCTTCCTGGGCTAATTGCAAAAAGTATGCCTCTCTATCCATTTTCAAGAAATGCCTCATCATTCTTTTGAATTCATCGTCATTCTGACACCGATGGATTTCAAAGGGTGTAGGGTCTTGGTCGGCATTATGTTGAGAATGGTGTCCCTGGGATCCTCCTCCTAGAGAACCGTGGTTTGTCCCTGCTTGAGACATGGTAGGAGTTTTTGGGCTCCCTGGAATAGATTGAGGAGGAGTTTGCTGATTACCTCTGTGAGTTGATAGAGGAGGTATGTAACCAGTTTTTAATTGAAAGTTACCGAGACTGTCGTCTTCGTAGATACCTGACTTGATGAGTTGTTCAAGAGTTGGACCTAGGGTATTGGTCAAAAGTAAGTTCTGAGATGTTTCTTCTGATTTCTTGTGTGAAGAAGCTCTAGTCTCCACCATTAACTTTGAATGAAACAGAAGAAAAGGACAAAGACAACTGAAGAACAATTTGATTCAAGAAAATCGGATGACGCAACCTTGTCAAGATTATGATAGTTTTGAAAATCTGATGAGATGTGGGTGAAGGAAACTGTGCCCTGGATGTATGGGATAGATCACCCAAAAGATAGAGGACACGAGTTCTCAACACTTAGTCTATTTTTGAAGATTGATTGAAGATTGATAGTTATGACAAGGTTTTGACACAAGATAAAAAGGACTCAAATTGATCAAACAGAAGACTAGATCGGATTCAAAAGATCAAACTCAGAAAATGGTAGAATGCTCAATAGCTACTGCTCTGTTCCTGACACAATGATATTTTTGATAGATTCTAGAACTAGGCTGGAAACATTGGATATCTCGCAAATTGACAATTTTTGACAACTCTCTCAATTTTTTCCAAACGACCTGTGTGATTAAGTTGTAAGAACAAATGTTGAGGCCTGTGCCCCCATCTATCAACACACGTTTGAATCGACGGTTTTGGATCAAGACTTCTATGTGCAAGGGTTGATTATGTGGGTGACTTAGGGAGTTGTCATCCTCTTCTGAAAAGGAGATATATTGCGGAGACGTTAGATGACCAACCATAGTCTGGAACCTGTCTAGATCTAGATCATCAGGAACATTAGAGCCGAGCAAAGATTTGTCTAGGATATCTCTATGAGCTGGAGATATTCGAAGTAACTCAAACATGGAGATTTTGGCATTGGTATGCTGGAGTTGTTGGATGATGCTGTAAGATGTAGGTCTTGTATCCTTTGGATTGGAAGATTTCGAGGCAACCTTCTGTCTAGAAGCAGATGTGAGATTGAAAGGTATCTTAGGGACATTAGATGAACTTGGTGTTTGTCCTTTCAGATGAGTTTGAGCTTGTGATCTGGTAACCACATTAGCTAAGGAATGATTTCTATCCCTTTGTACAATTGTGATGACATTGCAGCTCTCAGAGATACATGGTTCAACCATATTGATGACAGCATCAATTCCAGGGTAGGCATAGTTGACTTTTGCCCCCATGTTAGGCTGGGAAGTGGAAACTCCTTTTCCATGTTGTGGAAACGGTTCTGTAAATGCTGTGTGATCATTATTGCTGGTAGGATTATCGATCGTGATATCCCCTTGATCTATCAAGTCTTGAATGGTATGCCTCAAGTGAAATCATCCATTAGTTTTGTGGCCTTTAGTCCGATGGAAAGCACAAAATTCATTATCTTTCCACCAATATGGTTTTGGATCCGGATCAGGTTTTCAGATTGGTGGTAAAGAGATCATGTTATCAGCTATCAGGGTTCTCAGGGCAGATTCCAAAGATTCTCCCAGGGGAGTAAACTTTCATTTATTATCCCATCGTTTGAATGGCTTCTTTGGAGATGGTTTAGCAGATTTTTGCTCTGAAGCTTCAATGGCTTTGGTGGCAAGGGTGAGATTGTAGGCCGGTGCCTTTGATGGGGCACGGATAGTGTCAACAACACCATCAGAGACGATACCTTTGTTTCTATTCCAGCTCTTGTTTTTATCTTTTGAGCTAGATCCAGATTCAGACTTGTCCTTTTGAAGTGTGATTTCTCCTTTCTTGACAAGTAATTTCTCAATCTTGATTGCATTATCCACCATTTTATCAAAAGATACATGATCTTGCATTTGTAATGGATAGTTGAGCTCTGGAACAAGGTTATTGATAAAGATTTCAAGTTTCTCCATTTCGAGAATTGGTCTAGCATATAGAGAAAACTTCTTTCGCCACCTCTTGAGAAAAGTTAGGAATGATTCCACTGGATATTGCTTGAGGTTACAGATATCGATCATGGTAATCAGATGTTGAATATTGTAAGAATATTGTTGATAAAACAATTTAATCAATTCCTCAAATTTTTTGATCGTAGAAGGTAATCTTGAAAACCACTGAATGGATGCTCCTCCCAAGGATCTAGGAAAAAGACGCATTAGATAAGTCGGTTCATGCATGAATTCCATGGATTGCGTACAGAAATCTCTGACATGATCTTGAGGATCAGAGTGTCCGTCATATTTGTCATACTGGTTTTGATTTTTTTGAGAGCTAAAACCCCAAAGTTTCAAAGATTTAATTTTATCTCCCAAACGGCTTGGAGTTTTAAATTGTTAGCAACTATCGTACGAGTTTTGTCAACTGTCATTTCATTTCTACCCAACTGTCGTACGACTTTTGCAACTGTCATTTCATTTCTACCCAACTGTCATACGAGTCTGCCTCCAGAAAGAACTTTACATCAATTTTTGCAAAATTTAAGGTTTTCCGTTCTGGATTGTTTGCAAATTGTACTGTCCAGATTTTGAAGGTTATACCAGATTTGATCATTTTTAAGATCCAAGTAGATAAACAAGCACGTAGAACAACAAGCCAGTGATTCCAAGCACATTTGAAAACAATGAACAAGGGCAAAAGCAACCTTGCGCATGAACAATCAAGTGACCAAATTGTGCTAATCCCTAAGAGTACTAATTGTGTATGTTCTGAAAAGTTTTGCAATAACACACATATACCTGAAAGTGAAAAATTGGCCTCTCTAGGGTTTTTAGTAATGGTTTGACTCTGAAACTTTTATGATTCAAAGGGGTGAACTCCAATCCTAGCACACCAGGGTTTTGACACAGTCCAAAAACTTAATCTTCAAGAGCTGCTAGGGAGATCTGACAACCCAACAATGAACCATACCCGTGGAGATTTCTTCCACAAGGACATTTATATAGCGGCTGTCACTACCACGGCGAAAATGGCTATGACCGCTTGAGGTTCCGTCAACGCAGTTTACCCTGTGAAGGGATTGTCCGCTACGGTTAACCCTCTCTAAAGATGACTCACAGATTTATACCACAAGGGGCCTTGGCTCCAGATTCAAGGTTTTGACACCTCTTCACTTTTAACCCAAACAAAGCAAGCAGATTAATCCGACACGCTAAGACAAAGTTTTGTTCCATCAAGGTCTGTGATATCAACTCCACGTGATCTATCAACCTCTCTGGGGAGAGAATGTATCAATCAATAAGAGAAGACACACTAACCAATTTTGATTCACCAAAGCTTGTGATATCAACCCTACGTGATCTATCAACCTCTCCGGAGAGAGAATGTGTCGATCAATAAGAGAAGATGCACTAACCAAGTTGAATGTGAAACGCACTAAGTATCCTCCCTACCTACAAGGATTCTGTCATCAAGAAGAATTTTGCTGGGAATCCAATCTTTCAAGAATCACGAATAGTGTTCATAGGGCCTAATTACTATGTGAGCACAGATATATTCCCGAAAGTAAATCTACCAAAAGTACCCAAAAAGTAGAAAGAGGAACACTTAACGCTTAAAGCGAATATGAGATGAGTCCACAAGGTGGAACACTTAACACCTCACACAAGCTGAAAATGAGTCCCCAACTTAGAAAATAAGTGAGTTCCTAAAAGCACAAAAGGGTTGCTAAGTGGAACACTTAACGCTTCTGTCCTGTTGACCCCTCCCCTTTATGGCGCTGAGATTGCAACCACGGGGCAGAAATGAAGGGCCGGCGGATTAGCGAGTCCAATAACCCAAGATAGCAATCAAGATCAATCACAAGTATTCTAAGACTACTTAATGAATCCTTAATGGTTCACAACCTAGTATCAATTATGCAAGTGTGTAGAAATAGATCACAAGCATGAAAAGATGCACACAAGCTTGACACATAAGAGATTTATTTTAAGTCCCAAATTAAAATATTATTAGATGAAGGAGAATACCTGGGATCCTCGCAACGCGCTTAGTAGATTTTACTTGATTTTTAGCAATTTTTGTTGAGCTTTTCCATGCAAGCAAGTGACGAACTCTCCAACAAGCAAACAAGCAAACAAGATATGCAAAATATATTCAACTTATGAAAACCATAGGGTTAGCTCTAAAAATCAATTATTATTAGTAATAATAACCAGAAATTAACCCAAATGACAACTCATATCATTCATTGAACCATGTAAAAAAATAAGTGCATACCCATCACAAAACTTTATTTTTTTTGCTGCATTTGACCTAGTCAACAAGATCTAATTTTTTTGATATGATTTTGGTCACAAAAATAGAAATTCAGAATAGAGACCCCTACTAAAAATTTTTTTAGAAAAATCTTTTCATTTGTGCCCTAGAGACTTGTTTTATCAAAATAGACTAGTTTTTGTAAATTAACTATTTGAGCTATTATATCATGTCCAAATTTAAAATAAAAAGAATGAACCCCCTGTAGAATTTAAAGGGCTTTCCGAAAATATAAAAATTTTGGAAAAATATGCTGATTTGCGTCAGATATTAATTTTTTCCGAAATTTGAAGAAAAAATTATTAAAAATTCTAAATTTTTTACTGTAGCTTCTCTGATATGTCACCAACCTGGAAAAAAAATTTCAGACCAAAACTCCAAGCCGTTTGGGAGATAAAATTAAATCTTTGAAACTTTGGGGTTTTAGCTCTCAAAAAAATCAAAACCAGCATGCAAAAGTGGGTTGCCCCACGGTGGGCGCCAAAAATGTGTGTGAACATTGTACCTGATTTGTAGACACAACACTCAGTAAAACATTAGAGGTTAGCTATAATCAAAATCGTGCAAAATTGAAAGCTATCTAACCGAGCGATTTACTGCCTTCTAGTAGGTGCGAGATTAATGTTCTCAGATTGTAATTGAGATCAGTGACCTAGATGACACCTAAATGAAGGATTTGAATGAAATTAATCTATTTTTTTGATATTTTCTATGCAATAAGAATGATAAAAACTAATATGAATCTATGCTAGATGAAATTGATATGCTATGAATCTAACAATGATATGTAATATGAATGCAAAAATAAGATTGATCTCACAAAGATGTCGATTCGCAAGAGCTTTGATTCTTCAATTCCAACTCCAACGTGATTGTGCAAAATATGAGATGATTTGTGAAGAGCTAAAGCCTTAATTTATAGAAATCCAGGGCTTTGGAGGTGCATGGGAAAAGCCATAAATCACTCAAATTAACTCATCTTGATTTTTGAGTTATCTGATCATGAAAGATAGTTAATTCTCAAAATCATGCAAAAACATGCAAAAATAGCTTTTTAACTCAAATTAGAGTTTAGATCAGCTTTTTGAACTCCAAAAGGATGTTGAGTTCCAAAAAGTCAATAACTTGCATTGATTTTCTGATTTGGAGTTTAACTGTTTCTTTTGAATATGCATAATAATTAAGAATTAAATAAATAAATAAAGTGATTTATCCTCAACTCAACTGATTTTTGAAATAAAATAATTAATTTATGGGTTAATTAACTATTTTACCAAACTTTTATTAAAAATTATATTATTAAATAATGACAACATGCTTTAATTAATTAAATAAAAATTTAATCAATTAAAGATAGGAATTTTGATTTATTGTCAAAATTAAATAATACAATTAATAATAGATAGAATTAAATTTAATTACACAATTAAGTGGCAAATATTAAATCTAATTAATTAAATATGAAAATATTCAATTAATCAAACTTAGGATAAATGTGATTTATCGCCAAATAATCATTAAATTAAAGATAATTAAGATAATTAGGAATATTCCCCGATGCAGAATTTAAGATAATCAATTATGATTCGATGATGTTAGATGTGCCTTAGGTTAGGACTTTGATGTCGATTTTGTTCGATTTGTCGATGTAGGAGGTTAATGAACTTATAACCCATTTTTGGGGTTTTACAGTTTCCACCATTAACCTTGGGTGAAACAAAAGAATATGATGAAGACAACTAAAGAAAGATCTAATTCAAGAAGATCAAATGAGGCAACCTTGTCAAGGTTTGATTGATTGAAGCTTAGATTAGACGTAAATGAAGGATACTATGCCCTAGATGTATGGGTAGATGCCCAAAAGATAGCGGACACAAGTTCACAACACTTAGCCATTTTGAAGATGGATTGAAGATTGATAGTTATGACAAGGTTTTGACACAAGATAAAAAAAGACTCAAATCGATTAAACAAAAGGCTAAATCGGATTCAAAAGGCTACTTTAGGAAAATGATTGGATTCATTCTAGTTTCTAATTTGTTCCTAACATAGTGATTTTATTGACAGACTCTGGAAATAGGCTGGAAAAGCTAGGTCTCTGATAGTTCTGACAACTTTCTGGCAATTTTTCAAAATTTCTCAAATGACTTTCTGCAGGCTCATATGATAGTGGATAGGCTATGAAATGACAATTGACAAACTCGTATGATAGTTGCAAAACTTGCATGATAGTTGATTGCAGGATATTTTGACTTTTTGAATTGACTGGTAGCAAAACTCGTATGACAATATACCAGCTACCATATGACAATCTGGGGGTAATGAAATGACACTTTCCAAAATTTGTACGACTTTATGACTTTACATGATGACTTTTGACTTCAGAAAGGTGTTTGACATCAGATTTTTGTAATTTTTTAGATTTTTAGTTTCAGATTGTTCATAAAATTATCTATCTAGATTTGGAGATAGTACCAGATTGATTCGTTCTTAGTAACCAGATAGATAAACAAGCACACAAAATAGCAAGCAAGTGATTTCAAGCATGTTTGAAAATAATGAATAGGGGACAAAGCAACCCTATGCATGAACAACCAAGTGACTGAATGTGCTAATCCCTAAGAGTGCTAACAGTGTATGTTCCAAAAAGTTTTGCAATAATGCACATATTCCTAGAAAATTAAAATTTGGCCTCACTAGGGTTTGTAGTAATGGTCTGACTTTGCAACTTTTGTGATCTCAAGCGGGTGAACTCCAATCCAGGTGCACTGGGGTTTTGACATAGTCCAAGAATTTAATCAATCAGGAGCTGCTAGGGAGATCTGACAGCCCAACAAGAGACCACACCTGTGAAGATTTTCTCCACAAGGACATTTATATAGCGGCTGCTACTACCACGATGAAAATGGCTATTACCGCTTGAGGTTCTGTCAACGTGGTTGACCCAATTAAGGGAATGTCCACTATGGTTAACCCTCTCTAAAGGTGACTCATAAAAGATACCACATGGAGACTAGTTCCAGATTCAAGGATCTAAGTTTTTGGTACTACCCAAAAAGGGAGTAGAGCATAGTCCTCTAGCCTTTTCACTTTTAACCCAAACAAAGCAGACAGATTAATCCAACACGCTAAGACCAATATTTTCTCACAAAGATCTATGATGTCAACCACCTATGATCTATCAACCTCTCTAGAGAGAGAATGTATCAATCAAAAGCTGAAGACGCACAAATCTAGTAGAATGTGAGACGCTCTCAATAACCTCCCTACCTACAAGGGTTCGTTCATTGAGAAGATTTCACTGGAAACCCACTCTCTCAAGAACCATGAATAGTGTTCATAGGGCCTATTTACTATGTGTAACAATGACATTGAAAAGCAAATCTATGTTCATTTTTATAGCCCAAAATAAAATTTGTGATATGAAAGCAATAAAGGTCATACAAGCTTGACATGCAAGAGTTCTTTTTAATCCAAATTGAAATGTTATCAGCTGAGAAGATTACCTGAATTCCTCGCAATGCGCTTAGTAGATTTTTACCTATTTTTAGCAACTCTCACGCTTTTCCCAATCAAAATCAGCATAAATCAATCAGAAACAACAAATTTCAATTGTTAATGTTAGCTGTCAATCCAAATCAGGAAAACAAATCTGGAAAACTGCCTGACAAAGTGAAACGACAATTGAAACTTGGCACTGAAACTCGTATGATAGTGGGTCACCTACCAAACAACAATCTAGAAACTCGTACAACAATGGGTATAAGATCATACGACAATGGATCCTCCAAATGACAATGTGTTTCTAATGGTATGATCCTCGATCAAATCAACAAAACTCATACGAAAATTGTACGGGTAGAAATTAAAAATCACAGCTTGGAATAGAAAATGACAAGAAGATGATAGAAATTGATAGAAATTGAATGGAAACCCATTTCAGGGCCCCACGGTGGGTGCCAAAAATGTGTGTGTGAATTTTGTACCTAGTTGTAGACACAACACTTTAGTAAAACATTAGAGGTTAGCAGAAATCAAAATCGTGCAGTGAAATGGAAACTAATCTAACTAGGTGATTTACTATCTTCTTGTAGGTGCGAGTATGTATTCTTAGATTGGACCGAGATCAGTGACCTTGACGAAACCTAAACAAAGGATTTGAATGTAGAATCTAGATATGAGATGAATGCAAATTAACCTATATTTTTGGATTTTCTATGCAATAAGATGAGATAAACTAATATGAATCTATTCTATATGAGAAACTGATATGACATGCAATTAATCTAACAATGATATGCTATATGATATGAATGCTTTAAACAATGAAAATCTCACAACAGTTTTTGATTCGCAAAGATGGATTCTTCAATCACCAATTTGGCAGCGTGAGGATGCAATTCATGGATTTGATCCAAATGAAGAGTTGAGGCCTTAATTTATTGAAATCTAGGGCTTTGGAGGTGCATGGAAAAAGACATAAATCACTCTTGATAAACTTAGGTTGATTTTTGAGTTATCAAGAAATTAGAGATAGATTAACTCATAAAAATCATGCAAATCAACTTTTTGATTTAAATGAGAAGTTGAGATCAGCTTTCAACTCAAAAGAGAGTTGAGTTTATTTTTAAAACAACTTGAATTGATTTTTTGATTTAAAGTTTAACTATTTTTTGGATGTGCATAATTAATATGAATTAATTTAATAAATAAAGTGATTTATCCTCAACTTAACTGATTTTAAAAATAAAACAATTGATTTATGGGTTAATCAATTATTAAATCAAACTTTTATTCAAAAACTATATTATTAAATTTGACAATTGACATTAATTAATTAAATAAGAATTTAATCAATCAGTCATAGGATTTTTGATTTCTTGTCAAAATGAAATAATACCATTTAGGAATAAATTAAATCCAATTAAATAATTAAGTGGCAGTATTAAATCTAATTAATTAAATATTTAGAATATTCAATTAACAAACTTTAGGATAAATAGGATTTATCACCAAATAATCATTAAATTAAAGATAATTAGATAAATTAGGAATAAGGAATATTCCCCGATGCAGAATTTATGATAATCAATTAAGATTTTGATAATGCTCAGATGTGTCTTAGGTTAGGACTTTGATGTCGGTTTTGTTCGATGTGTCGATATAGGAGGTTAATGAACCTATAGCCCATTTTTGGGGTATTACAATAGCCAACTCCTAGAAAGATATGGATAAATATAGACATACATAAGTAAATGAACATAAGAAATAGGGTACCAAACATTGCTTGAAGAGATGATGGAATGTTGACCTGGGTGTGAATCCTATGTGCTCCTGTTTAATCTAGAACCTACAAAGAAGAAAGAAATGGGGTTAAATCCATTTGATGTTGTTGTGGCACCATTTCCAAATGGACCATCCAAAACAATGACTCAAATCATGTCATAAAACCATGGCCCCAAATGATTAAATAAGGCAGTCATTATCAAGCATCTATGAAGCTATAGTAATAAGCAAGCTACATCAAGCAATGGAGGATACATCAACATGAAATCAAATCAAGAGACAAAAGGCATCCATGAAATTCAATTAAAATCTTAGTAAGTGCACTAAATCTACATCCTACATTGATTGCTTTATCCATTATCACAGTGCCATCAATAGGGTCAACAATGATGTATTATGGGGGCATAAAAGACATAGACCAAATATGCATCTACCATCAAATCATGGGCTTCAGTTGAAAATCATAACATCTTAATATGGTGCACTTCCCAAAAGGGGCTCATTGCATGTTTTATCCTGAAAATAGTGAATAAACCAAGGACATCATAATAATAAGGCATTCAAGCGTCATCATCACTGGTATATAGATACAAGATGCAAAAGAAGAGCTATGCTCAAGATAAAGTGGGACAACAACAAATAGTACTTCATTCATGATTAACAACAAATATGTATCCAAATGAAGATGGAGTAGCCATAGGTGATTTATGCAATGAAAAATGGTTTGAATCAAGCATGCTTTCAAAATAATAATGAAATCAGTGAATCCATGATGCCCTAGCTTCATGAGATATGAAGATCTTACACATGGGTGTATTCAAATGAGTCAGTGTTAACACCATTAGCAAAAAAAGACTAAGGTAAGGGCTGAATGGACCTAAAAAATAGCTTGGAGAGACATGCACCAAAGTGAGTCCTAAACTTAAGCTATCTTTCCCTCTTCTTTCATGGAACCTATATATCTAATCCAAGCAAGATTGCAACTATTATTCCTGTCTTTCTAAATTTGGAGCACAAAATTCTTGATTTTTCCCCTAAAAATAAGGTCTACCTCTAATAATATGGTTAGGGTTATAGGCCCCTTTCTTTTTATTAAAATAAAATCATATTATGGGATTTTCTATTTTTATTAAATAAAAATAAAATAGCTCTTAATTTCTATAGAGGTTGAAATCTAGTAAATCAATTCCTCTCAAGTAAACAAGTTCTTAATTATGTTAGACTCCATATGGTGCCTTCACAAGTTTCTACACTCCTACATTACTTTAATCAAATCATATGAAAACAAATTTGACATATGTGTAACCATTTGGAAGATAAAATTATTGATATTTGGACATATACAACTCACATATATCATTTTATACCTTATAATATAGATACTTCTCATGACTTGTGTAGTTTTTGGGTTTTCTTTCCTATTATTCAGGATGGTGTTTTTTTTACTTTTCTAATGTCCTTTCTACTCCTTTTTAAATTTATGTCTTTATATAAATTAAACCTTTATTTTTATAAATGCACACACACACACACATTTGACCCAACCAAAAATATAGTACATTATCTAATGCACATAAGATAAGGTTCAATGGTCTAGTATTATATTAATATCCTACAATTACACCTTGAATCTAGATACATTGTTTTAAAACATGTATATAAACCTTGTTTTATAAGTGCAAAAGGATTCAAAATTTGAACATATTTTTTTTCCTTAGCTCCTTCTTGAGACCAATAACCTAATATAATACAATATGAGTTGTTGTGAGATTCAAATGTGTATAGGATTTAAGAGTCACATTAAATTAATCTGTAATGAATACTTAAAAAGTATTTTGACATGTTAAGATCACCCTCTATATACACTTTTCTCAATTTGAAGGTAACCTAATTAGTTAGTAGTAGCACATAGTATAATTTTTATCTAAAGACTATGTTCTTTTAATGAAGATTGGGATAAGAATAGAATGAGTAAAATAGCTAAAGAGAGCTATAAAAGACAAATAAACACAAAAAAGTATTTTACGGTGATGCAAGAGTTCTCTTAAACGTAGGAATATTAAATAACTACCCTAAATAGAGGTTTTATTTATTGAAAGAATAGAGTTTATAATTAAATAATGGTGTGCTACTAGTGGTCTATAGCCAATTATTGAAAAAATAGACTTTATTATTAAATAGCCAATTAACTAGTCAACAATCATTGACTGATGAATGATGCCCTAGTATTAACATAGGTCCTCAGAGATACATAAAAATACAACAATGAGCCTTGACATTGGGCCATGAACATAATAGAAAAATAAACAATAATGTCCAAATAATAGTGAATTTGGTATTATGCCACAATCCAATCAATGGGAACAAAAGCATGAAGAAGATGTAATACAAGGAGGAGAAAGTAACCATATCCTGCGGTCTCATGAACATCAATATTTCTTTGACCAATACTTGAATTCAAATCATCCACAATGGTATGTCTGTTATGTACAGAGAAACAATAGAGGTGGAGATACCCTAGAAATAGCTCATGGGCTCTAAAGCCTTTCAAAATAGTGAGTGATAAAGAAAGCATCTTAATGCTATGAGCATCAGTGACAATAATGAAGAAAATAATGATGCCCTAAAGATCAACATGGGATCAAAGAAATGAGCACCATGTATAGATATAGTAGCATGGATTACCATGCCATGACATCAAAACAATAGTAAGTATTGATGCAATTATACATCAGTGAATGCGCACCATCATGATGCCATGTAAAAATAATGCAAGGACAGGTCCGTGGCCCTCACAACAAGCATAACCTCAAGTTAGATAATAGAAAATGGAAGGTAGGGCACAAAGAAATAATTAAATAGCATGAGTACCAATAATACCGACCTCAACAAGTCAAACTCCCATTTAAATTTTGGTAAAGCAACAAGTTACCAAATCGGGCTCTTGATCACAAAGGCCAACTACCAGTCCATAATGAAACTTTCCCCAAGAAAGTGCAGTTAGGGCTCGATGCATTTAACATGTGTTATCCTTGCTTGTCGTATTCCACCTCTTCATGTGCACTTAGGGCTCGAGGCTTTTAGTAACTGGGATTTGGGGAAAATTAGAAATGAGCCATTCTTTTTTTTTTGTTTATAATCACATGAGTGTCGAAATAACGATGGAACTATCGTTATTGGTAGTTCCCTTGCTACCCACCACCGGAATTCAACCCCAAATGTTGTAGTTGTTAAGATTAGGTAATACTGAGAGGGGGGGTGAATCACTATTATTGAACTTTAATTTAAAATTTAGCCAATTATAAATGAACCATAATAATGCTGAAATGAAAAGAACATATAAGCACAACAAATAAATCATGACACCATGATTTGTTCTCGAGGAAACCTTGGCCAAGGGAAAACCTCGGCGGGGATGGTACCCACAACTATGCACTAAAATATTATATCCCTCTTAGGAGATCTAGCCCTGTTAGGAGCTGATTATTACATAGTACATTGCCTTGTTAGAGGAATACAAAACCCTATTAGGGGTATACAAAACACCTAGTTAAAGGTGGTGAGAAAAATGCTCTTACAATAAAAAACTATCTCAAAGAATTCTCCAAAATGTGAACAATACAAGCACTTCCTTTCTTAGATAGTCCCAGTTATAGCTCTATCAAATACTGATCTCACATCTTCTATCTGTTCTCATATTCACAACCTTTCTTCATCATCACATCAAATACATATCATTGCTTCCACAAAATAATTCTATACCTATACAAAATTTGCCATCTAGTCAGCTTCACAAATACCATACAAAACATAATAATTAATTATGTAAATGATAAGTATGGAGTTGGCGATCGTATATTACCCAAGTTTCAGCAATATAATTCATTCACCTGACTTAGCAAGTTACCATATCCACTAACCTTGCCTTAATCTTCACAACTGCTCATATGCACTATTATACTGATTCACTATCTTTGCATACCTTCAGATCACTAAATCTCGCTGATCTGATCACCAAAACTCATGCTCTCTTAATGGAAGCATATACATATCCCAAAATTGCTTCTACTAACTTCATAGGTCATAATACCTCATACATTTCCATCGCTAACCAAAACTATAACACTAAACTCTGTTACCCTAAATCCGAACTTGGTCATTTTTATGACTGTGACTCTACTAGCAAAACTATCTGCATGCGATCACTCCAACACAAGTGTTGCCATGAATGACAACCATTAAATGATCACTATTGCTTCACAACATCACTTTCCAACAATCTCTCCCTTTGGCATTGATGGCAATACTTAGAAAAATGACTAAGTGTTAAAAGCACTATCTTTAACTAAGTACACAGAACTTTTCTTTCCTTTTCTCTTTTCTTCTTTTATATACTCTTTTTTTTATTTATATTTTTTTAATTCTCTCATCTTCTTTATTTTACTCTCCTCATTTTTCTATTTCTCTTTCTCTCCCTTTGACATCAATGGTAAAGGTGCATTCAAAATTTCAGTTTTAAGACATCTTGGAAAGAGTTTTCCAAGGTCTTCACTTCTTTGGCCCGTGATTTGATTAAGATCTCACTGACATGGATTAATCCATTTAGTGCATATGATGTTGTTTCTGCTACCTTAAACTTGGTAGATGTAGACATAGTCATTAAACCTTCAACCTTTTCCATCTCTGATAGATGAGTCTCAAGCATTGAAAGCTTAGGGGTAATAAGGCTCTTTAACAAGCCAAATCTATCTACAATTCTCTCTTTCTCCATTTCCAATACATTGATTTTATCCAACAACTTGGATACTTGTTTGTCCATTTCAATCACAGTTAGTGAAGATGTTTCACAACTGTCCATCAAAGTATCAAGTGTAGCCCTATCCTTGGCTATAATCTCCTCAATATTATTTACATGACTGTAAGGACTTATGTAGTAACTATAAAACTTTCTGCCTTGTGCTACACAACTCTTAGCTTTAAGTGTAGTAGCCTTGAGAATGTCTAAGTCCCATGAGATGGATTGACATACTTTTCTCAAATTCTTCTCCAAAAATCTCTTCTCTACCTTATCTTCTACAGTCTTTAGCAATGACTCAAAGTGACTGTCAAAGCTATCTAGTACCATACCTAGATTCTTAGATTCATCCTTTTCTTGAAAGATAATAGGTGTAGAAAGTAGTTTATTTACTATCTCTATAGCCCTAGTCATTACCTTTACTCTTTTATCCCCTTTCTGCACTGACCTTTCTTTAGCCTTGGCAAAGGCCATGAATGATAGCCTCATAAGCTCATCCTCATCCATGCTATCTACATCAGCACTCACGAGTTTAACCATGCTTGCCAACAATAAAGAGGTGTCATATTCCTATTTTAATTCCATGCTCACCTCAGGTGCTTTTTTTGTTCTAGTCTCTTCTTCCTGCTGAATTTCTTTTTCTTGTGACTTCTCTTCATGTTTCTCCTTTGATTTCTCTTCCTCTATCTATCCTTGTGCTTCAACTTCCATCACACTGTCCAAGTTACCTAGAAATGGATCATTTATCTCATGTGAAGTGTCAAGGGTCAAAGGCACACCAATGACAAAGAAATCTAGTTGCATGATAGCTTGTTCACTTCCTTATACTGCCTTGGAACTTTCTGCCAATCCCAAAGATGTAGGTTGGGTAACCTTGGGAGGTGAGGTTTTCTTTGTCATATTACTCATTAGGATTTGATCTAATGCCTTTTGAGTGTCCTCAATCAATTCATCATATTTCCTAGCCATGATTTTTACTAGTATGGCCTTTATCCTCAACAGGGGTTTTAATACATTTATTATCTTCTCCCTTTCTTGTATTGAGACAATAGGTAACATGTCCTCAATAGCTTTATTCCTTATGTTATTATCTTTTGACTGTGCCAAGTGCTTCCTGATTTCCAGTTTGCTATACAGTTCTATAGGGATACTTGCTTCAATCTATAACAAATTTTTATTGAAGATTAACAAGTGTTCAATTACGGTGTCTTCAATAATTTCTTGATCCTCAGAACCATATCTCTCATAGTACTTGTCCACTATCTTCAAGTTACCATCTTTTTTCACTCTCTTCTGTAGCGACTTAAGGTTTGGTTTCTACAAGGTTTGTGGATCCTTTTGTGCTACTTTCTCTTCTACTTTCTCAAATACCTTTTCTTCTTTCTTCTTCCTTTTCACTTCTACCTCTTTCTCCTTAGGACTGTCCTTCTTACTAGATCTTGTAGATCTTGTAGGAATGTTTGTATGCACAACTTCTTGTGTTTCCTCCTCTTGAGTAACTAACAAATCAACAATATCAACAATAGGACTTACTATCTTTTCTACCTCTGAAGGAATTGGACCAGCAATGGCCATGATTAAAGATGATTCCATCTTATTTCTTATGTTTATCAACTGATCCTTAGTGATTCATACCTTCGTAGTGATATCCTCCACAATTTTACTAATATTTCTTTTCCTTGTTACTTTCTCTTGTTCTTCTTTGACTTTTTCAGACTTCTCTCTATATGTTCCCCATCTTTCTTGAGTAGGGTCTATTTCTGCTACTAGTAAATGCTCAACCTACATAGTCAAGATTTCAGCACTGACTTCATACCCCATAGGGTAACACCATTTCATTCTTGGTTCCACTGCCTCAAAACAAACACAATCAGTTTCAACCATGAAACATATAGTGTCCTCATACTTCTCAACAATGTTTTCAGGTTTTATATACCTTTCCTTCATCTTCCTTTGTAAGATTTTGGTCATAGAAAATAGTTCACCATCAACCCAATTCTTATCTTGTCTTCTGTAACTCTTTGAAATCTGAATCCCAGTGGGTACATAATCCTTCCATGCCCTAGGGTGCATGCCAGGAAACTTGTGAATGATATGAATGTACATATGGACTAGTAATGACCCAAACCTAAATGCTTTAGATTTATCTTTCTTTATGGCCTTTACAATTTCTAGGAACTAATGTGCTAGAACTTTGCAAAGGTTATACTTCTTATTTTCCTTGACCATCCTATAGGCCATAATTACAACTCCAGTATAAATTGAGTTAGGTTTGCTACTATAAAATAATTTGTAGCCCACCAACATTTCTACCAACCTAACATCTTGCTGAAAGATGTCATTGATTGTCATCACCCTCTTATCCCACTTGGAATGAGTTAGGGTTTCTACCTATTTCCTAAGATTCTTTTCTAAAATAGGAAGGGATCCTTCATTATCAAGACCTATTATATCATGGATCATTTGTGCACATATTTTCACTGGTTGTTCTCCAATCCAAAAAAAATGATCATGTATCCTACTGAGGATAATCTTGAACCATTCTATTTCTGTGAATTCTGTGAGTAGGGTCATAATGATAGATTGGTCTTGTAGGTGTTTGAACTCTTCTACCATAGATCCATCTTCTTATATCATAGAATCTAATTCATTGTAAATGTTTACATCTCCAATGATTTCATACTTGCAATGTATGTATGCTTGAATGTCTTCAACATGCAATATGTTGACAGGGGTTTTTGAAAATGCTCCTTTCAGATCATCCTCACAAGACTTAAATGGATGTCTCTTAAACTTATACCTAGGTCCATCCATGATATCATAAAATACTAGTGCACCCATAACTTCTCAATGAGTATAGGTCTAAATACCTTTAATGCACTAAAATCTGGATCTCTGCTTCATGCAATCACACAATCTCTCTGCTAGATGACTTGAAATGCTTCATAGTTTTCCTCTCCTTATTCGGTGATCAATAAATGATGTAGAAATGATATCTTCCAAACCCTTTTATCCTTCGCAAGTTGAGTAAGTGCATTAAACACAAGTAGCTCAACTTCACATCCCATCCAGTCAACACAAAACTCACAAACATAGAAAATGAATCTCCTTGTACCACGCTCTCATCCACAAACTCCATAGTGAATGAACACATTATACCTAAGCTCGCATGAGCTTACTCCACATATAAAGGGGTTGGATATATTCTATTATATGCATCTAATTCTCCCCTTAAGGCCATGCAACCTTCTAGGTCGATGTCTCAAATAATTCATCATGCAAAGACACAGTATCATCTACTGTCTCTCCCTAAACCAATGTCTTATTTAATTCTTTCACCTTCCATATCTTGTCATCCTCTTTACTTTTAGATTTTTGAAATGATTTTCAAATTCATCCATGTACTCATTAAAATTTTTACCATTTTCACCAACATTCTTCCTTATAACCACACAAGGTGGTCCTCGTATGTTGTTCTCTCCATTATATCTGCAAAACCTTGCTATGTGTCCAAGGTTGTTGTATTTGTAACATGTAGGTGGTCTCCTTCTTTTATGATTTACTCGTGGCTTACAATATCTTGTAGTATGTCCAAAGTTATTGCATTTAAGACATGCAACCTTGGCTATTGACTCTTCTCTAACATAATCTTGTTTATACCTAGGCTGATCTGGTTTTCTACAATCTTCTTTCTTGTGTCCATAATCATAACAGTTATAATAGTAATTGGTAAAGGGTTTAGAGGTACCTTTACTTTTGCAATCTCTTTTCATGTGTCCAACTTTTTTGCATCCAAAGCATCTACCTCTGAAAGGTATGATCTGTTCTTTAGGTTCTTCATGAGTAGTTCTTTCTTCAGTCTTTACTTCACTTGCTTCTTCATTGGTCTTAGAACATTCTTCTTTATCGAATCCAACTCCAGTCATGTCTCCTTTAGGTTTTTGTCTTTCTCTTTTCTCATCAATTTTGTCACTGCTCATGTGCAACTTCTCAATTGCAATTTAGATTGAGTGTGTTCTCCTTTAATGATATGATTTTACTTCTCTAATTCCTAACATTTATACTTTTAGTGATTAAGTTCAGTCTTCATTTGTCCTATCTACTCATTTTCTTCTTTTAGTGACTCTTTAACTTTATTCCTTTCATCCTTCTCATGTTGAATGTCTTTTATCATCAAAACATTGATTTCATCTTTTTCTTGCTCCAGCCTCTTCACTTGATCTAATGTATCATTGTCTGAATCTTCTTGGATATTGTCCATAAGGTCTTGTTTCTGATTTCTTGAAGCTTCTAGTTGTTCCTTTAGTTTCTTGATGAAACCTTCTACTCTTGTCAATTTGAATTTCAGTATACCATTCTTAGCCTTCTCTTTGTCTAGATCTTCAAGTGCTGCTTCAAAGTTCTCTTGCAAACTTTCCAAATCCACTCTGATCTCCCTTAAGCTATTAAGCTTTCTCTCCAAGGGCCAATAGCTCTAATATTTGTTAGGATTAGGTAATACTGAGAGGGGGGGTGAATCAGTATTACTGAACTTTAATTTAAACTTCAACCAATTATAAATGAACCATAATAATGCTAAAATGAAAAGAACATATAAACACAAAACATAAATCATGACACCATGATTTGTTCTTGAGGAAACCTTGGCCAAGGGAAAACCCCAGTGGGGATGGTACACATAAATATGCACTAAAATATTATATCCCTATTAGGAGTTGATTATTACATAGTACATTTCCTTGTTAGAGGAATAAAAAACCCTCTTAGGGGTATACAAAAGACCTGGTTAAAGGTGGTGAGAAAACTGCTCTTACAATAAAAAACTATCTCAAAGAGTTCTCCAAAATGTGAACAATACAAACACTTCCTTGCTTAGATAGTTCTAGTTATAGATCTATCAAATACTAATCTCGCATCTTCTACCTGCTCTTAGATTCATAGCCTTAGTTCATCATCACATCACATACATATCATCGCTTCCACAAAATCATTCTATACTTATACAAAATCTTCCATCCAGTCGGCTTCACAAATACCATACAAAACATAATAATTAATTATGTAAATGATAATTATGGAGTTGACGATCTTATGTCGGCAATATACTTCATTCACCTCACTTAGCACATTACCATATCCACTAACCTTGCCTTAATCTTCACAACTGCTCATATGCCCTATTATACTGATTCTCTATCTTCGCACACCTTCAAATAACTGAATCTCACTAATCTGATCACAAAAAATCATGTGCTCTTAATGGAAGCATATACATATCCCAAAATTCCTTCTACTAACTTCACAGGTCATAATAACTCATACATTTCCATCGCTAACCAAAATTGTAACACTGTACCCTGTTACCTTGATTCAAGACTTAGTCATTTTTATGATTGTGACTCTAGTAGCAAAACAGTTTGCATGCGATCACTCCAACATAAGTATTTCCATGAATGACAACCCTTATGTTATACCTAGTGATCCAAAACATCACTTGCCAATAGTAGTTCCTAGAGGAAACAAGGTGCACTCTACCAAAGTAGAGAAACCAGAACCAAAGCACTTCTGATACAAAGCATAAAACTTGTTTGTCTGTCTCTTAAAACATTCCTCATGTCAGGCCATGGCTATAGCATGGGAAGACACATCAAGATGAATCCATAGTTATGACCTTAGAGTAGAGGCAAGTTCAAGATGAAGCGAAAGAAGCCTGACATTTAAAAAATTGATCGCCCTCCTCGTAGATTGAATGACATACCTAAGAAGTGAAAGAGAAGTCCAAAAGAAAATGTTCTTAGTATGAAAAAACCATAGGTAGTAGCTGATTTAAAAAAAAAAGAGGTAATAAGTTGAGTATCCCAACATTTTTTTAGGAATGAAAGGTTTGAAACTTTATTTGTTAGCTTAATCCTTAAATTCTCTAGTTGCTGCGATTTCAGAGATAATTCTCTTCCATGTTGGGTATCAATAAGATCTATCAGATTTCCACAATCCATCCTGGTATAGTAAAAATGTTTCTAAAACTAATTATGTGTGAGTTTTTTCATCAATATTTCAAATCACACTCCGTGATCCATCATCAAGATGCAAGAGAGAACAAGGAGAGAAAAGTGACTTGCAGACTAAAAATCCAAAAAAGAAAAAAAGAAGAAGAAAGGGGAGATAATGTAAACTAAGGAGAAATCAAATCCAAAGAAATAAGTATTAAATAGAAACTAGAAAAAGAAAAAAGAAGAAAACCCAAGACCTAAAAAATAAAGAAAAAACTTAAGAACATAACCAAAAGATAGAAAAGAAAGAACAAAGACAAAAAGAAAGAAGAATATAAAAAATATAACAAAGAATAAAATACATACCCAACTAAAACGATTTAAACAAAAATCTAGAAATAATAATATAAAAACAAAATAAATATGAAAATAAGAAGGAATACAAAAATAAAAAATGGAAATAAGAATGCAATATTTAAATATAACAATATAAATCTAAATATAAAGAGGATTTTATGGTATCTCAAGGGTGCTCAAGATTATGTTTTATGGTATAAGAAAGAAGTAAAATTTAATCTTAGAGATTATACAAATGTTGATTGGGCCAGAAGTATTGATGATAGGGAAAATATAAGTGGAGGAGCATTCATTTTGGATGATAGATTGGTTTTTTGATTGAGTATGAAATAGGACTCAATATCCTTATCTACTATGAAAGTGGAGTATATTGTTGCAGCATCCTGCTGCACTCAAATCAAGTGGATGAAGTAGACACTTCGTAATTAAAAGTAATATATGATGATGTTTTTCCTATCGTATGTGACAACACAAGTTCTATGAGAATTTAAAATAATTTGATTATGCATGAAAGGAACAAACACATTTTGATCTAGTATCATTTCTTAAGAGAGAAATATGTAGAGAAAGAAGTCAAATTGGAATATATTTCTACAAAAGAACAGATTGTAGACATTTTCACTAAGGATTACCAAATGATACATTTGAATAACTTAGGTATAAGTTTGGGGTTATTGATCATATTTATTTCTAGAGATTCATAGAGGTTGTGCATCTTTCTAGGGGGAGATTCAAAGTTTTATCCTCTATTGTTTGGACTAATGCAAATTGTTATTAATAGAGGGAGTAGCGGAGTTCGAAAGAAGTTTGGAAAAATATCCTTTGTCCCTAATTGTAAATAAGGAGAAGTGTTGTTGGAAGTTTACAAGTGTTTCCATTAATGACAAAGGGGGAGATTATTTCACATATGCCTGATTACTATTGTCATTGGGGAAAAACTTGTTAGATTGGCTAATAGTGGTCCATATTTTGTAAAGGGTTCTATCAATCTAGTTTGGAATATCTTTAGTGACCTTTGGATATGATATACTATTTTTGAATGATTATCATTATCATGCTTGGTCACAAATTATGTTTTTTAGTGGTATTTATGTTTTGCTTGAGTGATATTTGATTATCTACATATAATATGTTTAGTTATGTTATATTTTTGTGTATCCAAATGTGCTACCTTATCTAGGATCATTATTTTGGTTCAAATACACTTCAAAATCAATGTTGGAATATTAATTTGGGCCTGACCCTTGTGTGTGGAGATCCTCATCCTTCAAGATTGCTTCAGAAGATATTTTATGGAAGACTATTCTACAAGCTTTGATTACCTATTCACACGTTATGTTTTGGATATGGCTTGAGATAGTGTTTAGACCATTGGATATATCTTAAGAAAATTATGATATATTTGGGTCCTCTCTTTCTCTTGGAGTGGACTACTTCATGTATATTTTCTCCACATGACTTATTTTATGTAATATTTCTTGATCTTTGTTGTGGTTGACTTTCATGATTCTTTTTGGTTGGGGCCAACATTCAACAGAACTTTCAATGATCTATGCATTCAAAATTTTAAAGGAGTGCAAATGGGCATGGAGTTGAGAAATTGCATGGCACACTTGCATTTAGGATGCATTGGACTTGTTATTTTCTCTCTCCTAGGAGAAATTGGGGTAGGATCTAACAAGACCTCCTTGATTTACCTCTTATTTAGTACAAAGATCAAAGTACAACCTAACCACTAGGTGTCCTCCTTTTT
This sequence comes from Chamaecyparis obtusa, assembly GCA_027943335.1. Taxonomy (NCBI): domain Eukaryota; kingdom Viridiplantae; phylum Streptophyta; class Pinopsida; order Cupressales; family Cupressaceae; genus Chamaecyparis; species Chamaecyparis obtusa. Next base: position 582,422 of record BSBK01005474.1, read on the forward strand.
CATCTCCCCTTTCAAAGTACTTTTTTCCCCTTAAACTATCTTTTTATAGCTCATCACTTTCTCCAACCTTGAACTAGCTATTATTTGCAATCTCAAGGAGATTTTGGAAGTCTTTTCCTCCAGGAGATAGGTTGAGGTCAACCTAGCCCTAGGGGGTAGGCTGAGGTTGTCCTATTCATAAAGCACACCCCTTTCAGGATCTCAGGCCCATTTCAAATTTCAAAGGCTTCCCATCTTGTGTAGTCAACCCTTACGGGGTGTAATCTGAAATCACTATAAATTAACAATCAAATTCTTCATTTGGAATCAAGAAATAGATGGAAAATTTACATGGAAAAGCTTAAATGGACATCCCAACTTGACATAGTGTGATTTCAAGGTGCAAACAAGGTGTGGAAACATCCATTGAAGCAAGAGAGCTCTTCACTTTGCATTATTCTTTTTAAATAAAGCATTCAACAACATTGATCAGGAACACATGACATCAACATGGGGTTGAAAAATCATATTATGAATATGGCTTGGAGTACTTTAGCCTTGAGGGATTGGTATGATTTCTATGCTATTTTCTAATCTATTCATTGTTGCTTCATATTTACATACACATTTTTATTTACATGCGAGGGTTTCACCCTCTAGGTTTAGATCTTGGCATTTACATACATTTCTCTATACATTCTAGATTCCTGAGTACTACACACATAACAATCTTTCCTAACGACTATTTGTGGAGGTGAAAATACCAAAATAGGGGGTTGACTAAGGCAAGCCCCTATATAGCCACCCACACACACCCTTTTCCAGATTTTTAGTTTTTTCAATGAGAAATTAGAGTACAGATATGGATACCCTTTTGGAAGAAGAGTTTAGATCCAAGATTCATTCTCTATTCCATCAATAGTCAGGTGCAGGCTGAAGTAAACCTACCTCGAGATAGAGAAGATACAGTTCCTAATTGCATATTTTCTGATCCAGAGATCTTGTTTAGTTTTCTATTCCTGGACTAGGATAAGGTCAGCCAAGTCCTAGATGGATTTTCCACATGTTACCATATCCCCTCCAAGTTGAACTGGTCTTGAGACAAAAATATTTATGGGTTTTAAAGATTCAAATTTTCTAAGTTCAGATTTGGGCTAGTTTCAGTTCATGTGCAGTTCCAAAAATAGAAATACAGATGCGTGCATAGACACATCCTTAAAGAATTTCTAAGGTGAGTTATAATTCTTTCCTTTGTTTATTTGAGTATTTCCATAGTATATATGATCTATTTATGATGCAGGAGGATCTTGGGTCTTGAGCAATCTTGCATCACCAAAAATATTTCATGTTTTCCTGTACCTATCTATTGTTTGTTTTGTAGCCATTGCTGCTATTGGTTTCTTACCTTGTGAATTTAATGTGGTGTTGTGGACCTATTATTGAACATTCTCCTATGAGCACACATCCTAATTCATTTGGATCTGGGGGTTATCACCATTTTCCTCAAGTATTGATTTTCTGCCAGTTTTGCATGAAACGTGGAGTGTTTCACCTTGCACGATTCTTTATGAGGAAATTAGATCTTGTGAAGTTTAGGATATGTTCTTGGATCATGTGTGGACCTAAATGTAGCTTCACAATGTGCTGGGTTATTTCTCTCTTTAGTTTTGGTTTTCTCTTCCTAAGTGGACCTACAATGTAATTAAATGCTTGACTGGCTGACATGTGGCTTTGTTGGCTATATATTTGGAGCTTGGGTTGATGTATGGTAGTGAGAAATAGGTAGAGGAGTAGATACATCATTGGAGAAAGATAATATGTGAGCTATGATTCTGAATTCATAACTCCTTGTATATGGTCGAAACCTAGAAGGCCTCACAGCTGGGCATGTTGAAGGATTTATAATAATTGCACTAGTGTGGTTACTAGTTGCCTTGCCTTATTTTATGTTGTGTTCTCACTATCTCATGTGAATTATTTATTTCTTCAGTGTTTAACTTTGAGAAGGGCTTGTTTGTAGATTCAAGTGGAGTCAAATCTATTTGAATCCACCCTTCCCCTCCGTCAGGTGGTATCAGAGCAAGTTCTTTCTTGTGGATTGGATCGTGGAGAGCCTTATTGGATTGCTTGTAGTGTGGCAGATCTGAGATCTAACCTATAACTTGTAGAAGGTTACAATATTTCTGGAACTTGATTGTCAAGATGGTTTGTGGTAGAGGAAATGATAATGCTATCATGGATATGTTAAGGAAGATTACAACTAGGCTTGAAGCTGTAGAGTTTTCCCAAAGAAGGGGCACACATCTTGAAGATTTTAGTGATGAAGAAGAGGAAACACCTAATCTTGAACTTGAAGTTGAACAGGATGAGGAAAGACTTTTGAGAGTTTTGCCTAAGGCTAACTCTAGACCTATGGTTGAAGTTGCTTGTTATGATGGAAGACTTGAAACCGATGCACTTTTGGATTGGATCTCTGAGATGGATAAATACTTTGAGTATGAAGGTACTCCTGATAATAAGAAATTTAAGATAGTAGTCACAAATTTGAAGGGTCATGCATCTCTTTGGTGGGATCATTTGCAAATTGAGTTATGCAGTCAAGTCTGGTGGATCCAATGAAGGACAATCCAAACCTTGTAGCCAACAAAATTACATAGTGGATTACTCAACAATGCAACACAAAGTAATTGTTCAACACTAATTTTCATTAACATGCCTGACTGTAAGGCCTTATGGGTTAGGGCCAACTATAATCAAAAAGCAATTATGCAAGATCCACAACTAGATCCAATACAAAATTAGCGAGTTCAGCTTTGAAGACAATCAGAAGCTGATGGAAACCCTAAGGCAGATATAAACTTGAGCTTGCAAGCCTTCAAGAAATCTCCTTATTCCCAAGTATGCAAACCCCTAGCTCTGCTACAAAATGATTATCAGATTACAATATGATCTGCAAGAACATCAAGACCTTTTCCACAACTTCTCTCTCAAGCTTCACATTTGACATTAAGATCTGATCTGATGTCTAAGTCCCGATCTTCCAAATCTATCCTTAAACATCTACCCAAGCCCTCCTTAAATAAAAATCATCAACGACAAGTCGGCTGGATAAAACCCTTAACTCCCCAAAACAAATCATTAAATGCCATACAAGTCAGCTTAATAATGTATACAAACATTTAATTTTGCATGTTGGCCCAAGAAAATGGTAACCAAAAATTAATGCACCAAGTCGGCTCAACAAATCACACAATACTCTAGTCGGTAAGTTAGAACTACCAAGTGACAGTAAAATTATCGAGCACGCCAGATATCACCAAGAACCACTGTCGACCAAGTACTGCAAGCATGACCAAGCAACAATTTCACTGAGCACTAGAGACTATCGATTTACTTCAGTGACTGAGATTCCTTCAATGATCGAGACCGTCGGTTAAGGCTGCAACTAAGTAAAACCAGCCAAAATACGAACACCCCATGCAGTTTCACCGAGGACATCAAATGCCCTACCTTAACCTTGGATGCCCCTGCATTAGACACCCCAGGTTCAAAACAAGATTTTCATATATGAGAAGAACACATTTCAGGATTCAACACACAAATCCCGAACTGGTTCTTCACATACAAGTCCTCCACCTTTTTTTCTTGCAAAGTCTTCCACTTTAGTTTCCTTTGTCTCTTCAAGTCTTTTCTTGAAAATGTACAGGTCAGTTCTTCATACTGATCATTCATTTTCTCAGGCTCCACAATCTCAACTCGGCTACCAATACTCAAGCTTCTCATACCAAGTGTTGTATCCATCAAAGGCATCAATAAAAAATTCTTATCATTCTGCTCAATAGTAAACACATTATTTACATAGTCATAAATAGCTTTGCAATCATATTGCCAAGGTCTACCAAGTAATATATCACAACTATTCATCTTCACAATTTCACAAAGCACAAGATCCTTGTACTGGCCAATCTGAACATCAATGAAGCATTGTTCTCTAACTTCCAAAGCATGAACATTTTGTAACCAACCAAGCCTATAAGGACAAGGATGTTTCATTCTACTCAAACCAAGTTTTTGAACCAGGTCCTCAGCAACAAGGTTATTAGTACTACCACTATCAACAATAACATTATAGAGTTTACCTTCAGTCTTGCATTGGGTCCTAAACAAGTTACTCCTCTGACAAGGTTCATCCTTTGTACCGAGCAATGTTCACCGAAGTAGCAAGTTCTTTGATTCATGTTCATTCTAAATGTTCTCATTCATCACAACAATTCGTCGGTCAACCTTCTTCTGTGTACATTCAAAAGAATGGTGTCCTTCCTCCCCATATTTATAGCAAGTACCCTTAAAGATAACTCTACCTGTCTTCTTCTTTGGTTCCATAGGTTTCTATACATCAGTTGGTTTATCCTTCACCGAGTGATCAATATTTTCTTTCCCTTAGGAGTTACTAAGCTATTTCCTCTTCAACTTATCTTCTGCCTTCAGAGCATACTGATAAGTATCTTCAACAGAATCAATCTTCAGCATACCAAGCTCATCCTGAATATCGAATCTTAGACCATTCACATACCGAGCTACCTTTTCCTTACTAAGCTCTTAGTGTCCAGACCGAATAGTAAGTTTGTAGAACTCCTCGGTATAATCTTCAATAGACAAATCCTTCTGTTTCAAATTCTACAACTTCTTAAACAATTCAAGATCATAGTCAGCTGGTATGAACTTAGCTTTCAACTTAGTCACCATCAACCTCCACTGATTGATCTTTGTTTCACCTTCATCTTCTCAGTCTCTTTGTAGTTCTTTCCACCAAAGAGCAACATGTCCTTTCAACTTTGCCTATGCTAATCTCACCCAAAGAGGATATTCAATTTCTTCTAGCTTGAAGAAATCTTCAAGTTCACCAATCCAATCAATTATATTGTCAGGCTTCAAAGTACCAGAGAAAGTAGAAACTTCCATTTGGTAATTACTAAACCAAGAAGCAGGTCTAGGCAACTGAGTAGTTCTATCTTTACCAGATCTATTCCTCCAGTCATCACCACTAGATCCAACAGTCTCAAATTCTTTAGCAGCTTCGTCATAGCCATCCTCAGTACCAACATTCTAAAGTATACCGAAAATAGTTCTCATGATCTCAGCAATCATATAATTCTTCATCAATTCCATCTCAGATCTAAAATATGACTTCACCTTCTTTGTGATCTGGGATTCAATAGTGTCACAAAGATCTGAAATAACTCTAGGGTCCAATCTTCTCAGAGGCATCCTTAGAATAAGAGAAACCCTCTGCAATAAGCCCTCACCGACCACCTTGTGACAATTTCCAAGTTGCAACAAGTCAGATCTCAACCTGCAATCTTGTAGAAAACTAGGGCACAATTTCACAAGTTCAGTTCTTCAAATCTACAATCCAGATTGTGCACAATCTTTGCTCCAACAAGATCAACTTTGCAAGATCAGCCTTGCTAGGTCAACCTTCTAATTCAACAAGATCAAACTCTCACTCCCACAGGAACAAAACTTTGCTCTGATAGCACCTTATGCAGTTAAGGCCGGTGGATCCAATGAAGGACAGTCCAAACCTTGTAGCCAATAGAATTACATAGCAGATTACTCAACAATGCAACACAAAGTAGTTGTTCAACACTGATTTTCATTAACATGCCCGGTTGTAAGGCCTTCCAAGTTAGGGCCATTTACAATCAAAAAACAATTCTGCAAGATCCACAACTAGATCCAATACAAACTCAGCTAGTTCAGCTCTGAAGACAATCAGAAGCTGATGGAAACCCTAAGGTAGATCTAAACTTGAGCTCGCAAGCCTTCAAGAAATATCCTTGTTCCCAAGTATGCAAATCCCTAGCTCTGCTACAAAATGATTATCAGATTACAATCTGATCTGCAAGAACATCAAGAACTTTTCCACAACTTCGCTCTCAAGCTTTAGATCTAACATTCAAATTTTCTCTGATGTCTTAGTCCCGATCTCCCAAATTTGTCCTTAAAAATCTACCCAAGCCCTCCTTAAATACTAATCGTCAACCACAAGTCGGCTGGATGAAACCCTTAACTCCCCAAAACAAATAACTAAATGCCATACAAGTTGGATTATAAATGTATACAAAGATTTAATTCTGCATGTCAGCCCAAGACAATGGTAACCAATAATTAATTCACCAAGTCGGCTCAACAAATCATACAGAACTCCAGCCGGTAAGTCAAAACTACCGAGGGATAGTAAAATTACTGAGCATGCCAGGCATCACCGAGCACCACAGGAATGACTGAGCAACAATTTCACTGAGCACCAGAGACTACCAAGTTCCTTCAGTGATCGAGATTCCTTCAATGACCGAGACCATTGGTTAAGGGTACAACCGAGTAAAACCGGCCAAAATACAAACACCCCATGTGGTTTCATCGAGGACACAAAATGCCCTGCCTTAACCTTGGATGCCCCTACATCATTGAGAGACAAAAGAGAGGAAAATAAAAGATGAAGACATGGATGAAGATGCCTAGAAATATGAAGAAGAAGTTCCTTCCAGCTGACTACCAAGTTAGTTTGATGAGAAAAATGCAAAATTTGCGATAAAGGGACATGAGTGTGAAAGAATATATTGAGGAGTTTTACAAGTTGGATATTAGATTTGGACATGTGGATGATGAAGTTTAGATCGATTCAAGATGAAATCATCTATGTTAAAATAGATAGTTGGAAGAAGAACACCAATTTTCTTTAAAGGCAGAAGAGCGATTGACAAAAAGACACGATCAAAGACAAAGAGAAACAGATGGCAGATTTCAGAGAAGTAGAGGCAAAAATTATGGAGAAAGTAGCAGATCTGACAATGCAATACAAGATAAAGGATGGAAAGATGAACCTACTGGTAGAAGAGGTAATTACTCTAGCGGTATCTATACTAGTTACTCTAGGAATAACAATAGTGGGAAAATAGAAGAGAAATCTTGGTTTAGAGGTACTTGTTATAAATGTGGTGAAGAAGGACATAGATCTTTTGAATGTACTAACTTTGGATAGAAGACTGGAGGTAATCGCAGAAATAATTTGGCTTGCAAAGAAGTTGAGGAAATTCCTAATGAACCTAAACATGGTGAGAACTTGATGCTAAGAAGGATCTTGTGGAATGAAGAAGCTCATGATAAACCTATTCTAAGGAAAAGTTTGTTCAAAACTAGATGTAAGATCGTTGACAAATGTTGCAAGGTAATCATTTTGACATGTGAAGAGATAGTTAACAAGTTGTAGTTGTAGAGATTGAGACATCCTAAGCCTTACCATATTGCTTGGATCCAGAAGGAGCATAAACTACTTGTGAGTGAACAATGCCTTATTAAATTCAAAATGGGGAATTATCATGATGAAGTATTGTGTGATATTATGCCTATGGATTGTTGTCATATTATTTTGGATAGACCTTGGAAATATGATAGGAAAACCTTGCATGATGGTAGATTGAATCAATATACTATTTGGATGGATGGGAAGAAACAAATATTGTTGCCTTTAGTATAAAAGTTTGAGGAAGGTCATTGTGCTACAGTCAGAGTATGTTTGGTTGAGGGTAAAGATTTTGTAAGAGAATTGAAAGAACATAATGTTTTCTTTGCTTTGATTCCAAGGAAAACTGAGAAACAAGATGAATTAGAACATGTATCTGAGATTAAACCATTGCTAACTAAATTTCATGACATCATTTTTGATGATGTACCTGATGGTTTACTATCTATGAGAAGTATAAGTCATTGTATGGATTTGATACCCGGAGCTAGTTTTCCTAATAAAGTACCACATGGGTTGACACCTAATGAAAAGAATGAGTTAAATAGACAAGTGCAAGAATTTCTTGAGAAAGGTTTGATTAGAGAAATTTTGAGTCCTTGTGCAGTACCTGTTGTGTTAGCACCAAAAAAGAATGGAGAATGGACAATCAAGAATGTGCACTGATTCTAGAGCTATAAACAAGATAACAGCAAAGTACATATTTCATTTGCATAGGATGGATGACATAATAAATAGTTTGAGTGGAGTGAATTATTTCACAAAGATTGATTTGAAGAGTGGTTATCATCAGATTAAGATTAGAGAAGGGGATGAATGGAAAAATTCTTTTAAGACTAATGAAGGTTTGTATGAATGGCTGGTTATGCCCTTTGGTTTGACTAATGCAACTAGTACTTTCAAGAGGCTGATGAATGAAGTTTTGAAAATATTCTTGGGTAAGTTTTTGATTGTATATCTTGATGACATTTTGATATTCAGTAAGAGTAAGGAAGAACATCTTGAGCATATCACACAAGTATTGAAGAGATTGAAGGAAGAAAAGTTATTGATTAATTTGAAGAAATGTTCATTTATGAAAGAAGAGATTGTGTACCTTGGTTTTATAATTTCAGCTGATGGATTGAAGATGGACCTTGAAAAGGTAAGAGTTATACTTGATTGGCCTACACTAGAGAATGTTGGAGAGGTAAGATCATTTCAAGGATTGGCAAGTTTTTATAGGAAGCTAATCAGAAATTTTAGTTCTATTTGTAATGCTACGACTGAAACTATGAGAGGGGATAAAAGGGATTTCAAATGGACACATGGAGCACAAAAGAGTTTTGAAACATTGAAACAAAGACTTGCAAAGTTTCCTACACTTGCTTTGCCTGATTTTAGTAAGGTTTTTCAAGTTGAATGTGATGCTAGTGGAAGTGCAATAGGAGCTATTTTGAAGCAAGAAGGAAGACCTATATCTTTCTTTAGTGAAAAATTTAATGATGCTAAGAGAAAATATTTAGTTTATGACCATGAATTGTATGCTATTGTTCAAGCTTTAAAGAAATGGAGACATTATTTGATGCCTAAATATTTTGTGTTGTATACTGACCATAAAGATTTGTAGTATTTGGGGAGTCAGAATAAATTAAATCATAGATATATGAAGTGGGTTGAGTTCTTGTATAATTTTTCATTTTCATTGAAGCATAAAAGTCAAGAGTTGAATAAAGTTGCTGATGCCTTGAGCCGAAGAAGAAATTTGCTGACAAAAATGAGAATTGAGGTACTTGGTTTTGATGATTTGAAGTGTTTGTATGAAATTGACCTTAATTTTGCAAAGCCTTGGAAAGTTTGTAAGGAACATAAAGTGAGTGATAAATGGATTGATTATTTCATTCAAGAAAACATATTGTTTAGAGGAGTTCACTTGTGCATACCTAGAGGATAAATGAGAGGGAACATAATAAAGGAGAAACATAGTGGTGGACTTGTTGGACATTTTTGGACACATATTTATAAGGATGTGCAGAGAATGGTTATAGGTTACATAATTTTCCAAACAACAAAAGAAACTAGTCAAAATTTGGGATTGTATACACCTTTGCCTGTACTTGATAGACCTTGGGAACATGTGAGTATGAAACTTTTTCTTGGATTGCCTAGAAATTAGAGGGGTAATGATTCTATTTTGGTAGTGGTTGAGAGATTTTCTATGATGGGTCATTTTATACCTTGTAAGAAGACATTTGATGCATTACATGTAGCTGAATTATTCTTCAAGGAAGTGGTAAGATTGCATGGTTTTCCTAAATCTATTATTTCATATAGAGATACCAAGTTTACTAGTTACTTTTGGAAAACACTTTGGAAGAAGATGAATATAGAATTGAAGTTTAGTTCTACATTTCACCCTCAGACAGATTGATAGACTGAAGTTGCGAACAAAAGTTTGGGAACCTTGTTGAGATGTTTAGTTGGAGATAAGCTTGCTAATTGGGATTTAGTTTTGGCACAAGCAGAGTTCCAATATAATAGTTCTGTGAATAGAATCACTAAGAGAACACCATTTGAGATTGTTACTAGATTTCATCCTAAGGGAACCACAGAGTTGAGGACCTAAATGTGTGGACCTAAATGTATCTTCACAAATGTTGGGTTATTTCTTTCTTTAGTTTTGGTTTTCTCTTCCTAAGTAGACCTATAATGTAATTAAATGCCTGACTGGCTGACATGTGGCTTTGTTGGCTATATATTTGGAGCTTTAGTTAATGTAGGGTAGTGGGAAATAGGTAGAGGAGTAGATACATCATTGGAGAATGATAATATGCGAGTTGTGATTATTAATTCATAATTCCTTGTATATGGCTGAAACCCAAAAGGCCTCATAGCCGGGCATGTTGAAGGATTCATAATAATTGCACCAGTCTGGTTTCCAGTTGCCTTTCCTTGTTTTATGTTGTGTTCTCACTGTCTCATGTGAATTATTTGTTTCTTCCGTGTGTAACTCTAACAAGGGCTTATTTGTAGATTCAAGTGGAGTCAAATCTGTTTGACTCCACCATGCCCCTGCATCAATTTCATTAGTCTTTTCATTATTTTTTCTTTCCTAATTGATTACATTCAGCTCATGGGAAAATTAATCTTACTATTAAGAACTTGGTTAGATCGTAGACTTGCATTAGTACCCTTATATAATTTGGGTTGTACTAATCTAGCTTGGATCTGATTAGGGGCTTGGCTTAAGAGATTCTATTCTTTCCCTTGTTGCCCCTTATTGAGAGTAATATCTGATGAGAGTGGAGTGGATGTACTAGTTTTTCAAACTTATTCAACAAAACAAACAACTCGGTAAGATAAAAATAAGTATCTTTATGTTCATTTATCGAATACTAGTAATTATCCAAAACTGTCTTTACCAATTAATCAAATATGCAACATGTAAATTATGATAGAAAAACAACCATAATAAATAACACATAACATGAAGATTTAACATGGAAACCCTGCTAAGGGAAAAACCACCTGGGACCGATAACCCAAAATATTTCACTCTTCTGAAGTGAGCTTGGTTAGGAGCCAATCCTATTAAAGGTTACAATGCACACTGTCAGGTGTGACCTGGTTAAAGATTTATCACTAACAGTTAACTTTTTACCAACATTCACTATTGGGTCAACAAGATAACAATTAACATTCCTTGAATGTCATATGAAAATACAAAAAGACTGTTAAGTCCACTTGGTTAAGATATTTTGCTGTAACAATGGTTAAATTGACACAATAGTGATCTGATTCAAATACAACTCAATTTGCAAATATTCAGATCTATGCTAAACTCATAAAAAACTCTTCTGATCAATAATCAATTCACTTCCTCATATCCTTCAACTTGTTTATAGCTGAACATGGACCCTTAATCCAGCCATATACACAATATAGTCATTGCTCGATCATCGAAGCATGAAGAGAAGTATGAATTACTCAATTCACAAGATTCTATCAATTCGACCTATTGCCTCCTAATTAACTGGGGTGTTTGAATTACTCTTAGAATGAGAGCCAACAACCAAAAGACCAAGCTAATACGGAGGATTTGAAAGCTTGAAAGATGAAAAAAGTGCAATTAATCTAAGATGAATATGCCATTAATCTAAGAATGAAGTGTAGATTTTAATATAAGAACTTGAAAGAAATATGAAAATTAAGCTAATAGCAATAAGAAAATTACACTAATATGAGAATGCAATTAACTAGAAATGAAGATTAATCTAATGTGCAATAAAAGCTTAAAAATATGAAATAGTTGAGACTAAATTTTTCTATAGTTTTGACACTCTCACAATTGCCCCTTTTTTCGAATGAGGAAGAAGGTTCATAATATAGAAAATCTGGGAGAGAGGATGAAGAGTTTCTTGAAATGAAACGGTCAACTCTTCATTTCCCATTGAGACAAATATTAGGGAATTACTTAATTAAAAGAATGAATTATTGCCACATATAGGTGACCCTTCGAATAATTTGAATTATTAATCCAAATAAAGATAATCTATTCAAATAACCAAATAATATTAATTCCTTTTATGTGTATTAGCTAAAGGGGGTGGGTTTAATTTAATTTAAAGCACTTAGGACTTTAGAATTAAATTAATTTATCATAGGGATTATTTAGCTAATAAAGTCGAATACATAGGAATTAATTATAATGTGAGATTAATGCAATTTAGGGTTTTTGCAATTGACACCAAGTCAAATAAAGTCAGGTAGGAGAGAGAAAATTATAGAGTAAAATAGGACTTTAATGATGTAAAATTGAAGAAATGCACCAAAATTGATTGAAATTATAAGGTGCCAATTTTGGGGTATTACACAACTTACTTCAATTGGTGTATATACATCTCTGATGCTCGATTATGCTTGCAGTTCGGTTCTCTCTATAACCAGTTTGATCAGGAATGCATGAAAAAATGTCTTCAAACAAAATCTTCTGCAGTCTCTATTCATTAAGCATAGTTCAACAATGAATCTCATATCTCTTAAATAGACGTGTAAACCATTTTCATATCAGCCATTAGATTTTGTCTCTTAATCTCCTTCGTCCATTTTGTCACTTCAAGCTTCCTTGGCAAATGTGTCAATAACACATTTCATTGTCTTCTCTTAGATCATATTTGAATTTTGTCAGTCATGGATCTTATAAAAAACTTTATCTGTTACCTCAAAATCATAAGCAATTTCCAACTCATCAATTTTAGTCGGATGTTATAACATTTAATGTTTTCATCCATACTCGGTTAATACTAAATGTGTCAGTGATAACTAAGTCAGTTATTACTATCACTTGGTATACACAAGATTGACTTGGTGTATACAAAAATCTTCAATTACCAACCACATTAACTTGTTCAATTATGATCTCTTCTTCATAATAGAATAATGTAACATGCTCAAGTCAACAATATAATGCCATAGACTCATCAATAAGTAACCCAATGTATACCTTATCCTTATCCATCATATCCATCTTTTCCTTATGTAGATGTATCATTTCTTCACCATTTCTTCCTTCTACATATGTTTAGATGTTTGTAACTATCATGATAAGTATAGTTAAAACTAGTTGACATCAATGACAATATATTGAATGATTTAATCATCTTACATATCACTTTAATAGCTTGATGATCTCTAATCACTATCTCTTTAGTTCATTAAGATATTCAATCAGTTGTAGGTCATGAATCTCTCCCTTTGGCATTGATGGCAACACAAACAATATGAAATATGCCATACCATACCAAACATTTGTTTGACAACTATATAGGTAAATGTTGTAGCTTGGTAAGCTCTCTTGAGCTTGATATTTAATATGTTTAATCACTACAAACAATATTCCATGCAAACTCTCCATGTGGATTTTGATATTTTTCACATCTCTGATTCTTTCTCTTTTTATGTTCTCATCAACAAATATTTCATATAATTTTTTCTGCCCTTGACAACAATACCAAAGAAAATAAACAACTCTTCAGCAACCAAGTTTGTTCTCTATTGTTTGGTCCAGATCAAGTACCTTCATGTATTGATATACAATTCTTTGTTTCAGCTTCTACAATATTTCACAACCTTAGGAATCCTAAAGTGTGAGCTATATGCATCAACATGAATGATTTTATCTTATAGTATAGGTTGATGCAACCTACTGATCACCTTAGTGACCGATAGACAGGGGGCGGATCCCTAGTCTGCGGACCCCTAGTCTAGTCCTCAAGTACTCAAAAGTGTCCTTCGAGAAGGGCTTGGTAAATATATCAGCAAGTTGTTCTTTATACTTTACAAATTCTAGTTTTACTTTCTTTTCTTGTACTTGTTCCCTCAAATAGTGATACTTAATAGACACGTACTTTGTTTTTGAATGCATCACTTGTTGGAAATTTGGCTAATGTGGATGCATAGATGTTGTCATTATGGCAACATATGATCTCTATTGAGAGTGTAGAATCTGGAATGCAAGTATGGCAAGTTGAAGAAAGAAATTGTCTAAGTATGGATACAGTGATCTTGACAGAGCACCCGATGAATATTTAGTTGGTGACGTCCACTGGAGCAATATTTTTGTTTGTGCAGTTAACTAAAGCTTCTATAGAGTATGAGGATACCCCATCTCAGTGTGTATAAAGTTTGGAGCAGTACGAACAAAGTTATTCAAAGTTTACCGAAGATAGTTTTTGCAAACATAACAGTTTTGGAGATAGTATTAGCGAAAGAGTTAAGGGATTATTTTTGCTTGTCAAAATAATGACTTAACATTATGAAGGGATGACATCCTAGATGTTTACTCTTGGATAAAGATTTTGGAAGCCGACCATGTAAAGTTATTAGCTTTAATAACTCATATATTAGGCATACTTGAAATGTAATGAAAGATACAAGTGTGATATGTAAAAAGGAAGAAAAGATAACTTGCGATAGTTGTATATTGTGATAGCAGCAAAGGCTATTGATGCGAAGTTGTAAGAAGTACCATATTATAGTTAGAAACATTTTGTATTAGTTGTTTGGGTAGTGAGCTCAGCTGGTGATCAGGTTTTGTAATCTAACTCCTAATAGGGTTAAGGCTTCTAACAAGGCCTAAAGTCCTTTAACCAGGACAGATCTACTATATATTGTAAATTGACTCCTAACAGGGTCCAATATCCCTAACAAGATACTTTTGATTAGTGATCTTTGTGGGTACCATCCCCATCGGGGTTTTCCCTTGGCCAGGGTTTCCTCGAGAACATATGATGTGTTATGAGTTCTTTCTATTTACTGCTATGTTTGTTAATTGGCTTGATAATCTTTGTATGCACTAAAGTAATCTATTATATCCATAAGTGGGCAAAAGAAAAAGTTTGTGAAATACTGATTCACCCCACCTCTCAGTATTTCCTATTTCTAACAATTGGTATCAGAGCACAGTTACTCGAAGAAGGAACATTCAAGGAAAGCTTAGCAGCTTGAGTAAGATCTCTATGGATATGGATCAACTTCAGAAGAATCTTGAAGAAGCTCTTGAACAGATTGATATGCTTACTGATGAAAGAGACTCCTTAAGAAGAAAATATGAAGATGCAAAGAATGCTATTGACAAATTAAAAGGTAAGATTGAAGATCTGAAATCTGAAAAGAAATCTGATATGCTTGTTGAAGATTGTGATGAATTAGAAAAAGAAAATGAGATCCTTAAGCATGAGTTGAAGATAGTAAATCTGAAGCTTAATATGAAAGATGGAAATTTGAGATCTGATAATGAAAAATTGAAAATTGAGAATGAAGATCTGAGGTCAAGACTTGAAAAGGAAACATCCGAATCTGAAAAAGTAAAAGTGCAGTATGTGGAACTTGAGAAGTATAATAAAATTGTGAAAGGTGAATTAACTCAATCTAAACAAAAACTTGAAAGGCTATATTCAAAAAGTGATAAGACTGAAAAAAAAAATTCTTTTGAAGAACCATTCTTTGATTGGACTGGATTTGGATATAGTATGTTTAGAACAAACCATGAAAGTAAGAAGCCAGATCTGAAGACATCTGAAAGTGTGGAGGAAATAAAGCTATATGAGAACACATTGGAAGATCCACCTAAAGAAGAACCACCTAGAGAGAAAGAAGAATCAAAGCAAGAAGAATCAAAATAGGAAGAATCATCTAAAGGTATGCAAAGAGAATTCAAAGGTAGATGTTTTGCTTGTAATACTATTGGGCACATGAAGAGAGATTGCACAGGTAAGCAATTTAAACCTTTTAATGGACATTGCTATAATTGTCATAGTTTTGGACATAGAGCTAACAAATGTAGAAGACCTAAAGTAATTTTGAATAATTATGATATAATGATTGGGAATACTAACAATGCAGATAAGAAATCTATTGAAGAAATGAATCAAAGAAAAGTGGTAGTATGTTTTAGATGCAACAAAGTAGGACATATTGCTAGAAATTGTAGGTCACAGATTAACCAGCAAGGACAGAGATTTGGAAATAATGGAATCATTTGTCAGATATGCAACAAGTTTGGACACTCAGCAAGATTTTGCAGAATGAACAATGGAGGTTATCATCATAACCCTAACCCTAGGAACAATGCAAGAAGGAATGAAAATGCAGGAAACAAAGAGAAAGGTTGCTATAGCAATAAAGATGAAGTAAAATTTGACAAAGGCACAGATCAAGGAGGTATAGTCAGCATTGAAAGTAGTCAGGAAGGTAATGTAACCAATGGTAAGGATGAATCTTTACCTGACCCTTCTTTAAGTACTTAAATTATGTAAGTTTCTGTAGTTTAGGACTTAGGATTAGTGTAGATTAGGAATTTGAATGAGTTAAGTTTTGCGCAATTAGATATAGGTTTATTATGTTTTACTAATGCTATGGTTAAGTGTACAAAAGAAAATATTGTGTTTTGCGAGGTCGCAGAAAGTTTTATGGTTGCAGGTTTGCAGAATCAACTTTTTGAGGTTTTAGCGGCAAAATGAATGAATGCGATGTCAGATCGAGTTAATGTGAAGTTTTATAAGGTCAAAATCAAAGTTATTACGATTAAAAAGTGATTGAAAAGTGATTTGAAAGAAGAAAAGTGAGTTGAGGATGATTTGAAGAAGTTTGGAAGCAGTTTGCAGCGACAATCATACCGAAACCCTAGATTTGCAAAGTTGAGGTATTTTTTGATCTTTAATCAGTTGATAAGATGGATATTTCTATGGTTCATAATGTTAAGGATAAGAATAGACCAAAGATTAAGAAAGAACCAGTAGAACCAACTAAAATTGATGACAGTCTAGCATTATCATCCGTACCAGACGAAGTATTGCACATTGAGAATGTTAAAGGATATTTAGGTTGCAAGTTTGAAACTTTGGGAGATGCAGATTTTAGTGATGATTATAGGAAATTATACAATCAAGACATGTCAGTTAAACTAGCTTATGGGCACCTAGAGAACAATGAAATTATCCAATATTCCATGAAGTATGAATTCAATGATGAGGAATGTACCAAGATCATTTTAAGTAGAATCCACAATGGGAAATTCTGGATGGAGGATAGAGTTATTGATATAACTGCCGACCTAATTCATGAAGTTATTGGATTATCAAAAGTTGGAGAGATTCTACTGAATGAAAATAACATGAGAAAGATTGTTTTAGATAACACTGGATCTAGTTATAATGGTAGAGGAATTGTGATAAGTAAGATTAAGCAAGATGATGTTAGGTACCTTTGCAAGATCCTAACAACTAAATTCTGTGGTAGTTCAAGGGAAGATGACATGGCTGTAGGAATGATTAATGTAGCTTATCTTATGTGTATTGAGAAGAAACTAGTAGACCTATGTGAAATTTTGAAAATTCAGTTATTTGAGAACTTAGAAAAGATTAAGAAGGCTAAGTACACATAGTTTAGGTTTTCATCTCTGATAACCTATATGTTTTTCCATATTTTGAGAAGATTTCCTTACACAATTGATTGGAGTGACAATGTGAACACAATGGAAAGAATAAACTCAGTCTACATGAAGCACCTTTTTGATAAAGTTAATGATAGTGTGAAGCTTGTATTGAAGACTTTTTAGAATATTGTTAAGAACAAATCAAGGATTCCTCAATCCTTAGTTGAAAAGCATAAAGATGACATTTGTTTTATGGTTGACACTGATTTCACCTACATTGAAGTAGTTGAGCCTAGAATGGAATTCATAGACACTCTTGGCTATGAAATATCTGAAGCAGAAATAGTAGGATATGTGAATAGATTGTTAAAATGTGAGTTG